>JBBMOL010000169.1:1552268-1601622 GCA_037954665.1 Laguncularia racemosa
ACCTTGTATTTAGCTTTGAATTGGAGCCTAAGAGTAAGTCGAGTCCCTAAGTGAAAAATAAACAAGTTTACTTCTAGTTATATTAGCTACTATATACTCTCTGAAGTTGTTGTGAAACAATCATAACACTTAGTTAAAAAAAAAAAAATGGAATCAAGCATAGCCATTACTCCAATGATTCAACTAATTGAGTTAAGAGTATTCAAACTTGAATGTTAAAGTGAGGAAGAGTCCGTGGGGTATCTCAAAACCCGGTCACTTGAGTGATGAGCTCGGGATGTGCCGACTCAATGAACTCACTATAACGAGAAGGGCGAAAAGGCGAAAGTTCATGAAAAGAAGCGGGCAAAAACCGTCAAAATAGATGCTTGAATAAATAAAAAGAACATGAATGTAAACATTCATGAAATAAAACAAGACGTATAAAAGGGAGAATATGTAGCAAAGAGCTGATACCATATGCTTTTACTTTATGCAGCAAGGATTATATGTTTGCTAATATCCAATGAAGTTTAATTGGGTGTTTTTCCTTAGTGGATTAAGTATTTACTTTTGGAATAAAAAATTCTTTTGCTAAACATGAGGATTAAAGTTTGTTTTGTTTAGATTAGCTATTAAATTTTGTCTACGGTAATTTGATCATAGGAAACCAGTTTGGTTGAAGTAGTAGACATTAAAATTACAAGTCATGAATTACAAATGAATAGATGCTTGGGAAGATGAAAAGAAAGTTTGTATAATCTATAACAGATTTCTCAATTGATTTGATGCAATTGCTTGAGGACAAGCAAGAGTCTAAGTGTGGGGGAATTTGATAAGCCATTTTTATACTTAATCTTTATAGCTTAAATGGTGTTAATTTACTATTGATTTTATAGAATTCCTAAGGAAATGGTACTTAATTCTATTATGGTGATAAATCAGGTTAAACGGAGTCAAGGATGCTAATTCAAGTAAATTAGAGAAGTCATCTACAACTTGGATCAAGACAAGGAATTACACGTCGGAGGAACGCACATGGGCATGAATCTGTCTAGAAGGAGGCACGGTTGGAAATCTAGCCAAGTTGTAAATCGTGCTACACACTGCATGAGGAGAAAGAGGGACACGGCTTAGGGCACGGCCGTGGTACAAGCCATGGGAGAAACCGTGCTTGGAGCCGTGGTGGAAGCCAGACGTGCCAAGGAGAAGAATTATGGACTTTGACAGAGGAAGGCACGGACCTAGGATCTAGTCGTGGTGTAGACCGTGGTACATACTGGACAAGGATGAAGATTTGTTGAATATGCACAAAGGAAGGCACAGTTGGGAAAAATCTACCCGTGGGTGGAGCCGTGGTACACACTGGGCACGGATGTAGACTTGAAGATTATACGGAGATGAAGGCAGGGATTGACCCACGGCCGTGTTCTAAGGCATGCCAAGCGGACGAATCTTCACTTCTCGAAATCTACTTGGAAAAAGGGAAAAGATATTTTCGTATGTTGCTAGCAAAAGATCACATGCCATCCCTCTAAATTATAAATAGAACCAACCCCTAGAGGGTTAGGGGAACTCTTAAATCTGGAATTTGGAAACAAGAAGGAAGGGAGGAGGCAGAGAAAGCATTAGGTTTCATCATGTTTTTACTTTTTATTTTCGTTTTTCTTATGAACATGAGTGGCTAAGTTACTTTTCTAGCCAAAGGGTCATAGATTTTTAAATTCTCCATGAATTGTGAGGTCTAATTGACTTGTATTTATTTTGTTCTTTGTTTTTGGGTATTCATATATCTTCTTATCATTGTGCCATCATTATCTTTGTTGTTGGTATGAATAGAGCTCTTCTACTCAATTAGCAAGTTAATATATTGTCAACTAGCACAACAAATCCGTAATTGTTTGTTGTTCTAGTCTTAGTGACACGATAACATGTTTGGTTATAAGAAAAGATGATCGAATTCATGTTATGGAGGTGTATGATCATGTTTAAATAGGTTATCTTTAATCTACTAGCATAAATTTGGGTGGCTCTTTAGATTTTAATGCTATTGATAGATTAAATCCTAAGCACTTGTCTAAGGTTGTCTAATCAATAGAGAAATAATTCAAAGCGCTTGTCTGAGGTTATCGGGAAGTAAGGAGAGATAGGTTGTTAGAGCTTGTTAATAACCCATAACCAGTTTTATCTAGAACTAAGAATAAAAAAAAACTTGCATCGATGATCAATTCCTAGAATTAAACTATCTTGATTCTTTTGGCTAGGTTTTTTATTAATATCCGATTTTCTTACCTTGTCTTATTTTATTTTGTTTCACAAACAAAACCCCCCATTTTTCTATTCCTCTTTAATCTCATTGAATAAAAAGTATCTTTACCAATCCCTATGGATTCGACCCTACTCACCAGTATATGCAAATCATATAATTGTCTAGGAGTAGGTTTTATTTTGTTGGATTCGACACCATCAGTGGGTTCTAACAGTTCCCTAAGCTGTATGGCCTCTCGCATTCTCAAAGGGAAATGGATCTCAAGCCATATTGAAGCATTGGGTGGGGTACCCAAATCAGTCCCGAACGGTGATCATATCACTTTGCCCAAACCTACACAATGGCCCCCCATCTTAGGGTCCTAAGACGGCCCGGGTTTAACCGTATCTAATCACACAATTACATACACGCATACTTAATGACAGGAAAAAAAAAATACATATACCCTTAATTTCGTTAAATCCCTGAAAGGTTAGCAACAATATAAAAATAAAAAGACATTTTTGAAATGGTGATTTTAGAAGGTTCAGGGGGCTAGCCTACTAGGGAGTCCCCTTAGTGAAGTCGCCTTTCCTATCAAGGTCTTTTTTTTTTATTTTTTCCATTTTCATTCCTAATCCGATTTATACTAGATCTTACCCTCATCTAATATAAATCCTCAACTTGAATTAGGAAATTTGTCTTATTTTGGAGTCACTACCCAACCGAAGTTGGGAAAAATTATTGAATTAAGACTAATTGAGTAGATTAATCCAAATTTGGACAACTAGTGAACGAGATTTCCTCTTTTCTTTTTTATGAAAGAGGAAAGGGAAAACCAAAGTTTCCAGAGTAGGGGCCCTAATCTATTAAAACTTTAAAGTTCCACCTTATTCTTCTAAAATCTAACCCTGTCTTAATGTCTTTTATTGTTATTTATTTATTTATTTTTTTTTTTTTTTTTGTTGTGTTTTTTCTTATTGATAAAAATGACTTATTCCAATATGGAAATTGTTTTTTTATTCTTTTTAGAGTTGCCCATGAGGGTGCATACGTACCTGGTATTCAGGATCAAACAAGCTGTAATTCGCTTTTCATAAAAAACTTTAATGGGTTTTTTAAATTTTTAAATTTAAAAAAAATTACTTTTGTTTATATTGTTTCATTTTTAGCATTTTTTGGAAAAAAATCTAAACCTAAACCCTGATTATTTTATTTTTTTTTTTTTTTGAAAAAAAAATTAATTTAAGGAAAAAACCAATTTTGAATTTATTTAAAAAAAAGATTTTTCTAAGTGATAAAAAGAATTTTTGTTTCCCTATTATTAACCTACCTTTATTATTATTGTTATTTATTTTTTTATATATTTTATTTTATTATTTTTTTTTAAAAAATATTTTTTATTTTTTTTATTTATTTTTAATTTTAATTTTTTTGTCTACCCAAAAACTAAACATAAAAATAATAAATTAATCTAAATTATTTATTTATTTTTTTCTCTTCTTTTTCTTCTTTTCTTTTGGAATTGTGAATAAATAAATAAATAAAATACAATAAATAAATAAATAACAAAAAAAAAAAAAAAAAATCTAACTTAATGATCCGGGTACGGTGCACGGGTCAAGTCAGTCGGGTCGGGTCTATCAAACTGGTGGTTGAAGCTCCTCTTTGGTGGAATTTCAACAGCTTTCGATGGTGTTTGAACGCAACTTCTAAGCCTTTAGGGGATGGGAATCTTAACCATGGTGGTGGGTTTCTCAAGATCGCCTCCTAGTGGTGGTTTCGAGCTCGATCGGTGGTCATGGCACGAGGGACTCCGGTAAAGCTTCTAAACTCCCCTATTTCCTTCCTTTCTCTCTTTTTTTATTTGTGCTTTGGCTTCCCCCATGTACTTATTTATAAGCACCAGAAATCAAGTTGGATAAGCTCGAATTTCCTCCAATTGGGGAAAATCGGATTTCGGTTGAAAAACCCATCTTCGTTTTTTTTAAAATTTCCTTCGATTTGTTGTGATTTGATTCAAGGGGATGATGTTTATCTTATTTCATTTAAAACATTTGGGTGGATTTCGTGTAAAAATCGCATTAAAATGGTTAAAATTCGAATTTTTCCTCACCGGAAAACGATCTCGCACGGAGGTTGAAGACGATCATACGCCTGGTGTGCGCGCTCCTTCTGTCCAATTACGAGCTGACACGTGTCCTGGGAAAAAAAAAAACAACCCAAAATGCGGATTTGCTTCCCCGAGTTTCAAACTCTTGATTGAACCCCTTCCCTTGCGCCTTAGGCCATGGTTCGGACCAACTGGGCTAGCCCACTTCTTATTTTTTTTAATTTACGCAAATTGTATATATGAAATGCAATTTTTTTTAATTTTTTATATTATTTGAATTCTAAAAATTTATAAAAATTATTTAACTCCTTTCTTTTTTATTCCTATCATTATTTTCCAAAATTGATGTATTTTTCCTATTTATTTTATTTTTTGAATATTTTTTCCTTTTTTTGGCTAAATTAGAAGAAAATTGTAAAAAATAAAAAAAATTGAAAATTGGTTATTTTTAAAATTATTAAGGTAAAAAATGGGGTGTTTACAGTTAATAAGTAAGCCGTCACCTAAGGGGCCAACTTACATGCAATTAAAGGCCGGTTGAAGACTTTTTTTAAAGCTGCCGGCTTTGTAATATTTTAGGCCCCCGGTGTATAATGTTTTCTTTAGTTACATTAGGGTTCTTTTATGTCATTTTGTTTACTCTTTATTAGAGACTATAAATAGTCATCAAACACTCATTTGTAAAGATCTTTTTGGCAAAGTTAATTCAAAAATTTGAGAGCTATTTCCCTTTGGGTTCTTGAAAGAACTAATTAAACTTATTGGGTTTTTGAATTCATGGCGTTCATCCAAACTTATCAATCGATCATTCCATAGTCAATTGTATTGTTATTACTTATACCAAGGTTCTTGTCTCGTTTATAGACAACGGGTCATGGTTTTCCTTCGTTTGTGATCAATCATAGGTTGTTAGATACAATTCGGGTTTTTGGGGTTTTTCGGCACAGGTTGTCAAGGTTCACATCAATTTAGTATCAAAGCTCAGGTTTATCCAAATCGCATATCTTATTGTTACAATTGCTTGTTCTAAAATCTAGGGTTTGGATAAAAAAAATTCGTTCATTGGATTAACCTGCAAGTAGATTTCAATTTGATTGTTATTAGTATTTGAAAGGACCCATACACATTTCCTTTCTCAAGAATCAAAAAGAAATTCATATAAAAAAAAAAGAGAAGAAAAAAAGGAAAAAAGGAAATTGCTATCAATTGGGATGTGTTGAGTTGGGAATTTGGAAATTGAGTGGAGGTTATTTTATTTTTTTGTAATTTAGAGTTTTTGGTGATCATTAATTGAATTCTTAGCTTTTTTGTGAATCTTATCAAATTGTTTACAAAACTGTTGTTTGGAAATTTGGGGTAGATTTCTAGAGAGATAAACCCAAATCGGTTTTTTAGTTCTAAAAGAACCCAAAAAGGAATTTTTTTAGTAGGTAAGGATTGGTAAGAACAGTAGAGCGATTTGAGTAAAACATGTAAGCAAGTGAATTTGTGGGGTTTTATTTTTTACTTCAAAAATTTTTTCTTATGCATCACTATGTCAAAATAGAAATTCTCCTAAAAGTGTGATGGGGGAAATTGATACAAAATTGATCATGGAAACTCTAACGAATGAGATGAGAAGAATGTTTAGAGAAAAGATGGATCAATTTCATGAGTAGATGGAGTAGAACTTTGTGCAGTTACGGATTGCTTCTACTAGGTGTAGGAGGGTTTAAAATGCCTAAAAGGGTAGTGTATATGGAGGAAGATAAATGGGGTAGAGAAGGATCTGAAATTGAATCTAATCAAGATTCATTTATGGGTTATAGGAGGAATATAGGGAGAAGTAGAGGAGCTAGGAATGAGAAAGATAGCAACCTGGGAAAACATAAAGATGAAAATTTCCCTTTCCCTTTTCCAAGGGAAGAATGATCCTGATGTATATCTTGAGTAGAGAAGAAGGTGGAGTTGACTTTTGAGTCCCATAACTATTCTAAAGACAAAAAGGTTAAAACTTGCTGCCATTGAATTTTTTTGATTATGAAATTGTTTGGTTGGACCAACTTTTATTTAAATGGGAGTAAAAATAGGGAACCACTAGTAGGCACGTGGGAGGAGATGAAAAGGGAAATCATAAGGAAAAAATTTGTACCTATATACTGTTACAGGGAATTGTTACAAAAATTTTTTTTCGAGAGGGTCGTGGGGTTAAAAAGGGGTTTTTTTTTTTTAAAAAAGGGAATATGTTCAAGTCCACAAGAAGGCTAAGCTCAACATTGAGCAATACAAGTGATGAGATCCATGAGGGAGCCAAGCCAGAAGATGGAATGTGGATCCTCTTGAAGTGCCCCCTGGACCGATCAAAAAAAAAAAAAAAAGAAATCGAGCGAAACGATTCAAGGAAGCATTTAAGGGTTATAAAGGATGTCCACGAAGCGGGAAAAGGTTTGGGAAAGCAATCTTTAATTTGGGAAAATTTTTTGGAAAAACCCATGGGAATGCCCTTGCTCTTGTACAAGTCAAAAAGGAAAAGGGGTAGACGGGGAGTGCTTAAAAAAGGGCCCGGCGTGTGGGAGTCTAAAGGGTTTAAACACAAAAAATAAAACAGGGCAAATACACACCCCAAAGGGCAGGGCCGTGTATGGTGTCAAGAATACTACAGAAAGTTTACGTCTAAAAAGTACACGACCGTGTAAATTCCAATGCCGGCCCCAAGGGCCACCGGCCTTTTTTCCCCAAAGTCGGGGCCCCCCAAGTCCCTGTTTTGGGTTTTTTTTACGCAACTTATTGGAGTTAAATTTGTTTTTGGGGTTTATTGTTTCAAATTGTTTAAAACCCCACTATAAACTTCTAGGGTTTAGAACAGATAGGAACCCTAGAATATACAAATTGAAAATTTAAAAAAAAACTTTTGAGAGAATTCCTCTTTTGGTTTTTTTAAAAAACTACTCTAGAACTTATCGGATTTTTTTTTCTGTGGGGTTTTACCCGGGGGGGGGGGGGGGGGGGGAAAATTTTCAATCAGTCCCTTTTATCCCGATTGTGGCGTCTACTTTAAAATACCCCAAGGGTTTTTGTTTACTTATAGGCAACGGGGCGCGGTTTTCCCCTCGATTTTTTGGCCTCTTGGGGAGCCAATTTCGAACGAAATTTGGGATTGGGGTTTTAAACACATGTTGGGGGGGGTTTTATATCAACAAGAAGCAATGTAACCTAACGAGCTAACAAAGGGCTTGTCAAGTACTCTTTAAACTCAGAGATTGGGTTTTTAGGACAAAAGAGTAAAAAAGTGATTCCCCCAAAAAAAAATAAAACGGGTTTCCCAAGAGGTGAGGTTCCCATTTTAGTCATCAAAGTGCATCAACAAAACCAAATAAAGGGAAATTTGCCAGGTTTAAAAGTACAAATTTTTTCTATTTTTAATATTACAAATTTTTAAGCCTTATAATGCGGGGAAGTTTTGAAAGAAAAAACCTTTTTTTAGAGGAGGGGAATTGTGAAAGACCCCAATTAGGAGGATTGGTCCATGGTGATGATTTTTTCCTAGTACCCAAATTTAAACAACTACAAAAAGTCAATTTAAAAAAATCAACAAAAACAAAATTCACAAAAAAAATGGGTGATTCCATTCCACGTAAACCCTAATTTGATAAATCAATTTGCTTTGATACTAAAAAATAATATACCAATTGGAATTCCAATACTAATAAAAGAAACAAGCACAATTGATTCCAATTTTAAAACTAAAATGGGAGAACCCTAGTTTAAAAATTGAACCTTAATTGGAAAAAAAAGAACAACAAAAAGTAACTAATTTCATACTAGATTTTTACGCACTAGTTGGAATTAAGAGAACTTGAATTTTAAATGATTTATTTTATAAAAAATCCAAGTCCCACCCGCCACAACCAGAAAAAGTTGATAAGAGTCCTGAAATAGAGAAAAGCCCCTCTCTCTTTACGTGAAATGGAAAAGCCCAATGTAGTTTAAAAAAAAAGTCCCCCTCAAACCTTATTTTTAAGTATTTTTATTACTCAAATTAAAAATTTCAAAAAAATTTTTTACAAAATAAAAACCCCATAAGGACGGTTTTAGCAACAAAGGAAAATTATAAAAAAACCCCCTAAAAAAGTGGTCGGTTCTTCACTTCCATGGAACAATTGTTGGACCGGTGCTTTTGATTGATGTAAGTACATAGTGACCCGCAAAATGCCTTTTAAAAGAAATTTTTTATCACCTTATAAAAAAATCGATAAATTTACCTACTACAATGTGAAAGAAAAAATTTTATTATTAGATAAAAATAATATGTGGTTTTGGCTCATTTGTTCAATTTGACCCCCCATTGTTGGCCAAAAAGGTTTGATTCTCATAAAATGATAAAAGAAAAATTTTAAAAAGATTGGAGCAAGGAGCATGCCCCCTATTTAAAGTTGGAATGCAAAGGCAAAAAACCGAGGAAAAAGATCAAAGGCTGACAGCTTTACAATCACAAAAAGGCTATTGACCTCAACGGTTTAGGCCAATAGCCTAAGTGGGTAGCATAAAATTTCAATGAAAGGCCAGCAAGTAAGCCACCGGCCCTAAGCGGTCGAACTTACATACAATTAAAGGCTGGTTAAAGACTTTTTTTAAATCCACCGACTTTAGTGCCGACTTTGTAATATTTTAGGCCCCTGGCTATAATGTTTTCCTTATGTGCATTAAGGCTTTTTTTATGTCTTTTTGTTTAGTCTTTATTGTGAGACTATAAATAGTTGTCAAACACTCATTTATAAGGATCTTTTGGCAAAGTTTATCCACAAATTGAGAGTTATTTCTCTTTAGTTCTTGAAAGAACTAATTGAATTTATTGGATTTTTAAATTCGTGGCGTTCATCCAAACTTATCAATCGATCATGGTGTTATCACTTATACCAAGGTTCTTTTTCTCGTTTATAGACAACAAGTAATGGTTTCCTTCATTTGTGATCGATCATAGGTTGTTAGACATAATTCAGGATTTTGGGTTTCGGCACAAATTGTCAGGCTTCGCATCAATAAGACCTTAGATAACCTAATAGAATAAGAGAAATGAAGAGAATTATACTATTCTTAGGTTATTACTAAGAAAGATGTATTGATGTTGTTTTAGATTTCAGCTTAGCTTAAATTCAAGACCAAATATGCTAAAGGCTAAGATTTCAAGTACATGTTTACCTTGTTTCGATGGTTTTTTGATTGCTAAGTAGTTTTTAAATGAATCTAATATATGAATTTTGTAATGTAATGTTAAAATATGAATAGAATGTTGCATGATGCTTGTGCTTAGCTCGATCTAAGGGCCTATAATGGTATATCCTTGATCGTTGCCAATCGTAGTTTTAATAAATTGAATTCTTGTTCCTAATCCTACTACGAAGCAATAGGCAAGCACACCTATCGTAGCGTAATATAGCGAGTAAGCACAAGGTCGCCCTCAGAGATACACCAACTACTAGTACTAACTTCGTTCCTATTATCTAATTGCCGCTTAATAATGTTGGTTGAAACTTAATTACTCTAATCTTAAAACTAATAACTCACTAACAACAATGGTTATGAAGATTTATTAATTAACAAAAGAAACCTAGATCTTATTCTACTCCTTCTTTATCATGTAATTTATTAGATTTATGAAGATTGGCATAGTTGACTTCTTATACTGTCAAATTCTCTAATCAAGTTAACTACTTTCTCAAGTATATTAACCTATCTAATCCTAGGTTTATCAAATAGGATCTCTCCTTAGTTAATAGAAACCTAGAATTGCATAAAGCACATGAATTCGCATCAAAATAATCGATGTAAACAGAAGACTCTTGTTTCCTATCTCTAGAAGAACAATCAAATCTCATTAATTGCATTAAATCTAATCATAAGAGCAATTTCTCAATTAACTAATATGATATCATGCATAAATTCATATTCCAGATCTATGAATCTAAGAAACAATTGAAGGGCATGCAATTAATCATAAGAAAGTCAACAACTTCGCATTAAAAACCAAATCTTCATCACATGATAGAGAAGTTTTGAATAAAATCTAGATTTAAGGTCTACTCCTCCATAAATTGGACAAAAGAAATGCAATTACTGGAAGAATAAATAAAATTCATAGTCACAACCCTTAAAGATGGAATCTTCTTCTTCGTGGGTCTTCAATCTCCTTTGGAATCGACAGAATCTTCTTTCCCCTGCTATTATGAGAGTCAAAGCAAGTACAAAATTTGTAACCTCTATTCTAGGGCAACTAACTGTCTATTTATACATGTACCCGGGTTGGATACATACACAAGCGGATACACGAGTAGTGTATCTCGTTCATGTATCTCATGCTTGCTTCCAAGTGTCCTTATGTGAATATACACAAGCAAGTACATGGGAGTGTACATTGGTCGTGTATTTGAAACATCGTTGAACAGCAGCAAAACTTAGATACACAAGCAAAGTACATGGGCATGTACTTTGCTCGTGTACTTTCCAGACATCCACTTCAGTATACACAAGCAAAGTATATGGGTGTGTATCTTGCTTGTGTACTTTCCGGAATTCTTTTCTTCACATATATTGTATCCAATTCCTTCCAAGCTTGATCCGACTCTTCAAAACTCCTTCCCTTAGCTCCAAAATACTCTAGAAGATCCTGAAATTAACATTCATTCCATTAAGCATCCTTTTCTTCAACAAATCATCTAAAAATTCAACAATAAAGCACAATTTCATTACTCTAGATAAGGGTATTTTGCGACTTATCAATCCTTATGGAGTACCTCTTATAGGAATCAAAATCTAATAAGATCTATCATTAGGGCAAGAACTAAAGGATTTCAAATCTTGGCAATGAGGGCCAATTTTGAGCAAATCGACCCTGGAATTATTCGTTTACTAACCTCTTTTATCTTATTCAAGGATTATATATTCCAACAGGCACACTTATCTGGCTTTATAGGGCGATGGACAAACTCATTAAAACTCAGCTTGTGGTTCATCCATGGACCGACCTAAACCGATGATGAGCTGGGCCGATGAATCCTATGGAAGAGTTAGCATCTTGAAGACTAATTTATATATATATTTGTTAATTACTTGGACTAATTATGTTGTAATCATTTTGGGACACATTTACTTGATTGTAATTGATTTTTAGGACCGACCACCCTAAAAGTAGCATAGTTGTAATCTTATGTACTTTCTAACCCTAAAGGGAGCAAGTATAAATACTTGCTTAAAGTAGGGTTTGAGGAGGCCATTTTTCGGAATTAGACAAACACTTTTTCGTGAGGAATAGGGTTCTCCTAATTGTCATTAGACTCTTATCAATTTGAATCCCAATAGTTGAAATTGTGGCGAGTGCAACACTTAAAATTGTAAGTAAAATCAATTTCATTTTGTTGTCATTTCTTTTCTTCTCTAGTGTATAATGTCTAGGGGTGAATTGCGATAGTTCTTGGTCAGATTTTGCATCATAATCATTGCGAGATAAATTGAGTGTGTTGGATTACTTTTCATAGTGTTATTCATCAACACTTACTTATCATTGTTTCATGTGGAATTCCTTTTTCTTAAGATGAAATCACGGTTTTTATTGCTACTCAATCTTGATATTCACATATTGATTCAAGTTTGATTAGTATATATATTGAGGATTGTTCATTGTTTATTGATTCTGGATCCATTTATATCTTTGGAATTCACTCAATTCTCCAATTGTTGGTTCGAAATTAGGGATTGCTTTTAGGGTTGAATTTTTGTTCCATTTGATTGTGCTTAAACCCCTTTTAGGCACATCATAATTTGGTATTAGAGCTTCATCATACTTGGAATTAAGATTGATTACACCATTGTTTAAGAATCAATCATAAACTTTGAGGATTTGATGCCATTGTTCATTTGATTGGAAGCTAGTTTGATTGACATTGTTTGTTTGTCTTTCAAATTAGTTTCGCATGTGCTTAATCTTTGTTCTAGGCACATCACCTTTTGGTATCAGAGCTTAAGGTTTAAGAGGAGGGATTTGCAATTTGGAATTCGAAAATTTAGGGTTCTTATTACCTTGATCCGAAAATTGTGCAATGAAGAATTGAATTATTTCAATTGTGTTGAAGAAGTGATTTCCTTGCTGTTAATTGTTGTGGATGTGGAGTACTCACCATATTATTTGTTTTCTTAAGTTGACTTTGATTGCTTTAAAGGAAATCATCATTATCATCATTTGTGGGAAGTGAAATTTGAAGGCTAGGAAAGTGTTGTTTTGTAATCCTTGCTGTGTGTTATAATGTTGTGTGTGACAATTGTGAATTTAGAATTAGGGATGGCATTTGCAATTTCCATATTTGAGTAGTGTGTAAGAATGGAAGTTATTTGATTTCAAAAAAAGCATTAAGAGTGAAGGAGTTAATGTGTGTTTGTTTGAATTTGAAAATTACTTCTTACTAAATGTAGAAGAGTTGCAATTAGTGAAGTGGTTTGATTTTCAAATTTAAATTGCTGTCTTTTATGTAAGTTGTGGTTTGGAATTGTGTTTTAAGTGAAGAATTTGCAACGTGTTGTCCTTGAGGAGGAGTAGTGAATTGATGAAGTTTGTGTTGCATGTGGTGAGAAGAAGGTGTTGCATCGTAAGTGTTGTTGTTGTTATTGTTTGAATTTAGTGCATTATATATGTAAGAGTGAGTGGCGGTGTGACTTATTGTGTATGTAAGTGTGTGTGGCGGTGTGAATTTGTGGAAGTTTGTGTGGGAAAGGTGCTACACATTGAAGCTATGTTGTGAGAGTGTAGTGCATGGATAGCAAACCGTAAAGGGGAAGATGGTGTTTTCAATTGTGAAGTAGAATTGCGTAATGTGTGCATTTTCGGAAATTGGAGGAATTACAATTATTATTTTTATATTTGAAATTAGAATTGAAAGTGTAAATTAAGAGGTCAATTTGAAATCTCAAATACGCATTAAGTCATAGTTAATTGTGTATCTTTTGAATTTGAAAAAAAGCCTCTTACCATTTGTGGAATATTGCAATTATTGAACTCATTTTGAATTTGAAATTTAACTTGCCTTTGTTGTTGGAGTTACAGTTTGATATTTGTGTTGAAGTGGGGAAAGTGCACCATGGCTTAAGAGGAGTGTATGTGTGTAGTGTTGTATTTTTGTAAAGTTAGTGAAGGGTGTGTGTGTATTTTTGATGTGGTTTTGTATGTGTTGATTAGAGAATTGCTGCTAGTGGCGTGATTGGTGGTGGAACTGTGAGAAAGGGAGTTTTGTGACTGTAGAGTTGTGCATTTGTGCTCGTGTTAAGGTGATGCAATTGCTGATTTATTATAGTGTGAAACCTTAACAAGAAAGGAAGGTTTTGAGTAGTAGAATTTAACATTCAAACAAGTCATTAAAGTGTGAAAGTAATTGAACTAGTTACTTAAATACTTGTAGTTGAATTTAATTCTATCTACTTGAAAGTAGTTGAGTGTACTTCACTTGTAGCTTGGTTATGTACTTAGACATGGAAGTGTGAGGATAATTACTGTGTTGTTGGGTTTGAGCACAATCATGTCTAGTGAGATGTTTCATTATACTATTGTATTGCATCGAACATTGACTACATTTGCTACTAAGGATGAAGAACAAAGGGAAAACTTGTTCCATACCTCTTGTAAGGTACAACAAAATTTTTGTGTCCTTATAGTCGATGGTGGTAGTTGTACCAATGTGGTAGCAACATTGTTAGTATCAAAACTAAAACTTGCTGCTACTCCGCATCCTAAACTGTATAAATTTCATTGGCTTAGTGAACAGGGGAGTTTGCATGTGACTTAAAGAGCTAGCGTACCTTTCAGTCTAGGGGATAAATACTGTGATGAAATCGAGTGTGATATTCTACCTATGTGTACATCCTATATATTGCTTGGAAAGCCTTGGTTATATGACAGGAGGGTCTTACATGATGGCTTCAGGAATACTTATGTATTCTAAAAGGAGGGAAAACGAATTATTCTGAATCCGATGTCACCTTCAAAGGGTTAAAGGGTTCAACAACAAATTAGTAGACCATCAGTGGGCCATGAGCGATCGAACAAAGCTTTAGAACATAAAATTTGTCAGATGAAGATGTGCTAACCTTTAGAGGATCCTAATGATCATAGTCAGATGAGCCGACTACTAGAGGACCAAACTATTCGGGGACAATTATGTTCACCTTTAGAGATACTAGAGGCTCATGAGAAGTTAAGTAAACCATTGGAGGATTCTGAGGGTCAGAGTCAAATGAGTCTATAATCAGAGAGCCAAACTGTTCAGAGACAGTTGTGTTCAGCTTTAGAGGTTTCAGAGGGCAGTGTGCAGTTGGGCCAACCATTAGAGGGCTATGAAGATCAGCGCCATACAGATAAATTAGAAAAGGAGGAAACAATATCAGTGGAATAGGTTGAGATAGGGGATACCTTAGTGGATAATGGGTCATTATTTTGTTGTAGATGAAATACATCTTGGAAATGGAGGAGAGAAAACAATCACCCCCTATAGTATTTCAGATATTGGGATTCTGCAGAGATACTTCTTCAGATGGATTGCTAGGAGAAAATAAAGTCTCTATTATATTTGATCTGTTAGATTTGAAGACAAATCTTTTTTAGGCCCGAGGAGATGATAGGAATCAAAATCCGACAAGACCTATCATTAGGGCAAGAACTAAAGGATTTCGAATTTTGGCAATGAGGGCTAATTTTGAGCAAATTAACCTTGGAATTATTCATTTACTAACCTCTTTTATCTTATTCATGTATTATATATTCCAACAGGCACACTTACCAAGCTTTATAGGGTGATGGACAAACTCACTAAAACTCAGCTTATGGGTTATCTATGGACCGACCTAAATCGGTGATGAGCTAGGCTGATGAATCCTATGGAAGAGCTAGCATCTTAAAGACTAATTTTTATATATATTTGTTATTTACTTGGACTAATTATGTTGTAATCATTTTGGGACACTTTTATTTGGTTGTAATTGAGTTTAGGATCGGTCACCTTAAAAGTAACATAGTTGTAATTTTGTGTACTTTCTAACCCTAAAGGGAGCAAGTATAAATACTTGCTTAAAGTAAGGTTTGAGGAGGCCATTTTTCGAAATTAGACAAACACTTTTTCGTGAGGAATAGGGTTCTCCTTATTGTCATTAGACTCTTATCAATTTCAATCCCAATAGTTGAAATTGTGGCGAGTGCAACACTTGAAATTGTAAGTAAAATCAATTTCATTTTGTTTGTATTTCTTTTTTCTCTAGTGTGTAATATCTAAGGGTGAATTGAAGATAGTTCTTGGTCAGATTTGCATATAATCATTGCGAGATAAATTGAGTGTGTTGGATTACTTTTCATAGTGTTATTCATCAACATTTACCTATCATTGTTTCACGTGGAAATGCCTTTTTCTTAAGAGGAAATCATGGTTTTTATTGTTTCTCAATTTTGATATTCATGTATTGATTCAAGTTTGATTAGTATATATATTGAGGATTTTTTATGGGAAATTTTTTGGCACTATCGACTTTTTCATAACCTAATTTGGATGATGATCCAAATTGCTCATATTTTACCTTATGTCTTTTATTCTAATAAATTTTAAGAATAATCTTACAGGTACAATGATAATTCTCCATGGGATGCCAATATGTCCTATAACAGTTGTTGGATACAGAACGTTTTCAGGATGACAATCAAAGACCCGCTGCGATTGTTTTCTATTCCAAGGCATTAGATAATGAAGACTTATGTTATTTTGTACCTTGTAATTGTTTTATGAACTATTTTGGTTGTATTTTGGTTTTGGACACTTTTATTTCCTTGTAATTTTCATTCAGGACTAGCCACCTTAAAAGTGGCAAACTTGTAATTTTGACCACTTTCTAACCCTAGGAGTAGCAAGTATAAATACTTGCTTAAGAGAGGGTTTGAGGAGGCCATTTTGCATATTAGAATCATACACTTTCATGTGTAGAATTAGGGTTCATCCTTAGTTCAAAACTCTTATCAATTTCAACCCAAGAATTGGAATTGTGGCAAGTGCAATGAAGGGGAATTGTGAGTCATATCGATTCCATCTTTATTGTATGTTCATTTCTTCTCTAGTGAGTCATATCTAGGGTAGATTTGAATCTTTCTTGGACATATTTGTGGTTGTATTTCATGGACAACAATCTTGTAAGATTGATTGTTCTTTAAGTACTTGAATTATATATATCATTTTAGTGATTGGCATAGTTGGAAAGGTTTGATTTCACGGTTTTTGAGCTTGTCTTTTCATCCATTTCACGTGTAATTATCTTGTTCTTATTGTTGATTAGTGAAATTTACCATTAGTGGAAGTTAATTGAATCTTTTGAACCATTGGATTGCATCAAAGTTCCATTAGGGTTACGCAATTTCCTAATCACTTGGACCGGTTTTGTATGAGACTTAAGACTTGTTTTCTTGAGTCATTTGATTGTGCTTGAAAGTGGTTCTGAGCATATCATCTTTTGGTATCAGAGCACAATTTGAGAGAAGGGATTTATGGTTGTTTGATTTCGTGATATTCATCTTCAATTAGGGTATTCAATTTGAACCACAAATTGTGTTGTGTAATTTGTGAGTTGCGAAATTACCTTGATTGGAATTTTAATTTACTGTTTGTTGGAGTTGGATTGGGAAGGTTGTTGTATCATCTTCTGATTAATAATTTTCATGGACGGAAGGAAGAATAGAAGTGTTGTTAATTCAACAATTTTGTGAACTTGAAAAAATTACCTTGTTCTTGCCGTGACTAGTTGTGGCATGAGAGAGGTTGTGAAGTTTGTGTTGTGATTTCGATTGTGTAATTCTGAATTGGAGAAGTGCAATTTATAGATTTGCATTGAGTTGAGTAGTAAGGAATCTATTTGAATTCAAACACATTCCATTAAGTTATGGGAGTTAATGAGTGTTATTTGAATTTGAAATTCATTACTTACCAATTGAGAAAGGCTTGTAATTAGTGAAGTGGTTTGAACTTCAAATTGGAGTTGCTGCCTATTGTGGATTTTCGGATTATATTTGTGGAAAGTGGCATATTTGTTTTGTTATCATCCTTGCCATGGAAAGTGGAAGCATACTTCTTGTTATTGGCACTTGTGTTGTTGCTGTGGAAGTGAAAGCATATTTATTGTTGTTGTCACTTGTGTTGTTGCAACGTGGTGAATTGGTGTTGTGGTGAAGTGAGTGCACCGTGTTGTATTAACGTGTTGTGGAGAAGAGTACTATACGTGCGTTGTAATAACATACTTGAAAGGCTAAGTAGGTTGTTTTTTTTTTTTCTCTTTTATAGTCACTATTGTGTGGTGTTAAGGAAGTGTAGTTGTGGAGTGTTGCCCTTGCTTCAAATTGTTTTTGAGGATCAGTATACAAGAGTCTACAACTATGTCGAATGACAGTGTAAATGGGGGAATTGGTGATAAAGTCAATAGTCAGGTTGTAGAGGTCAGGGTCGTAATGTGGCAAGTAGGAGAACTTTGGAAGAACAACTCCGGGATCTTACTATCATAGTTGCTACATGGCAACTAGAATTGACAGAATGATATTACCATAACCACCAGTGGTAAACCAGTCGGCACCACCTCGAGTAGCTCCATAGAATCCTCATCGAGATAGAGTAATGGGAGATGGGAATTTGAATAGAATGGATGGGTGAGGAGCATCTTCCATACAGGGAAGAAAGGGATGATAATTTTGGGGCAAACCTAAATTAGAATAGGGATTTCAGGCCACCTCGAGGCTTAGAATAAGTGAAACTACAGATGTCATCTTATGATGGCAAGGGATTAGTAGATGAATATTTATATTGGGAGGACAAGGTCGAAGGTCTCTTTGAATGTTATGAGATCAATGATAGTACCAGGGTCCGATTGGCTGCTATCAAGTTTGTAGGGTATGCTGCACTCTGGTGGAAGAATCGGATTATCAACAGGTGTCAGGATGGAGAGGCTAAGGTTCAGACCTGGAGGGATATGAAAAGATTATTGAGGAAAAGGTTCATTCCTGAGCACTACAAACAGGAACTGTTTATACGACTGCAGACATTGAGGCAGGGAGGCAAAACAGTGGATGATTATGTGCAGGAGTTTGAGACCCTTATGATTAGGTGTGGGTCCATCAAGCCTCCAAAACAAACTGTAGCACGTTTTGTCTTAGGTCTAAAATATGAAATAGTGTGTGTTGTTGAACTGCAGTACTATAGTACACTTGATGAGGCTATTCAGTTGGACTTAAAAGTAGAGAGACAAAGGAGGTCCAACTTCTTTAGGGCTCCGAGCAGTAGGCCTAGTACTATTACTAGACCCATATTAGCTGATGGTCGATCAGGGGTAACAAAGGCGGTAGGTGAGGCAGTGGATAAGACTACCCCAACTATTATAAGAGAAGATTTACCCAATGGGAAGGGTAAAGAGGTAATGGCTCCAAATGCGAGGCAGATTGTTCCCGAATCTACTAGTGGGAAGGCGCGCCAGATAAAATGCCTCAAATGCATGGGATTTAGGCATATGGCAATACAGTGTCCAAATAAGAGGGTGATGATTGTTATAGAAGACACTAGGGAGGATATTGAGGATGATCATGACCAGATTGAACCTACAGATCTACTAAGAGCACTGTAGGAATATTATGATGATCAAACTGCAGACACGCCTAAGGAGCATATAGGAGGAAAATATCTATCCCTTAATGTGTTACGCAGGGCTTTATCTATATCTCCTAATTGATACGAAATCGGTTTGCTCGGATTCCTAACTGATACGAACCACGCAAACGTGTGACGAAACCCAATACCAATACATTCGGAATTCGCTACCTAAGATTCCAAACACACTCAAGTGGAAACCGCAACCCATTGTCTATAAGCGAGATAAGAACCTTGGTATAATATGAAGACGCCATAATCGGGATGGAAGACCGATTGATAAGTTGGGATGAAAGCCACGGAAATAAAATCGATAAGTTCTAGATTAGTTCTTTAAAGAACCGAGAGAGGAATTCTCTCAAAAATGTTTTTTCAAACTTGTATGTTGTATTTTCTATATCCTAAATGTTCTAAAACCTTAGGAGCTTTATACTAGGTTTTACAATTCGTAACAATAAAGCCCAAAATGACATCACTTCAACAAGTTGCGTAAAAATAACAAAACAAGACATGAAGGCCGACGGCTACTTGGAGCCGGCCTTGAGCTGGGTTGGAGATATACACAGCCGTGTACTTCTAGACGTATATCTTTCTATGGATTTTCTTGACACCATACACGACCGTGCCTTTTAGCCTGTATTTGACCGTATATGATTTTATGTAACCTTCAGACTCCTACACGGCCGTGCCTTATAAAGACACGCCCTCTTTCAACCCGTATCCGTTATGACTTGTACAAAAGCAAGGGCTATTCCATGGTTGTTCCAATCCTTTCCAACTTCATGATTGCTCCAATCCTTTCGGCTTCGTGACATCCTTTATTAACCCGTTAAGTGCTTCTTGAATCGTTTCGCTCGATTTCTTGTGATCGGTCCAGGTGGCACTTCAAGAGGATCCACATTCCATCTTCTGGGTTGGCTCCCATCATGGATCTCATCATTCCCCTCCTCTTGAAAAGGATTTGTCCTCAAATCATCACTGCATCAAAAGGACTTAGATCAGTAACATTAAACGTAGCACTTACTTATACTACTTGGTAAATCTATCTTGTATGCATAACATTGATCGCTCAAGAATTTGAAATGGTCTGTTGCCTTTAGGAAGTAATTTAGATCGACGCTGCACAGGAAACCGCTCTTTGCACCATGTGAACCCAAACCCAGTCTTCAGGTTCAAAAATAGCTTGTCGACGACCTTTGTTGGCTTGTTTCACATACTGCTATGTTCTTCGCTAAATGTTTAGCCTTACCTTCTTATGGATCTGTTTAACAAATTCTGCTTTCTTCTTGCCATCTAGATTAACATACTCAGATATAGGAAAAGGTGATAAATCTAAAAGAGTTAGTGGATCAAAACCATACACAATTTCAAAAAGAGTAAACTTAGTAGCAGAATGCATTGTACGATTATAGGAAAATTCAACATGCGGCAAACAATCTTCCCAACTTTTAATGTTCTTTTTAATGACAGCCCTCAACAAAGTAGATAAAGTTCGATTTACTACCTCAAGTTTGACCATCAGTTCTGTGGATGACAAGTAGTAGAGAACAATAACTTAGTTCCTAACTTAGCCCACAAGGTCTTCCAGAAGTAGCTCAAGAACTTAGCATCTCTATCCGATACAATTGTTTTAGGCATTCCATGTAATCTCACAACTTCCCTAAAGAACAAATTAGCAATATTGCAAGCATCATCTCTTTCGTGACAAGGAATGAAATTGCATCTTAGAGAATCTATCCACAACTACAAAAATAGAATCTCGACCATGTCTAGACCTGGGTAATCCTAACACAAAATCCATGGAAATATCTACCCAAGGCTCATGAGGAATGACACTAGACCCATATAACCCATCTAATAAGTCATCTAAGCGAGGAATGGATAACGATACTTTATCGTGATGTTGTTGATGGCGCGGCAGTCAACATACATTCTCCATGACCCATCTTTCTTAGGCACCAAAATCACAGGCACTGCATATAGACTCATGCTTTCTCTCACATACCCCTTCTCCATTAATTCATCGACCTGCCTTTGGAGTTCCTTTATCTCCTCCGGATTGCTCCTATAAGCTGGCTTGTTTGGAATCGATGCTCTAGGTACAAGGTCAATCTGGTGCTCAATACCACGAATAGGTGGTAATCCCTTTGGAATCTCCTCAGGGAAGACATCTTCAAAGCCATGCACAATAGACACAACCACACTAGGCAAAGAGTTAGATAGTTCATTAGTATTCAAACATGTTTCCTTAAAAACCAGCAACAACATAGGTTGCTTCATCACTAACGCTCTCCTCACTACACTCGCTCTTACTACACAACTCTCCTTTTGTCAAGGTTGTACTCTCCTTTTCACTCACTACCAAAGTTGATCCCCCTTCAACTTGGTCTCTCACACTCTTTCTAGCCTTCCTCTCTTTTTCCTTTTGAGATCGACTTTTTATTCCTTTTCTTTCTCACTGTCTTTTGCTCTCTCACTCTCCCTCTGTTTTTCACTCACCTTATGTTTTGCAAAAGACTGTTGTAGCTGCAATGATCCTCATACACCTGTTTAGGTGTTAAAGGTTTAAGATTAAAGCTTTTCCCTTAGTGAACAAGCGTATACTTGTTAGAAAAGCCATCATGAACAACCTTCCTATCAAATTGCCATGGCCTCCCCAACAACACATGACACGCTTGCATTGGCACTACATCGCATAACACCTCATCCTCATACCTACCAATTGGAAAAGCAATCAAGGCTTGCTTACTCACCTTAGTCTCGCCACTATCATTCAACCACTGCAATTTATATGGACTAGGGTGTTTAGTAGTCTTGAGTCCTAACCTCTCGACAATAAAATTACTCACCACATTGGTTCAACTTCCTCCATCAATGATCAAACTACAAATATGGTCACCTAGATAACATCTAGTATGAAAGATATTCTCTCTTTGCATCTCCTCTTCTTCCTTCACCTGTACATTTAAAGCTTGCTTCACTACTGCCACTAACCTCCCCATTGTAGGCTCCTCATCATCACTAGCGTCCTCTAATGGATGCATATCATCTTCTTCACTATCCCCCTCAGTCTCATACTCACCATCATCACGTAGAATCATCACACGCCTATTTGGACATTGACTAGCAATATGGCCTCTACCTTGGCATTTAAAACATCTAATGTCAGGATTTCTAGGAGTAGAAGAATCAGGTTTACCTTGGTTACTAGGAGTAGAACCCGCTTGCCTTTGCTCTCCTTTCAATTTGGTGGGTAAAGGCTTTTCTTCCTTCTTCCATTGGTTCGTCTTCCAGGTGGATGAACCAGTACCCTATTGAAACCGTGCATTACTACTACCTTTCCTCCTGTGTTGGTTCTCAACCTTTATAGCCATATGAACCATATCTTCCAATTCTACATAATGCTACAATTCAACGACATTTTGAATTTCTCTATTCAATCCAGCAAGAAACCTAGCCATGGAGGCCTCTCTATCCTCCTCTACATTCACCCTAATCATAGTGACTTCCATCTCCTTGAAATACTCATCCACACTTCCGCTTCCCTGCCTAAGAGTTTGCAATTTGTTGTGCAATTCACGATAGTAATACGCAGGCACAAACCGCTTCTGCATCACCCTCTTCATCTCTTCCCACGACTCAATAGGTGGTTTGCCATTCATTCTTCGATTCAACATTAGTTGATCCCAACACACTATGGCATAATCCAAAAATTCAATGGCAGCAAGTTTCACTTTCTTTCTCCCACTATAGTTGTGACAATCAAACACCATTTCTACTTTCTTCTCCCACTCTAAGTACGCCTCAGGATCATTCTTTCCTTGGAAAGGAGGAATCTTCATCTTTATACTACTCAATTGATTATCCTCTCTATTCCTATCTTCTTTATCTTCCCAATCCCTAGTTCCTCTATTCCAACCACTATATCCTCTATAACTCCCGATAGAAGGTTCATCAAATTCATCATCCGACATTTCATCTCCACCCCTTTGTACTCTCCTAGAACGACTCTCCCTCTTACGCCCTTGGAAGACGTTTTTAGATTTCTCTAGTCTTTGCTCTACCGTCTCATGAATTTGTTCCATCCCCTCCTGAAACATTCTCTTCATCTCACCCCTCAACGCCTCAATCACTAACCTAACATCAAACCTTCCCCTCTCACTTTCAGGAGAATGTTGTCTCGACATAGTTCCTGCAGAAAAGATTAGTACTAACACAAATATATATATAATTAAGCCTCACGATACACTCCCTTACGTGTTTCGCTCAAATGATGATACCACACAGTCACTCGTGTATTCTCACAAACAATGATGATATCAACTCGCCAATTCCTCTTCTCAATTCTCTTGGAACTAACCCAAACTACATCAATTCCCTTCCGTAGAATTCAAAACAACTCTAGGGCTCGAAATTTTCCTCTTTTTCTTTCTAATTTTTTTTTATTGCCTTTGTTTATTTCTCTTGATCACGTTCCCTTTTTTTCTTTTTCCTTTATCGTGATTCTTCCTTCTTTTTTTTTTGGTAACAAAATTGAATAGTAGGTACTACACTTTCAATAGACAATTAACACTATGAAATTGAATACGAACAATTGATATGAACGATTGGAGTTAGGGTTTTGATGTACCTTCCTCAAACCGAACTGATGTTTAACAAACCTAAGCTCTATACCAAACTGATACGAAATCGGTTTGCTCGGATTCTTAACTGATACGAACCACGCCAACGTGTGACGAAACCCAATACCAATACGTTCAGAATTCGCTACCTAAGATTCCAAACACACTCAAGTGGAAACCGCAACCCTTGTCTATAAGCGAGACAAGAACCTTGGTATAATATGAAGACGCCACAATCGAGATGAAAGACCGATTGATAAGTCGGGATGAACGCTACAGAAATAAAATCCGATAAGTTCTAGATTAGTTCTTTAAAGAACCAAGAGAGGAATTCTCTCAAACGTGCTTTTTCAAACTTGTATGTTGTATGTTCTATATCCTAAATGTTCTAAACCCTGGGAGCTTTATATTAGAGTTTACAATTCGTAACAATAAAGCCCCAAAACGACATCACTTCAATAAGTTGCGTAAAAATAACAAAACAAGACATGAAGGCCGGCGGCCTTGGAGTCGGCCTCGAGCCAGTGTTGGAGATATACACGGTCGTGTACTTCTAGACGTGTATCTTTCTGTGGATTTTCTTGTCACCATACACGACCGTGCTTTTTAGCCGTGTATATGACCGTGTATGATTCTATGTAACCTTCAGACTCCTACACGGCCGTGCCTTGTAAAGACACACCCTCTTCAACCCATATCCGTTATGACTTGTACAAGAGCAAGGGCATTCCCATGGTTGTTCCAATCCTTTCCAACTTCAGATTGCTCCAATCCTTTCCGGCTTCGTGGACATCCTTTATCAACCCATTAAGTACTTCCTTGAATCGTGTTGCTCGATTTCTTGTGATCGGTCAGGTGGCACTTAAGAGGATCTACATTCCACCTTCTGGCTTGGCTCCCATCATGGATCTCATCATTAATACTAGTGATATTCAGAGGGAGAACATATTTCACTCCCCCTTGCAGAATCAGAGGTAACCTTTGTGTACTCATCATCGATAGTGGTAGTTGCACGAATGTTATATCTGCTGGTTGGTAAACAAATTACAACTGTCTACTATCTTACATCCTAGTCTTTATCACTTGCATTGGCTGGATAATAGAGGTAGTATGCATCTTACCCTTAGGGCAAAGGTTCCTGTGAATGTCGGGCAGAATTATCATGATGAGATCCTGTGTGATATAGTCCCAATGCATGCATTTCATTTACTGCTGGGTCGACCTTGGTTGTATGATCAACGGGTGATACATGATGGGTTTGAAAATACCTACATGTTCAGCATGGGCGAGTCACGCATAGTTCTATTACCGATGACTACATCTGAGGTCCAAGGGTTTCAAGAACAGATCAGAAATCCATCGACTACCATTGTTAGCAGGAAGAGTAGGACAATAGAGATATTAGGGTTTAATTCCACAACTGATCCTCTAGATTTGAGGGCAAATCTTTCAGAAGCACGAAGAGATGATGGGAAAATTCTAGACACTATCGACTTTTTCAGAACCCGATTTGGATGATGATCCAAATTGCTCATTTTTACCTTATGTCTTTTATTCTAATAAATGTTTGAGAATAATCTTACAGGTACAATGATAATTCTCCATGGGATGCCAATATGTCCTACAATAGTTGTTGGACACAGAATGTTTTCAAGATGACAATCAAAGACCCGCTGCGATTATTTTATTTTCCGAGGCATTGGATCATGAAGACTTATGTTATTTTGTACCTTGTAATTGTTTTATGAACTATTTTGGTTGTATTTTGGTTTTGAGACACTTTTATTTCCATGTAATTTTCATTCAGGACTAGTGATAAGTCGCAAAATACCCTTATCTAGAGTAATGAAATTTTGCTTTATTGTTGAATTTTTAGATGATTTGTTGAAGAAAAGGATGCTTAATGGAATGAATGTTAATTTCAGGATCTTCTAGAGTATTTTGGAGCTAAGGAAAGGAGTTTTGAAGAGTCGGATCAAGTTTGGAAGGAATTGGATACAGTACATATGAAGAGAAAGAATTCTGGAAAGTACACAAGCGAGATACACGCCCATGTACTTTGCTTGTGTATATTGAAGCGGATGTCTGGAAAGTACATGAGCAAAGTACACGCCCATGTACTTTGCTTGTGTATCTAAGTTTTGCTTCTATTCAATGATGTTTCAAATACACAACCAATGTACATTCCCATGTACTTGCTCGTGTATATTCACATAAGGACACTTGGAAGCGAGCATGAGATACACGAACGAGATACGCTACTCGTGTATCCGCTCGTGTATATATCCAACCGGGGTACATGTCTAAATAGACCGTTAGTTTTCCCTAGAAAAGGGGGTTACGAATTTTTTATTTGCTCTGACTCTCATAATAGCAAGGGAAAGAAGATTCTGTCGATTCCAAAGGAGATTGAAGACCCACGAAGAAGACGATTATATCTTTAAGGGTTGTGACTATGAATTTTATTTATTCTTCCAGTAATTGCATTTCTTTTGTCCAATTTATAGAGGAGTAGATCCTAAATCTAGATTTTATTTGAAACTTCTCTATCATGTGATGAAGATTTGGTTTTTAATGCGAAGTTGTTGGCTTTCTTATGATTAATTGCATGCCCTTCAATTGTTTCTTAGTTCATAGATCCAGAATATGAATTTATGCATGATATCATATTAGTTAATTGAGAAATTGCTCTTATGATTAGATTTAATGCAATTAATGAGATTTGATTTTCTTCTAGAGATAGGAAACAAGAGTTTTCTGTTTACATTGATTATTTTGATGCGAATTCATGTGCTTTATGCAATTCCAGGTTGCTATTAACTAAGGAGAGATCCTATTTGATAAACCTAGGACTAGATAGGTTAATATACTTGAGAAAGTAGTTAACTTGACTGGAGAATTCAACAGTATAAGAAGTCAAATACACCAATCTTCATAAATCTAATGAATTACATGATAGAGAAGGAGTAGAATAAGATCTAGGTTGCTTTTGTTAATTGATAAATCTTCAGAACCATTGTTGTTAGTGAGTTATTAGTTTTAAGATTAGAGTAATTAAGTTTCAACCAACATATTTAAGCGGCAGTTAGATAATAGGAACAGAGTTAGTACTAGTAGTTGGTGTATCTCTGAGGGACGACCTTGTGCTTACTCGCTATATTACGCTACGATAGGTGCGCTTGCCTATTGCTTCGTAGTAGGATTAAGAACAAGAATTCAATTTATTAAAACTACGATTGGCAACGATCAAGTTTTTGACGCCGTTGCCGGGGATACGCCAATATTAGAAACACTTTTTACTTATTAATTTAACCAATTTATTTCTTTGTTATCTTTTTTCCCTTTTCTTCTTGAGAATTTGGAGCTCATAATTGATTTGTATTACGTTTATAGTGCATGACCAGAAGTCGCTCAAAGGAACTTGCTGTTTTTATCTGACTAGAGAAAATTATTCGTCGTTATCAGAAAAAGCAACACTCGACTGAGTCAACATCATTTGGTATTCAAGGAGAATCACTGAAGGAAGAAATGGCTGATCAAGTCAATAATCGTGCTCAAGAGCTGAATCAAGGAAATGTTGTTGTGGATCCCCCGAATCATCAACTGGTTGATAATAGAGATGGCCGAGTTAATGAGCCACCTAAAACCAATTCTGATTTTACCAGGCCAAACTTGATAGGTGTCAGCTCTAGCATAGTCCGTCCTCGAGTGGAGGCAAATAATTTTGAACTTAAGCCTGCCATGATTCAAATGGTGCAGCAATATACTCAATTTGATGGTTTACAGGATGAAGATCCAAATGCGCATATCCAACTCTTTCTGGAGATATGCGATACCTTCAAATTTAATGGAGTTATGATGATGCGATGCGCCTCAGGCTCTTCCCATTCTCTTTGAAAGGCAAGGCTAAGCAGTGGCTGAATTCTATACTGAGGAACTCCATTACTACAGGCAAGGTCTAATTAAGAAGTTTATGGACAAATTCTTCCCTCCTTCAAAGACCGCTAAACTTGAGCTGAGATTCAATCTTATCATCAGTATGACATGGAGACGTTGTATTAAACTTGGGAGAGATTCAAGGACTCAATGCGGAAATGCCCACACCATGGGATCCTAGAGTGGCTTCAAGTTCAGATATTTTATAACGGGTTGAACTATTGAACGAGACAAATAGTAGATGCCGCAGCTGGTGGCACCTTGAACCATAAAACTTCGGAAGAAAGTTTGACTCTTTTTGATGACATGGCCGTGAATAATTATGAATGGTTACATGGTAGGGGCAGAGAAAAGAAGGTGGCAGGCATTCTTGAAGTGGATGTAGCTACTTCTATCAAGTCCAAAGTTAAGGATTTATCTAGAAAGATCGACGGGTTGGCTGTCTACAACATCAGTTGGCTATTGTGGAACCCTCAGGTGGTGAGGAAGGGTAAACAGAGCAAGTGGATTATTTAGGAAGCCCAATTCGGCCCAGAACAATCCATACAGCAATACTTATAACCCAAGATGGAGAAATCACCCAAATTTTTCTTGGACTAACAACAGTAATATTCAGAAGGGCAATCCGAATCCTCCACTAGGTTATCAGAGGCCAATGGTCCAAAGTTCCAAACCGCCACTTGAAGATCTACTCACAAAATTCATCAAGGATTCAGAAGACAGACAGAAGTCCTTAGATTTGATTTTGAAAAATCAAGACTCGGCTTTGAGGAATCATGAGGCATCAATACACAATCTTGAAAACCAGGTCGGTCAGATAGCTAAGCTTCTATCAGAGAGATCTCAAGGTTCACTACCGGGAAATACGGAACCAACCTTAGAGAACATGTTAAAGCTATCACATTACGAAGTGGTAAGGAACTACAACCAAAGGTTCAAGAAGAAGAGAGTCAGGTGACTAAACCAGCAAAAGAACAAGTAGTTCTTCAAAGAAGGGGGAAAGCATTCAGAAAAATCACCTAAAGAGAAATCATCACCTCCATTAATCCTAGAATACAAGCCTAATGTTCTTATCCAGCACGACTCAAGAAGGACAGAACAGATAAACACTATGGCAGATTTTTAGAGATATTCAAACAATTGCATATCAACCTTCCACTGGTTGAGGCATTATCACAAATGCCACGATATGAAAATTTTTTGAAAGAGTTGCTATCGAACAAAAGGAAGGTTGAAGAGTTCACCACTGTAACTTTAGGAGGAGAATGCTCTATGGTAATTCAAGAACAAACTCCCAAAGAAGTTAAAAGATCCTGGGAGCTTTACCATCCCTTGCTTGATAGGGAATTTATCTGAAGAACGGCATTAGGCTGATTTGGGAGCCAGCATTAATTGATGCCATACAAGATGTTCCAGAAATTGGGTATTGGAGAGCCTGAAACCAACCAAAATGAGTCTTCAGTTAGCCATCGATCAGTCAAATTCTCGAGAGGAGTATTGAAGATGTATTAGTGAAGGTGCAAGACTTCATCTTCCCGCGGATTTCATCATCCTTGACATGGAAGCAAATGTGGAGGTCCCTCTTTATTTGGGGAGGCCATTTTTGGCTACTACTAGAGCCATAATTGATGTTGGGGATGGGAAGTTAGTGTTGAGAGTGGGAAATGAAGAGGTCATAGTGAAAATGCCTACGTCCTTAAACAAAGCCTGCACCATGATGATACATGCTATGCAATCGACTACCTCGACTTCGCAGTTTCGGATTCATTGCAAGACCTGTTGATTGGTGATGCATTGGAATTGTGTTTGATGAATGGGGAGAAAGAGCAACCTGAAAATATGGCATTTAGAGCAGTTGTCAATCAGCTTAATAATAATCCTGAGTTGAGAGAAGAAAGAAGCTTTGAAGGTATATATAAATCTACCATTCCGAGATCGAAACCTTCAATTGAGGAACCACCTGAGCTAGAATTGAAACAACTACCAACTACCTTCAATATGCATTTTTGGAAGAAGATTCTAAACTTCCAGTCATAATTGCTGTTAAATCTAGATCGAGTTTAGCAGGAAAGGTTATTGCATGTCCTGGGGCAATACAAGAAAGCAATTGCATGGAAAATTGCAAATATAAAGGGGATTAGCCCATTGTTTTGTACACACAAAATTTTGATGGAAGATTGTGTCAAGCCAGTGGTACAACCCAACGCGACTTAATCTAAATATAGAGATGTTGTAAAAAAGGAAGTCATCAAATTGCTTAATGCAGGAATGATCTACCCGATTTCTGATAGCTATGGGTGAAGCCCCATTCAAGTAGTTCCGAAGAAAGGCGGTATGACAGTAGTACCGAATGAAAAAATGAACTCATCCTGATGAGAACTGTCACTGGATGGAGAGTTTGTATAGATTACCGCAAGCTAAATGACACAACTCGAAAGGATCATTTTCCTTTTCCCTATTTGTGGACTAAATGCTTGAAAGGTTAGTTGGTCATGCATATTACTGTTTCCTCAATGGGATGTCTAGATTTTTTTAGATTCCTATCGCACCTGAAGACCGGGAAAAGACGACATTCACATGCCCTTTTGGGACCTTCGCTTATCAACGCATGCCTTTCGGATTATGCAACGCTCCAGCCACCTTTCAGCATGCATGATGGCGATTTTTGAGGATATGGTAGGAGACAAGATGGAAGTATACATGGATGATTTTTTTGTTTTCGGGAATTCTTTTGATGAGTGTCTACACCATCTTGAGTTAGTGTTGCAATGTTGTGAAGACACTAACCTGGTCTTAAATTGGGAGAAGTGTCATTTTATGGCAAAAGAAGGTATTTTTGGGCCATAAAATATCCAACAAAGGCATAGAAGTGGATGAGGCAAAGATCGAAGAAATTTCTAAATTGCCCCCACCATCTTTAGTTAAGGCAATACGAAGTTTTCTTGGCCATGCAGGGTTCTATCGACGATTCATTAAAGATTTTTCAAAAATTGCTAGGCCGATGACAAAACTCTTGGAGAAGGATACCTCCTTTGACTTCAACCAGGAATGCATTGACGCATTTGAAATCCTCAAGCAAAAACTTATCACTGCACCTATCATGGTCACACCTAACATGGGACGTTCCCTTTGAGATTATGTGTGATGTAGTGACTCGTTGTGGGAGCTTTCTGGGTCAGCGAAAGGACAAATGCTTTCAACCCATTCATTATGCTAGCAAAACTGATGGGTGTCGAGTTCAACAAAAATAAAACCTATCCTAGACAATTATATGATTTGTCATATAGTGGTGAGTAGGGTCAAATCTACAGGGATTGGTTAAATAATTTATATTCAAAGAGAATAAAGAGGAAAAAAAAATGGGGGGTTTTGTTTGTGAATCAAATAAATTTAAAAAAGATAAGAAAATCGAATATTGATAAAAGCCTAGCCAAAGGAATCAAGATAGTTTAATTCTAGGAATTGATCATCAATGCAAATGTTTTCTATTCTTAGTTCTAGATAAACTGGTTATGGTTATTAACAAGCTCTAAAACCTATCTCTCCTTACTTCCTCGATAACCAAGACAAGATCTTTGAATTATTTCTCTTATTGATTAGACAACCCTAGACAAGCTCTTAGGATTTAATCTATCAATAGCATTAAAATCTAAGAGATACCACCAATTCATGCCAATAGATTATAAGATAACCTATTTAAACTTGATCATACACCTCCATAACATGAATTCGATCATCTATTTTATAACCAAACATGTTATTGTGTCACTAGACTAGAACAATCAAACAATTACGGATTTGACGTGTAGTTGACAATACATTAACTTGCTAATTGAGTAGAAGAGCTCTAATTCATACCAATCAACAAAGATAGTAATGACAAAACGTTCAGAAGATATAGGAATACCCAAAAACAAAGAATAGAATAAATACGAATCAATTAGATCTCACAACTCGTAGAGAATTAAACATCTATGACCCTTTGGCTAGAAAAGTAGCTTAGCTACACATGTTCATAAGAAAAACGGAAATAAAAAGTAAAAACATGATGAACCCAATTGCCTGCTCTGCCTCCTTCTTTCCTTCTTGTCTCCGTGATGATCCAAGGTTCTTCAAGATCCAAAGATTTCAAAGATGCCTCTAACCCTCTAGGGTTAGTTCTATTTATATTGTTAAAGGAATGGCAGGTGATCTTTTGCTAACAAGATACGAAAATATCTTTCCTTTTCAAGTAGATTTCGAGAAGTGAAGATTCGTCCGCCTGGCACGCCCTACCACACGGTCGTGGGTCAAGCCGTGCCTTCCTCTGTGCATAATTCTCGTATCATCTTCCATGTCCAGTGTGTACCACGGCCTGCACCACGGCTAGATTTCCAACCGTGCCTTCCTCTGTGCATAATCTACAAGTCTTCATCCGTGTCTAGTGTGTACCACGGCTACAACCACGGCTAGATTTCAAGTCGTGCCATCCTCTGGTTGATGTTCCACAATTTCTCATCCTTAGCACGTCTTTCATCTCAACTTTCACCACGGCTTCAACCACGGCTTCAAACACGTTTCCACCACGGCCAGATCACGAGCCGTTCTCTCTCCCTCTCATGCAGTGTGTAGCACGGTTTGCACCATGGCCATGCCTCAAACCGTGCCTCGTCTTGTCTTTGATCCTACTTGTAGATGACTTCTTTAATTTACTTGAATTAGCACCCTTGACTCCATTTAACCTGATTTATCACCATAATAGAATTAAGTACCATTTCCTTATGATTTCTATAAAATCAATAATAATTTAACACAATTTATACTATAAAGATTGAGTATAAAATGGCTCTATCAAAAACACTCACTCCTACACGAGAAAACTATACAACCACTGAGAAGGAGTTGCTGGCAGTTGTCTTTGCCTTTGACAGGTTCAGACCATATCTCATCTTATCTAAGGTCATCGTATACACAGATCATTCCGCCTTGAAATTCTTGCTGACAAAGCAGGATGCAAAGCCACGCCTCATTCGGTGGATTTTACTTCTTCAAGAGTTTGATCTTGAGATAAGAGATAAAAAGGGTGCCGAAAATCTAGCAGCCGACCACCTGTCACGTTTGGAGAATCCCTATTTAGAAAGACCAAACGAAGTTGAGATTAACGATGAGTTCCTTGAGGAACGATTGTATGCCATCAAGACCGTTGAAGATGATATCATCCCATGGTTTGCTGATATTGCCAATTACCTAGTGGCAAGGGCCCTTCCTAAAGATATGAACAAGCAGCAGAAGAAGAAATTTTTCACCGAATTGAAGCACTACTACTGGGAGGATCCACATTTATTCAGAATTTGTGTTGATCAGATGATTCGAAGGTGTGTTTCCCATGAAGAAGGATGGAAAATCTTATTCCACTGTCATAGTGGGCCAATGAGAGGACATCATAGTGCCAATAGGATGGCGCACAAAGTATTGGAAGCAGGATTTTACTGGCCGTCATTGTTTAGGGATGCTTAGAGATATATAGCTCGATGTGATCGATGCCAGAGGGATGGTAACCTATCAAAAAGGAATGAAATGCCACAACACTACATATTAGAGTGTGAAGTATTCGATGTGTGGGGCATCGACTTTATGGGGCCCTTTCCTCCTTCCTTCGGAAATAAATACATATTGGTAGCTGTGGATTACGTCTCTAAATGGGTAGAAGCATAAGCCTTGTCGACTAATGACTCCCGGGTGGTTGTTAAATTCTTGAAGAAGCTCTTCTGTAGATTCAGGATCCTACGGGCACTCATAAGTGACAGAGGTACACACTTCTATAATTCGCAAGTTGAAAAGATTCTTAAGCGATATGGGGTGACTCACCGTCTTGCTACGCTATATCACCCCTAAACTAGTGGGCAAGTGGAGGTTTCAAATAGGGACTTAAAGCGTATCTTAATGAAGTTCGTGTCTCACCATAGACAAGATTGGGTCGAGAAGTTAGATGATGCTTTGTGGGCATATTGGACAGCTTACAAAACCCCTCTTGATACTACTCCATATCGATTGGTCTACGGGAAAGCTTGCCATTTACCAGTTGAGATTCAGCACAAGGCATTTTGGGAGATCAAATCTGGTAATTTAGATCTCAGTAGGTTTGGAGCACATCGAAGGATGCAACTTAATGAGCTAGATGAATGGAGGCTCATGGCATATGACAATTCATATATATACAAAGAGAAAGCTAAGAAGTTTCATGATGTTTGGCTACCACGGAATGGACAATTTGATGAAGGGCACTTTGTATTACTTTTCAACTCTAGGTTGAAATTGTTCCCTGGGAAGCTTAAATCAAGATGGTCCGGTCCATTCTGGGTAAAAAAGGTTTTTCCCTACGGCATAGTTGAGTTGGAACACCCGGAGAAAGGCATTTTCAAGGTGAATGGTCAAAGGCTTAAGCATTACTTTGGGGACCAAACAGTTTTGGAAGAAAAGGAGGAGTTGAACCTCATTCTCATCTCCATTTGAGCTCCATCGATTCATTACGTCGAGCTAACGACGTTAAACAACAGTGCTTCTTGGGAGGCAACCCATGTTGCTTAGTAAGTTTTTTTTCTTTTCTTTTTTTTTTCTTTATTATCATCCATTGTTTTGGAGTAACTTTTGTAGGACAGCAAGCTACAGAGGGGCTAACCAAGTTTGGATTCTATGAAAGTCACCTTAATAGAGCTTCTTTTAAGCTCTAAGTGTGGGGAAATTCAGGATGGGAGACCTTTTCAAGGGAATGCAAGATGAAGTGATGACAGGTATGTACTTTGATCTGCACAACCGGGTACACTAGTGGTGTATCCGGTTTCTCACACATGCTAGAGGGTGTCTAAATTAACTTTGCAATACAAAAGGGGAATACGTCATGGTGTGCCCTTCCGTGCACTTCAAAATATGCTCATTGTGTACATATTAGAGATACACGAATAAGGTACACGCTCGTGTACCTGGTCGTGTATCTGACCCACAAAAGGCATAATTTGATACACGAACAAGGTACACGCTCGTGTACCTGGTCGTGTATCTGACCCACAGAACACCCCCTCTATATACAGGAACAAGGTACACGCTCGTGTACCTGGTTGTGTATTTGACTCATAGAATGCTCTCCCATGATACACGAACAAAGTACACACTCATGTACCTGGTCGTATATCTAACCCTTAGAATGTTCTCCCATGATATACAAAAAAAGTATACGCTCGTGTACTTGGTCGTGTATCTAACCTACAGAATGCTCTCCCACGATACACGAACAAGGTACACGCTCATGTATCTAACCCACGGAAAGGAATCCAAAGTACACGACCGTGTACTTGGTCGTGTATCTAATTTTTTTGTCTGTACTATAAAAGGCCTCCTCACTTCACTTTGCCATTTACACGACCCATTCTCCATTCGTGTATCTGACCTACTCACTCCCACTCTACTCCTCCATACCATGGTTGTTCTTTCCACACCATAAATTTCTTCTGTTTCAAGGACTCAAGGTAAGTAAGTTTTCTCTTCTTCTTCTTCAATACTTATTGCAATATGGTTGTTGCTTGGTTTTCTTTTAAGACTACCATACATGCTTGCATCTATGATGATGGTATGATGAGTGATTTCGCATTTTAGAAGTCGATTGTTGATAGATCTATAGACATTTTGAACTCTCGTGAATGCATGTATGATTCATGTCATGAGTGGCTGCCAAACAAGTGAATCGACAGTTAGGGTTTGAACATGAATATTTGGGACTTTGATTTTGTGGGTTTCTAGAACAATGTTGTTGTGTTTCTTTTCTGATCTTCTTCTTAAAAACCAAGTTATGGGGCCATTTTTTTTTTTTTTACGATGACTAAACTATCACACCTAGCTTCTTAGAATCAAGATTCGAACTTTATCATTTGATGATGCTTTGGTGTGTTGTAGTTACATTTTTTGCCTTTAAGAAGCTAAATTGATAATATAACTAAAGCCACAAGACTTGATTCTAAGCATTTCTATGGTAATTTGTGCATGTATTAGATGGGTAGATACACAACTAGGTATACGATCGTGTACCTTGGTTATGTATCTCAACTGTGCTATCTTCCTCCTTATTTCGGAAACCCAATGCAAGTCCTACCATTTTCTTTATGTAATTAACGAACCTAACCTATTTTGAGACCATTGTGATTGATTCAGATGGGCAAAAAGACTTGTGCAGTTAAACCGAAGTTTACCAAGAAGAAGAAGACCACCCCTACTAAGAGGAAGCGGGATAGTGCTAGTTCATCCTCCGCTCCACCCCCCCGAAGAGTTGTGGAGGAGCCATGGAGTAAGAAGCGGTTTGAAATTTTCTCACGGAAACTATTTGGTTCACACCAATATTTGGATTGGAGCATGCTAGAAGGGTATGGATTAGTTCAACCAATCAAGGAGATCCTTTCCACCGGACCATGAGAGGTCCTGTTCACCATTCAAGAACCAGCGTATAGGGATGTTACTCTTGAGTTCCTATCCACTATGCAGATACAGAAGACAGAAATTGAAAAAGGTTGAGACAACTCTTTTAGTTTTGAAGTGTACGGGCAATAGCACAACTGTACTATCCGTCAGTTCTGTTCTCTAATGAGATTCTACACTGAAACTTTTACCCGGACGCCTGAGTTTCAGGGTTTACATTGTCGTTGGCCTCCCAACATTAACAATCAGGTATGTTAGGAGGAGTTGACTAGAAACCCGAATCAAGAGTACTTTCCATCCAGCTCCAAGGCCTCTCTAATTAAGGATGATTGCCTCAAAGTTTGTCATTGGCTCTTGACAAAGACAATTGGAGCCCGAAAAAGCAGTAAGGGAGTTGTCAATAACTTTGAAATCTTCTATCTTTATAGCATCTCCCACAGATATCAAATTAATACGGTTGGAGTTAGCCTTTTATATATGGAGACAGGCACATGACTCTCGATCTAATGGGATTTACTGTGGCAGCTTCATCACTCATTTGCTGAAGAGCATGGACATTTTCCAAGACCCTGGGCTAGAGGCTGCCAAGTGCAATCAAGAAAGAATCTCTAATGGGCCGTTTGCTAAGTGGGGAGTGAAAAAAATCACAGGAACTTCCCGCACTTCTAGCAAGCCGCATCCTTCTGCACAATCTTCTAAAGCTGCTCCTTCTTTGTCTTCACCTGGTGAGTCTTCTATTCCCACATCGGAGCGGGTACTTGACCACTTGGCATCCATTGAGAAGACCCAAGGTGAGATGGAAGTTCAACTACAGGGGTTGAGAAAGAAAGAAAAAAAATTTAGAAAATTTGTAGTTCACGCTTTCCAGTCGTTGGCTAAGTGCTTCCCAGCGGGGCAAGCCAGTTTGCCCACTTATGCCTCTTCCTCTGAAGCTGAAGAGGAAGTTGAGGCCAGCGGTGATAAAGACAAGGAAAACGAGGGAGAAAGTGAAGAAGATACTAAGGAAACCACTGAGGAAGTGGAACCAATCATTGCCAAGGGTGAGGAAAGTGATGATGAAGAGGATGAAACAGATGAGAATGAAGATGATGAAGATGAGGAGACTAGTTCGGAATGATGAATGACTTTAAGTTAACTATTTTATTCTGCATATTCGAGGAGCTCTTTCTATTGAGCTAGACTCTTCCTTGCTAGATGACTGTAATAATGACTGGTCTCTATTTACTCTTTTACCTTTCGTTTTTGTTGTGTTGAACTTTGCTGATCTAGGTGCTATCCTGCGAATGCAACTGGTCCCATAACTTTCCTTGGCGAACCTCATCGATATAGATGATCGACATTCTGCTAGCTATGCAATTAGTCCATCACCTGTTAATCTCGGAAGTCTTAGTTCCTTTCTTTTATCTCTTTATTTCTCATTACGTTCTTGAATGATAAAGACATTGGGGACAATGTCTCAATCTAAGTGTGGGAAGGGGATACTAAAGAAATTTGATAAGGTTATGCTGAATTGTATGAGTCATTAAAAATTTCCCTAATTTTTGTTTTTCTCTTTTTGCTTGATAATCGAATTTTGAAATCATGATTGCAAATTACATAGTATTTTAGCATTTAGTGAATGAATTCCTCTAAAAGAGTGTTGTGCATGTCACCTTTATCTTCTTTAGAACATTGATACTTAGTCAAAGTTATGGGATAAAATCGTTATGAAACTCAAAGATCTTAAGAGCCATTTAATCTTTCATGAAAGGGCAAATGAAATGATTCTCTTGGTGATCCTTCTTAGAAGGTCTCTTTAAAGTAATAATTTAATGAAAGCATGTTATACTTGAAAAATAAAGGATTGGTTAGTATGGGCAGGCTTTGGTCCCTCAGAAGAGCGAAGTTTGACTCCGCTACTAACTAGTCAAAATAATAAGTTAAGGTAATAGAGGTTCGATGGGGTTCCTTTAAAACTTGGTCACCTAAGGTCGTCTGGCCTAGGATCGGCCGACCGAGGAAATTACCGTAATAAAATGAAATACCATAAAGGCAAAAGTTGAGAGGGTCTTGTAACTCGTGTAATTAAGCCCATAGGAACGCCCTCAATTGAGGGGATAACGTTCGTTAACTTGGGTGATGAGCCTAAGATTATCGGCTGAAAACTCGTTACATGGGTTGCAAGATCCTAAACAACAAAAAAAAAAGGGGGGGATGAAACCAGTGAACTATTACAAAGAATAAAATCTTTGAAGAGATCAACCAAAAAGGAGGAGGAATCCAGGGGAAACATAGATGCAATGTATTTTCATTATTGATTGCTTCACTAAGAGAGATAATAGAGAAGATATTAGACTTTTTAATGGTGGTTGAAATGTACCACGTTTCCTTTTGCTTTGATTGATCTTGTGTCTAATTTTGATCATGAAAGCCATTGTTAAAATGACAAGGGTAAAGATTGGTCTACTCTGATTAATCCTAGAAACTTGACTAAAGTATCTTTGTTACAATACTTTCACGACAAGGTGAGAAGCACACTCGTTAGATTGAGGGATTGCATTGAGCTTTAAAGATTAAAATTCATAAATGTTAATGTGTGAGTAGTATTATTTGGTAACGACAATCATGATTAATGAGAAGTTTGATTAATTTTTTATTTTTCTTGAGGACAAGCAAAGACTTAAGTGTGGGGAAGTTTAATAAGTCGCAAAATAACCTTATCTAGAGTAATGAAATTGTGCTTTATTGTTGAATTTTTAGATGATTTGTTGAAGAAAAGGATGCTTAATGGAAGGAATGTTAATTTCAGGATCTTCTAGAGTATTTTGGAGCTAAGGGAAGGAGTTTTGAAGAGTTGAATCAAGTTTGGAAGGAATTGGATACATTACATGTGAAGAAAAAGAATTCTGGAAAGTACACAAGCGAGATACACGCCCATGTACTTTGCTTGTGTATATTGAAGCGGATGTCTGGAAAGTACACGAGCAAAGTACACGCCCATGTACTTTGCTTGTGTATCTAAGTTTTGCTTTTGTTCAATGATGTTTCAAATACACGACCAATGTACACTCCCATGTACTGGCCCGTGTATATTCACATAAGGACACTTGGAAGCAAGCATGAGATACATGAACGAAATACACTACTCGTATATCTGCTCGTGTATATATCCAACCGGGGTACATGTATAAATAGACCGTTAGTTTGCCCCAGAAAAGGGGGTTACGAATTTTTTATTTGCTCTAACTCTCATAACAGCAAGGGAAAGAAGATTCTGTCGATTCCAAAGGAGATTGAAGACCTACGAAGAAGAAGATTCTATCTTTAAGGGTTATGACTATGAATTTTATTTATTCTTCCAGTAATTGCATTTCTTTTGTCCAATTTATGGAGGAGTAGACCCTAAATCTAGATTTTATTTGAAACTTCTCTGCCATGTGATGAAGATTTGGTTTTTTATGCGAAGTTGTTGGCTTTCTTATGATTAATTACATGCCCTTCAATTGTTTCTTAGTTCATAGATCCGGAATATGAATTTATGCATGATATCATATTAGTTAATTGAGAAATTGCTCTTATGATTAGATTTAATGCAATTAATGAGATTTGATTGTTCTTCTAGAGATAGGAAACAAGAGTTTTCTGTTTACATCGATTATTTTGATGCGAATTCATGTGCTTTATGCAATTCTAGGTTGCTATTAACTAAGGAGAGATCTTGTTTGATAAACCTAGGATTAGATAGGTTAAAATACTTGAGAAAGTAGTTAACATGACTAGAGAATTCGACAGTATAAGAAGTCAATTACGCCAATCTTCATAAATCTAATGAATTACATGATAGAGAAGGAGTATAATAAGATCTAGGTTGCTTTTGTTAATTGGTAAATCTTTAGAACCATTGTTGTTAGTGAGTTATTAGTTTTAAGATTAGAGTAATTAAGTTTCAACCAACATATTTAAGCGGCGGTTAGATAATAGGAACGGAGTTAGTACTACTAGTTGGTGTATCTCTGAGGGGCGACCTTGTGCTTACTCGCTATATTATGCTACGATAGGTGCACTTGCCTATTGCTTCATAGTAGGATTAAGAACAAGAATTCAATTTATTAAAACTACGATTGGCAATGATTAACTAGCCACCTTAAAAGTGGCAAACTTGTAATTTTGACCACTTTCTAACCCTAGAAGTAGCAAGTATAAATACTTGTTTAAGAGAGGGTTTGAGGAGGCCATTTTGTAGATTAGAAGCGTACACTTTCACGTGTGGAATTATAGTTCATCCTTAGTTCAAAACTCTTATCAATTTCAACCTAAGAATTGGAATTGTGGCGAGTGCGACGAAGGGGAATTGTGAGTCATATCAATTCCATCTTTGTTGTATGTTCATTTCTTCTCTAGTGAGTCATATCTAGGGTAGATTTGAATCTTTCTTGGACATATTTGTGGTTGTATTTCGTGGACAACAATCTTATAAGATTGATTGTTCTTTGAGTACTTGAATTATATATATTATTTTAGTGATTAGCATGGTTGGAAGGGCTTGAGTTCATAGTTTTTGAGCTTGTCTTTTCATCCATTTCACATGTAATTATCTTGTTCTTATTGTTGATTAGTGAAATTGACCATTAGTGGAAGTTAATTGAATCTTTTGAACCATTGGATTGCATCAAAGTTCCATTAGGGTTACGCAATTTCCTAATCACTTGGACCGGTTTTGTATAAGACTTGAGACTTGTTTTCTTGAGTCATTTGATTGTGCTTGAAAGTGGTTCTGAGCACATCAATGTTTTATTGTTTATTGATTCCGGATCCATTTATATCTTTAGAATTCACGCAATTCTCCAATTGTTGATTCGAAATTAGGGATTCTTTTGGGGTTGAATTTTGATTCCATTTGATTGTGCTTAAATCCCTTTTAGGCACATCATAATTTGGTATTGGAGCTTTATCATACTTGGAATTAAGATTGATCACACCATTGTTTAAGAATCGATCATAAACTATGAGGATTTAACGCCATTGTTCATGTGATTGGAAGCTAGTTTGATTAACATTGTTTGTTTGTCTTTCAAATTAGTTTTGCATGTTCTTAATCTTGGTTTTAGGAACATCAACCTCGATGATGGTATGCTGTGTTATCTTAGTGGAGTCATGTATCAAAATGATCTAAGGTGAATTAGGGTTAATGGGGCCCACAACGATAGTTCCCACTAGGACAATATTGTGTGTATCGAGGTTATTTGTACCCTTGTACTATGACATTGATTATGATTGATATGTAAGTTGATGTGTGATTGTACAGTAGATTAACGTTACATAATGCATGTGTTATGAATGTGGTGTTTCATGTGCATTTGGATGTGATACTCACATGCTGAGCTTAGGCTCACCCCCTTCCTATATTTCTTTTTAGCTATAAGTGAGAGTGATGAGCAAGTAGAATATGATGACAATGGGAACTTAGTGGGACATTATATAAATAAAAAACAGGAGAGAGCATTATTACTATGTGGCTGAGGAGCGAGGAAATTGGGAGGACTTATAATTTGGAATATTAGTAGTTGAATTGAAATTATGGAGATAATAATACAAGAAAATATTTGTTTATCTTAGGATTTTTGTTGCTATTAAATAATGAGAATTTGACTGACTTATCTAAGAATCGTTTATTTTATTGAAGTTATAGTAATATGATAGTTAATGGAGATGAGTAGGTTTTCAAGTATTATGAAGTTTTAGAGCATTAACGTGTTGTTTATAGTAGTGACACATGGCGAGTTATGATACTCCAAGTTTTAGGGTGTTATAAATGTTTAATTTTTATTATTTTTTTCACCAAACATTTGATGTTTACAAAAATATCCTAAATGAGTTTCTCGCAAATATGAATGATTTTTGCAAAGGTATTTGAGTTGCACATGGAAGAGTTGCGAGTAAAGTGATAAGTATAAATTAACACTTGTATTTTAGATGAATTCTATTTGTTTGTGTAATAAGTTGATGTTATCTTGAAGAATTTTGATACTTAAAAGAAAAATATTTCAGTTTCAGGGATGAGGACCACTATTTTGAGAAGAATACACGAAGAAAATTGCTTTTTGGAAGAAACAGGGGAAGTACACAGGGTGTATTTCCAGAGCACAGCCGTGTGTTTGGCTTGAAAAAACCAACAAAAGGTTACACGGTTTAAGCACACGATCGTGTATAACCATGGGTTGAGACCGTGTATATAAAAAGAGTCGGTCGTTTCAGAAGATTTTAGGGTTTCATGTATATATATACTCTCATTTTTCCAGAAAAAAAGAGGGGGGTGCGAAAGGCGGAGTACGAAAGAGGAGGCCGAAGGGACGCAAAAGAGAGGTTGAAGGGATGAAAAAGAAGAAGACGACACTAGTGGGCTCATGCACAAGGGTTTTTCTCTTTCTTTTTTTCATTCTGTTTCTTTGAATTGTAAATTGAAAATCATGAGTGGCTAGTTATTTCATACCCGAACCTTACGAATTATAATTGTCATGTAATATGGGATTGATTGCATAGTTAATGAATAGTGGAATTCTCTGAATTTATTCATGTTGTTCATGTAGTGTTGCTAATTTGATGTATGGCCAACATTGAATTTGTACTAATTTCTTAGAAGATGATTGGAAAATCACTTGTTTGAATAGATCTTACATGAATAAAGGAATTCGTATATAATCTAGGGATAGAGAACATGAGTTTTTTGTATTAGATTAAATTAGATAATTCGATCTACTTGAGGGTTCAAGAGTGTTAATGCAATTCTAATCGATTTTTAATAGCAGAAGGATCTTTATCAAAGTGATTAGGGTTAGGAGCTAATGAATCTGGGAAGAACATTGGCTTAGTATTAGATACTCCACAGTTTAGAGATAACCATTGCTCATTAACTAATTTATTGAAAGGGTAAAGTTACATGACAATTAAAGGAGTAGTAAGGCTAGGGTATGTTCTTAGTTATCGGATTTAGTAATCAAGTTATTGTGTTATTTTCAATTGCTATAGGTTTTGTTAAGTGTTCTTAATTTAATCTAAATCTTTCGAATTTGTGCGGTTAGATAATCGGTTTAGAGTTATTATTGGTGCTTGCTGATCCCTGAGGATACGATACCTGAACACAATTCTATACTATTACAATCGATAGGTGCACTTGCCTATTTCATTGTAACAGAGTCATAGAAATGGGATTTTTAAATTTGTGTGATTACGATCATCAACAAGTTTTTGGTGCCGTTGCCGGGGATCGGCGATATTAAGAAAGCTCAGCGCTGACTACTTTAACCCATGCATTTCTTTAGGTAAGTTTTTCTTTCTTTAATCCATTAAATTACTCTTTATTTCATTTAAGAGATTCTGTTAAATGGGTATAGTACATGACTTTAGTCATGAGAAGGTTGGGGATACTACATGTTGGGAGTTCTTTTCAAGAACTCATGGTCCTGTGCGCATGAATGCCATTGATTTGAGTGCTTCTACAAAAGTGAATGCTAGATACGCGATTCTAAGATCGATCCAGGGGAGTCTCGTTTCTCTTTTTTCTTTTATTTCCATTTTCTTCCCTCTTTTATGTAGTTCAATGTAGACATTGGGGACAATGTCTAAATCTAAGTGGGGGAGAGGGCTGAGATAAGAAGCATGAAATATAAGTGTTAATGAATCAAAATTATTAAGTTTCCCCACTTAGGATGTATTTAATGAATTACTAACAATCAAGAATTGCTAAGATTTCATTAAATTACTTATTATCTTGTTTTATAAATACTTTGCTAGAATTACAAGTTGAAATCCAAGTGAAGAGAATTACTTGTTGTTTAAGCAGTTATTTCGAGAAGTGAGAGTGAATTAAGATCTCTAGTAGGTTTAGTATGCTCTTTCTTTTGCTAATAATGTGAGTTATGCAATTCTGAGTAAAGGAGTAGAGGATACTTGTAACTTGGTGACTCCTTTTCGCAATTGTTGGAACTGAGAACTTTGGGAGTAATTATCTCTAAAAAAAAAAAATCAAATTTAAATTTGATTGAGATGGTAGAGGTTCGAAGAGGTATCTTAAAACCTAGTAGCCTAAGATCGTCTAGTTTGGGACTTATTGACCGAGGAAACCATTTCAATAGAAATAGATAGTTGACTTGACTCGAACAAGTAAATCCGAGGGACGCCCTCTATGCTGAGAGGATAATGTTCGTTAACTTGAGTGATGAGCTTGGGATTATCGATTGAAAGTTCGCTACATGAGTTGATTAACTAAGTAAAGAACTTAATGGAAAATCTCCTAATCTTGTTTAAAACGATTAAAGAAAAGGAAAATCCAGGAGATAAGTAGACACAATGTGCCTTTACTCTTTATTGCATTACTTATAGGAGTGGTCAAGAAGGAAGTATATTCTATTTTACTACTATTGATCTTCGTTTGGTTTCACTTTTGGGAATTTTTGTTTAAATAATGAGAGTACTAATTTAAGTCACTTGGATTAGCTTTGATAATTCTGGTATTTGTATCTTGGAAACAACCAATGGTGGGATTGAGTAGAGATTGCATATTACAGGGGTAAACTATGAGAATCAATGATGCAAAAAGAAATTCTTGATTGCTGAGTTGATGAAATTTTGCTTAAGGACAAGCAAACGTTTAAGTGTGGGGGAGTTTGATAAGTATAAATTAACACTTGTATTTTAGATGAATTTTATTTGTTTATGTAATAAGTTGATGTTATCTTGAAGAATTTTGATACTTAAAAGAGAAATATTTCAGTTTCAGGGATGAGGACCACTATTTTGAGAAGAGATATCGACTTGGATTGAAATCGGAGAAGAATACATGAAGAAAATTACTTTTTGGAAGAAACAGGGGAAGTACATGGACGTGTATTTCTAGAGCATGGCCATGTGCCTGGCTTGAAAAAACCAACAGAAGGTTGCATGGTTTAAGTACACGGCCGTGTATAACTATGGGTTGAGACCGTGTATATAAAAAGAGTCGGCCGTTTAGAAGATTTTAGGGTTTCATGCATATATATACTCTCATTTTTCTAGAAAAAAAGAGGGGGGTGCGAAACGGGGAGTACCAAAGAGGAGGCCGAAGGGACGCAAAAGAGAGGTTGAAGGGATGAAAAAGAAGAAGACGACACTGGTGGGCTCATGCATAGGGGTTTTTCTCTTTCTTTTTTTCATTCTGTTTCATTGAATTATAAATTGAAAATCATGAGTGGCTAGTTATTTTATACCCGAACCTTACGAATTCTAATTGTCATGTAATATGGGATTGATTGCATAGTTAATGAATAGTAGAATTCTTTGAATTTATTCATGTTGTTCATGTAGTGTTGCTAATTTGATGTATGGCCAACATTGAATTTGTACTAATTTCTTAGAAGATGATTGGAAAATCTCTTGTTTTAATATATCTTACATGAATAAAGGAGTTCGTATGTAATCTAGGGATAGAGAATGTGAATTTTCCGTATTAGATTAAATTAGATAATTTGATCTACTTGAGGGTTTAAGAGTATTAATGCAATTTTAATCGATTTTTGATAGAAGAGGGATCTTTATCAAAGCGATTAGTGTTAGGAGCTAATGAATATGGGAAAAACATTGGCTTAGTGTTAGATACTCCGCGGTTTAGAGATAACCATTGCTCATTAACTAATTTATTGAAAGGGTGAAGTTACATGACAATTAGAGAAGTAGTAAGGGTAGCGTATGTTCTTAGTTATCGGATTTAGTAATCAAGTTATTGTGTTATTTTCAATTGCTATAGGTTTTGTTAAGTATTCTTAATTTAATCTGAATCTTTCGAATTTGTGCGGTTAAATAGTCAATTTAAAGTTATTATTGGTACTTACTGATCCCTGAGGATACGATACCCGAACACAATTCTATACTATTACAATCGATAGGTGCACTTGCCTATTTAATCGTAATAGAGAGTCATAGAAAAGGGATTTTTAAATTTGTGTGATTACGATCATCAACATAAAGCAAGATGAGATTGATAAGCATGATAAAGATATCAAACTCTTTGAAGCAATACTTCAGGCGCTTGGTGGGAAGGAGTCACTTCCTAAAAGAAATTGAAGTTATGTTAGTGAAGTATCATAAAATAACTACACTATAATTAGTCTCATTTGTAGCTCTTAATTGGCGATTTATCTATTCCTTAACAAAAGTGAACACTAGATCGAGCTTTCTTGTCCTTTTTTAGCCGAAAGGTTTTTTATTCATTGATAATGCTTTCTTCACTTGACTATTTTGTGAGAGCATCATGTATTGGAAGCTCACTTGGAAGGGCAAAATACAGAAATAAGCCCTTTAGAGTTTGCATATTGTGCAATTAAACCCTGAATTTCAGTTGTAAGCAAGTAAGCTCCTTTGTTTTCACATATGTCATAATAGTACCTCTGAATTTTGATTGAAATAAATAGAAAAATCTTTGCTAATTTCCCTGACTAAACTATTTTTGAGCTTAATTTTTCAAAGTAAGCTTCCATTAAATGTTTAAATTTCTTAGACTTTTTTTTTTTTTTCAAATTTAGGCCTTAACTGTACTATTAGTATTGTTACAATAAAAAAGGTTTAAGAGGGTCTCTTCGAACAAATATGGAAGTACTAGAATTTTATCGCACGCAACTAAAATTCACAAGCATAATTGCATATTACGTAAAACTTTGAGAGCTTATGTATATATTTTGTCTCAGTGAATGCTAAGCTTTGCTTAAAAAGACATTAACATCTGAGACCACCATGGAGCTACCTGGCAAATAGATCTAAGAAAAGAAAAGGAGGATAAAGACAATAAGGTAGCCAGTGTCTTATTTTGCTTTTGGCTCACGTATTGGATTACGTAATGCACCTATTCTTGTTGGCTATTGATGACAAATTCATACAAACTTACCCGTCAAAATATCCCGATAAATTACTTTCTCCTTTTCTCTTTTAATTTTAGAATCATATATGAATATTAGAAAAACAACAAGGAAATGGATCTCCTTTCAAATTTCATCTTTTAATTTTCCATAATAATTTATCAATTAATCGTTCAAATTACTTAAAATCTTATAATATCTTATAAGGTTATTTTTTTTAAATATAAACTATTAATATATATTATATATATATGATAAATTGAAAAAACTAAGAGAATTTATATTCGAAACATCTAAATCCAAGCAACCTAAAATATCCAAAGAGAGAGCCCCATTGAAATCGTCTTCTCCATTCATGCCGGGTTGAGCCAAGTGCGTGGTTATAGTACGTACGATGTTGATATGTCTCTCCATTTCTGCGAAGAAAACTTTTGATTCCATCCACGGCTTGTATGGCATTTACGTTTCCACGTGCTCCAAGCCGACAAATGTTGCTGTTCCTAGTGCGTTCACATCACTCGACTTCTGGCCACACAAGAAAGAGGTAACCCACCTGGCGCCCACCCTTTGAACGTGAGAAAAAAGCTACCTGAATTTTGGCGGTGCCTACTACGGATTGAACGAGGGTTCAAATGGAAAGGAAGCAAAATCATTAGAATAAATCCGCAATTGTGATTTAAAAGCAAGTTATTATTCTTTGGTTATATACTATTCGTCAACGGATTTAACGGTTCTTATTGATCTCATATTATCTGAGGGTAGAGAATAATGATTTGCTTTCATTTTTCTTTTTTTGTTTTTTCTATCAACTGCTATTATTACAACTAAAATAAAAACTTACTTTAAATCATCAAATGACAATTTACTTGAATGCCGTCTCGAAAAAAGAAAAAAGAAAAATGAGAGAATATCTACAATAATTGAAGTGTATTGCATAATCTTTTCAATGTTGTTGATTGGGTAAAATCATACATTACTCTAAAATAGTAACAATTAAATTACTAATTAATATTTTTGTCTCCCACATAGGTCGTTGCCACCTACTTCCTTGAAAGATGCTAAAAGTTTATTTCCAATTTTTTCCTTTAGTTTTTTTATGTTTTCAAATTTATAGACTTCTTTAGAAAAAAAATATTTTTTAAGCAACTTCAAATTACTGACATAGCATGCCACGTCATTGACATGTGGCCAAGGACATCCTAAACGTTGGATGTCAGTAGTGACAAATAATATGTTAGGGTTTGATTACATTTCGTCTTTAAAGCTTTAGGATTTAATTCTTGAAATTGACATTTTTAAAACTTGATTGAAAAAATTAGAAAAGCTTTGGGAATTTTGGTGTACTCTTTTTTAATTTCTCCCTTATTGTTTTCTTTAAAGATTTGAAGAGAATAAAAATATTTATATTACGCCTTCTTGAAGAATTAAGGAATAATAGAATTTTCATTAGATTTGAGTAAGCAGTTTTCATACATTAGAAGGCCACTAGCTAGTGATAGGTTGTTATAAAAACCCCTCTTAATATATATGTAATTTAACCTTTATTAATAATAATTAATTGAAAATTAAAAAAAAAATCGATCAAATATAGAATTGTGATATTATTATAAACCAAAAACAAAGTAACAAGGAATTAAATAATATGGAAGATGTGGTCTTACTTATAATGAGGAAAAATACCTTAAGTTTTGTTATTTTAAAAAGTTTAGAGTCTAAAATTCTCTCATCTCCACAAATCACTATAAAAAAATTTGAGTTATCACAACTAAACTATGATAGGGAAAGAGCTTTTCCTAGCCATCTTTTTTTTTTTAATAGTTTTACTTAACATAGAGAAGTATCCACATACGAAATTTTATTTCATCTTATTAAAGTTAATATTCCTTTTTCTATGTGTTTTGTAAATACTCAAAAAAATATTTTTTATTAACATTTATTTAATATAAAACTAGGGGCAAACAAGTCATTTTATAAAGAATTGAGGACAATTTGATCATTTTATGAATAGAATAGGGTGTATAAACCCCACATTAACCTAGTGCTCCTTTTTATATTTTCATAGTGATAGACATGAGAACACTCTCTAGAGAACTCAAAGGCAATCTAGGAAATTCCACAAGGTTCCAACTCAATTTAATTAAGTAAAGGTTTCACTAATCAAATTGTCATTCCTAATTAAAGAATTTGGAATTTAATCGATGGTGATGTTATGATTAAATCCGAATTTAGATTAGGAAAAGGGTGGAACGAGCATTAGAGGCAAGTGATTAAGGGTTTGATTTAAGAATTAATACAATATTAATCCACATAATTCATTAGAAATTTTACAAGTTTTATGATTCAATTAAACTTAAGATTGAAAAAGAGAAAATTAAGAATTAGGAAAAATTGGAAACGATAAATGGGTTTATCGTGACATCTAAACACATCGAGTAACATGGTCAAGTATCGTACCTCTGTACTAATGCTTGTGG
>JBBMOL010000170.1:1206523-1604318 GCA_037954665.1 Laguncularia racemosa
AGTCATTAAATGAAGATAATCATTCTGTTAATTAATGGACACAACTATTACACTCATCTCATGAGTTTTTGGTATGAGCCATAATATGTAAAAACTCATGTATTTTATTTCATCTATTGTGATGGGCTATAATGAAATAAAATAATAAAAGCTATGAATAAGATTGGATTCCCAATCAAAATAACATGTGTGTAAATACCCCTATATATATATGTTTATGTTAATATAAATAATTAATATGGATTAAAATTAACCCAAGGTTAAGGGGGAAAACAATTTGAAGAGTTGAGGGCATTTTGGTCAATTTAATAAGGACATATAAAAGCCGACACTTACTGTTATAACCCTTTTCCCCCATTTTTACTGTAGAACCCTGATTATATTCCAAAAAGACTCTCTTAGAGGCTATAGAGCAATTTAAAAGGGAAATCGTAGAAGTTAAATCCACTTTACTAAGTAAGAGTCTTGACCATTTGGGTATAGAGTGGGGATTGTAGATTCATTTATCTGAGACTATTCATTAATGTGTGATTAGAAATTGAAGTGAGGAGTGGGACGAAATGTGCATAGGAATAGACAATCCAAGAAGTTAAATTGCAATCTAGAATGAATAAGTACCAAAATCCCTTGTAATATGATAAGAAAAACATGATTTTGAATCAATTCAACATATTTCTTTAGAAAATTAGGTCAAGGTAGGAATTATGAATTGGAAAAAAAAAAAAGAGGATTTCATGATGAACAGTAATTTACATAGCTAGTTACATGCCTATATATCTGCCTATGTTGAAATATAAAAATATATAGTAAGGCACATGGTCATTGACACGCCCATGTACTTGAGCATGTCAAATTGCTAGAATTTACAGAAAAGTGTATGGCCATTGGCATGGTCGTATACTGCCCCGTGTCAGTCTACACAATCTATAGCACGATCGTATATTTCCCCATGTCAATCTACATGGCCAAGCATGGCCATGTATTGTCCCATGTTACTTTACATAGCCTCTTACATAAACGTGTTGAGTTGAAACATTTCTCATCTCATTTTACTTTGTTGAAATGAAATCCTAAGAACATGTAATTGGGAATGTGTATATGATTAGAGGATCGGTGAGACTATAGAAGTGTGAGGAAATCAAGTTTTGCAATTTAGGTATGTGTATACCATGTTTATTGCTTGTGTTTGTTAGTTAGAAATTGTGTGTGGATTAAATGTTATTGTAGAAGAACTTGATTATTGTGCATGTGATTTTGAATAGCTAGGTTTGAGAAATCGAGTGTGGATCGATGTTCTTGGGGTGGTATCTCGATGATTAGTATGTGATGTTGTCTCTAGTGGAGTTGTGTACCGAAATGATCCGAGTAATATGTGGATGGACTCATGTATGTGGAAGGATGTTGTGTGTGTTGTTGAAGGATAATGTGAAAGGACTCATGGATAGTGGAAAGTATCCACTATCGTATATGTATTATTATTATTATGTATAGAATAGACTCATAGACAAAGGGGAATACTCTTTGTCGTATATGTATTTATATATATTTGTTTGTAGAAGGATTGTGTAAATATGTGTAAGGTTTTATGATGATGATGATGAGGTTGTGTGTTGACTAAATAATGTGAAAGATAAATAAATTGTATATGAATTATATGTTGCATTATGTATGTGATGCCATGTTTGGCATGGCATGCGTATGTGTGTGTAGGTATAAATTATACTAAGCATTAACTCACTTCTCGTGAGAACCTTTTTTTTTCTCAAGTATCGTAGGGGAAGTGGTAAGGTATGATGAGGCCACTGTGGAGGTAGGACCAAAATATTGAAGAGAACATAAAATATGTTTACTATGATGAGTAGTAGAGAGATGGATAGAAGGATGAATAATAGTTGAAATTATTTAATGAATTAAAGACTATTGTAGTATTTAAATTGTCTGTTGTATTTAATTGAGGAGATTGAATATGGGTTATGTATTGAAGACATGTTTTCTTGTTGTAGTATTTAAGTTTATAAATATTTTTGCTGTAATAATTTAAGGAGAATATTTATTATGTATTTTTCTAAGGATAGATACTCTTTCTAACCTCTTGGATACAACAAATGATTTCATTTATTATTATGAAATTGTGAATGTAGAAGTTAGAGAATTAGTGTCTAAGCATTTGTGTGTTTTTACATAATAAAAACACATGATGAGTTATAACATTCCCAAGTTTCGGGGCATTAAAACGTGCATCAATAGGGATTTTTCTTCCCCTTTTTGTCTTTTTTACATCATATCGGTGAGAAAATAGGGAATAGGTACTGCTATAGGCTAGAAGATCAAATTTCTTGAAAATATCTCTTTCAATAAATTTAGGTTCGTTTCTATATATAATTTGATTGTTTTCGTAGTGTTTTAATTTCACACATGAGATCTTGGAAAATCTATCTTTGGAAATTTAAAGTTCGTATTTGCTACAATTACACCATCAGTTTAGTATCTACAATTTCTCTTGGAGTTGTATGTGAAAGTAAAACACATCTTGCAGTGGGGTACTCATGGAATAGCAATTAAATTGACAATGCAAGTCCATGCAGGATGGATTAAGAAGTCTTATTTGAATTTGCATCGAGAAGCAATGAAAGGGGATTAGGGAACCATCAAAAGATTTCTCGACCACGATTCAAATGCTACTATGATCACGGATGTCACCAGAAACGAAGAAACTGTTCTGTACGTTGCGATTTGGATGGGAGTCACGAGTGTCATACAAAAGCTCCTGGAAATCCTTCCCCCGAGCGCGCTTGAGAAACAATCTTTACGCGGAGGAACTTTCCTCCATATTATTGCTGCAATTGGTGAAAGCCTAGAAATTGTTAAAGCATTGTTAGAGAAACACCCTATGCTGACATAGATTAAGCAATCAGATGGATGCTCTTCGCTTCTGCTGGCTGCACATTTTTCTCGCGAAGAAGTAGTACGCTATCTTTGCTTAAAAACCAGTGATGATGCTCCTGGCTATCCTCTCATCAGTCCTCGTTCCGGCACTCTCATCGTCGCGTTAATTTATTCCGGCCCTTACATGGTATGTCTTAACAAATCTTCAGCCTTCAGGTATGTTTTCTTTAACATACCGACCATACCTTCTTGACCATATCTATTACTCTATTTGGATACTTGCTGGAGCGAGTTTACTATGATAGAATGAGCCCTTGATTGGGATTTCAAATTGCAGTTTCTCATCGAATTGTCTATTAAATGAATATTTACCAAACATTTAGGTATGTATTTTTTTTTTATGGTTATAATAGAAAAGAGGAATTTGAATTTAGTCCATTTTACTATAAGATCATTGTCTTAACCAAGGTTGTCAAATTTGCAAGTTAACTCGTACGATTCAACAATTTTACGAGTTTGGATATATATTTTTAGTTAACTCACATATAAAATTGGGAAGAAGTAAAATTGTAATAGAATCGCGATTTTAAACAGTAAAATCGTCAAAAATCGCGAGTTTGAACATTTCTATCGATTCCATGATATTGCACAACTAAGTAAAATTTCAACCATCTGGATTCGGATAAACAAATATGTAATAATAGTTATTTATAGATCCAAGCCCAAACTTTTAATAAGCAAATATGGGCTTAATTGCTAAAGCTTCCTAGTGTCCAGGGGGCGCTGCCCCCTTGAGACCCTCGCTGGGGCAGCTTCCTTGGACACCCACCCGCTTAGCGTAGAGTAGGACCCATGTGCTTCCCTGTGTAGGGGAGTATGAGCCATACCCCAACATGTTCGTCGGTCATCACTCTTCTCTTGTCAGTGTGTTACGTTGCATTGAAGTCTTTGTGTTTGTGTTCGTCAATTGTTAGTCTTCTAGTTCTTATTTGTGATCATGTTCGTGTTAAAGCGCCCATGTTTGATTGCTGCAACTTTCTTTATTTTAATTAATATATTTTTTATAGTAAATAAAATAAAGGGTGGATAACTTTAATTTTATAAGAATTTTTTAGATTTTTAATTTTATAGAAAATGTATAAATGTATTTATATTTCTATCTTTTTAATATCTCATAGTTAAGTAAATATATTTTGAATTAATAATCACAAATAGTGCAAAAATTTACCTAGTAATATATAATTTTGAAGGTTTTTCTTGTTATAGTATCTTTTTTATTATTTACTTTTAGTTAGTAATTATTTGTCATTTTTTAATATTACTCTTTTCTAATAGTATATCTTCATTATCAACATTTATTTATTAGTAATTTTTTAAAGTCACAATTAATTTTTAAATTTTATCTATTATCTTTTAGCTTTTGTATATATAATTAGGTGAAACTTGCTTTATACATGATTTATCATTTTAGAAATAAAATATCTATATTATACAAATTATCTATGTTATAACTTTTATTATAAATTTGTAATTTATGCCTAAAATAAATACTGAATTTCCTTATTTCTATTATTTATTATTTTTTTAATGACTATTGTAAGTAAATTTATAATATTTGGAAGTTATTTTACATAGGTTGTAGAAACTTACGTTTTTACGTTTTGATTCTACGGACTCCTTAACGATTCTATGTAAAATCGTGATTTTGACAACCTAAGTACTTTAGTTACGTTCATCTAGTTTGGAACTCTATTTAAGATAGGTTGTATTTCTATTATTTGAGAGAACTAATCCTCTGTAATTGCAAGCAATTAGTTCTAACAAAATACGGAGTACATGGTCATGTAATGTCCCAAATAACTGCCAAATAAATCGCAAATGTTTTCTTTATGAGATAATACGAAGATAAAATGCAACAAAGTTGCTTTTGTTTTCGAAACATTACCATGGGGCACGATGATAGCTTCTAAAGTTTAGTAAGTGAAAAATGATTTATGTCTAGTCGCTGTGTTATGAATGTTATAAAGCACTTATGATGCTTTCTTGAGTAGTTTTACTAATAATAGACGAAGATACGAACTGTAAATCTTTTGTTAAATCCTATGAAATTTGCAAACTTTATAAAAATTTATGAACATATAATAAATTTATTGTTCCATTGTTAGACCATCAAGATATGACAACCCTGTTGCATGCTCCTACTCATAGTAGGCATATACAAGGCTAAAAAACCATTTATTAAATCCACAAATAAATTCTCATAACAATTAATCTTGCAAACTTTCTGAGTTCATACTTTATCCACGAATGTGTTGTAAAAAATTATAATAATAAACTAAAATAACAAAATAATAACAAGACTGCGATTTAACACGAAAAATCTTAATAGGAAAAAAAGCTATAGGATTATGGTGCAAAAACTTTCACAATCAATAAATAGTGGATTTATAATATATCTTGTCACTAGTTATACTAGTGAGTCCACAAATTTTTACCAAATCAGTGGATATTAATAAAATTATAAAATTAATCAATTCACAAAATCACAAAAACACACATTTAATAGGAACAATTAAGGACTGATAGAAAATGAAAATAACAACTTTATATGCTACAACCACAAATCTAATCGTTAAAGTTTTATTTACTTTTTGTGTGCCGCAAGTCTCATCATTACATGGTAGGTTTTCCTCATTTTTTTTTTTGAATTTACTACTATCCTTTCCTTTTATTTACTATGGGTCATATGAGTTAGACCAAATCCCAACAATTTAACAATTTCTCCCCCGAACTCATATGAAGGTTCCATCACACTAGCTATCTATAGACAAATAATGAATATATCTATGGGTAGGGCTTTAGTCATTATGTTAGAATCATTGTCATTAATGTAGTTCTTCTCTAGCTTCAAAAGCTTCACCTTTAATACATCTTGAATTCAATAATATCTAACATCAATATGTTTTGATCTAAAATAGAAAGTGCAATTCTTACTAAGATATATTGCGTTGTGGTTGTCACAATACAAAACCAAAATTTCCTACTCTTACCCAAGCTCTTCCAAAAATTTCTTCATCCACAAGACTTCCTTGCAGGCTTCAATGATAGCAATATATTCTACTTTAGTGGTAGGTAATGCAACACATTTTTGTAATTTGGATTGCCTAGACATCACTCCCCCTACATAAGTAATTAGATAACTTGATGTAAATTTTGATTTCCTAGAATCAAGATCTCTTGCCATATCAACATCTATAAACCCCTACAATATTGGCTTACTATCACCAAACTACAAACATAATTGGGAAGTGTTTTTGAGATACTTGAGAATCCATTTAACTATAGTCTAATATTCTTTACCTGGATTTGAGAGATAACAACTAATGATACCAACAACATGAGCAATGTCTAGTCTAGTGTACACCATAGCATACATTAGATTGCTAACTGTAGAAACATAAAGTATTTTCTTCATTTCTTCTTTGTCTATCTCACTTTTAAGACATTATTGAGAATTGAGTTTAAAATGACTTGCAAGTGGAGAACGGATAGCTTTTACTTTGCTTATGTTGAACCTCTCTAGTACCCTGTCTAGGTATCTCTCATGTGATATCCATAATTTCTAGCTCATCTTGACACAAGTGATTCACATACCAAGAATTTGTTGTGCGATTCCTAAATATTTCATGGCAAAAGACTTACTCAAAGCATTTTTCAAAACTTGAATTTGCTTGGTATCATGACCAACGGTCAACGTATGATAAAAGTATTATAAACTCACCACTATTAAATCCCTAATGAACACGTAATGATCTAATGCAATCCAAGTATATCCTTAGTCAATCATGAAGGAGTCAAACTTTTTACACCATTGTCTTGGAGCCTATTTTAAGCCATATAAGCTCTTCTTTAATTTGCAAACAAGATGCTCCTTTCTTTGGACGCTAAACCCTTCATGTTGTTCCATGTAAATCTACAATAAGCTAGAGAGAGTATAGTTAGATTCCCATAAAATTTTTCATGAAGGATGGTTGACACATGCATGAATGTGCTTAAAAAAATAATTAATCTGTATTTTTATATTTTTAGTGTTTATGAAGATAAATAGGTGATATTGTTATGTTTATAGGTTTGAGTGTTTATGGACAAGGAAATAAAAAAATGAAAATGATATGAACCAAATTGGTGTTTGAAATTACACATGAACAATGAAGCTTAACTACTTTATGATTCAATTACAAATTGATATTGCGCATGATTTATGAAATGCTCACAAGTTTTAAAAGAATAAAGTGAAACACAATAATTCAATCAATGTATTTTCCATAATCTATTTTAGATTGATAAGAACACAAGTATGAATAAAGAGAATTTAATATCATAATACTTAATTAAAATTTAACAACATAAATTATCAATACTGAAAAGTGATTACAACTAATGGACTAATTAACCTATTTATAGGCTTACAAATAAATGCTAAGACCTCTTAAAATAAAATAGGAATAACAATAAAATAAATAAAAAGACTTAAAATATCTAAAATGAATAAATAAACAATAATATAAATAACATAAAATAGATAAATCCAAGTAGTCACATGAATCCTACCTAAGCTGATCTTTCATCTTTGCACACCTTTGGTTGCTTAACTGGTCAGCTACCATTGATCTTACTCTTTGGTTTGCATTAATGGATCTACCTTAACCTCTAACTTCTTAAGCATACTAAATGAAAACCTTGGGATTTCTAACTAACTAATTAGCCAATTAAGTAACCAAATCCAATAATACTGTAATCAAATTGAGACCTAATGAGTTTTTAAGTGTTTTTTCTTTTTCCTTTTCTTTGTTTTTTCATTCTTTTGTGTTATTTATTTATTTATTTATTTTTGGGTGGTTGACAGCCATCTACCATCTTAGGGGATTACATAATCTCTATAGACACCATGGGTGGGTTGAAATCCACTATGAAAAAAAAAATGTGGCTTGTCACTAGGAATGTAACCGAGATAAGTCGTAATAAGGTACTCGCCCCGACTAACCTGATTTAAGGTCGAGTTTTGGGACATGGAATAAAACTCGATAGAGTTTAAGGTTGGGTTGTGAGATTTAGAAAAAACCTAATGAGAAAACTTGATTAGATAATTTTTTTTAAAATAATAAATTAATATGATATTTTATAATGAGTATATTTTATTTTATTATTTTTATATTTTTAATCAGTATATTTTTATATTTATTTTATTATTATATTTTTATTTTTTATATTTAATTTCTCCCTTCTTTCTATCATAAGTAAATTAATAATAAATTAAAGAAATGACATATGAAAATAAGTTAAAGTATGGAAAAATAAAGATTTAATTGCTATTCAAGTTGTGTTTAGGTAGGGTTAAAGATACTTCATTTGTTAATTGGGTTGGGTTTGAGTTGGGCAAAAAAAAAAAAAAAAAAAACCTTATCGGGTCAAGGCAAGTTTTGGGCATATAAATTATTTTTCGAGTCGAGTTTAGGTTTCAATAAATTTATCCCAAATCCAACCCCCTTACATCCTTACTTGCCACGAGGGGTTGCTTGATCCCCACTAGTGGTTGTTAGCGGCCTTACGACCTATAGCTATAATGTATACTTAAGGTTTGACATTTTTTTTTTGCTTTTTTTTTCTTTTCTTTTCTAATTTTTAACATTTTTAACAATGTTTTCTTATATTACTTAATTAATTTATTTAATAATACTATTTTATTAAATTTAATTATTATGGATTGATTATATGACCATATGTATCCCTTGAGTAGTATTAACAAAGGGAAAATAACATACATAACAATCAATATTTAAAGTTAAATTCAAATAGATGATTGAATGTTCAAGTTGATTAAAATAAAGGATCAATACTATGTTAAGTGGTTCAGATAGAAGGTTAAAATTAAGGAAGTTGTGAAATAAAAATAGAATTTTAATCTTCTATTTGAACCACTTATTATAATATTAAGTATTTATTTTAATTACTTGAAAGTTTGATAATAATTTGAAGTATTTATCAAGTGTGATACTCTATTTGAATTTAAACTTCAATATTGATTATTTTATGTGTAATTTTCTCTATTAATAAATAATGAGAAAATGCATCTCATGTATTTGTCAAAAAGATAAAAGAAAAAAAATTATGAGTTTGAAAAGAGTGAAAACATAGGTTATGTTTTTTCAATTTCCCCTCACCATTTTTTTTTTTAAAAAGAAACATACCTGAATTTTGCGCTTGCTAACTATTGTTTTGTTTATTTCTTTTTGGTGAAAACCTTATCATGATTGAGTTAGGGAGACGTGAGTTGTGAACCATAGTCTCCGTAGATTTAACACAATGTCTACACGGATTTCAACTTTTTCTTCCAATAAAAAGATGATATAATTTTGTCCAAAGGTATATAAGAAATTTTCTTAGGAACAACATTAAACAATGCATATAGAATTCTATTGATTCTACTCTTATATAATTGCTAATCTAACTAAAAAATTGTGCTCGACCTACTATGCCTTCATGTTATCTTTAGGCTTCTCATCATTTATTTATCGAGTTGCATTATCATAATAGAACTAAGCTCAAGTTGTATATAGGCTAATAAAGTGGAAAATTGCAAAGACTCAGTGATGTCATTGAAAGAAAAAAAAAAAAAAAAAGGTTAGCCAAATGAAAGGTACCCAAATTATGTGATTGAAAATAGAAAAATCACTAAATTAGTTAATTTGAATTGGATGGAAATTGAAATATGCTTTTTTAGTAATTACGCTTTTTGTCTTAATTTGCATTTATATGTTATCAAACAAGCGCCTACGACAACTTAGTTCCATTAAGCATTATGGCTCTTCACATCTTATCCACGAAAGCCTAATAGTCTGGTTTCAAGCTAGAAATAATTGGAATTAAGAATGGGATAAGGTAATTCCATAACTTTTAATATTTAAAATAACAAATTTAAGTTTAACGAATTTTTTTTATTAACACTAAATTTTATAAAGACCCTATAGGTTAGTTAAAGTAATGACATAAAATCATATTTTAAAAATAAGTTAATTTGACAGGATTTTACTGATAAAATAAAATTTAGAATATTAAACATTAACTATATCGAAATCAAAGAATTGAGATTTGACACATAGTATGATATCCCATTTTTCTTAAAATTAATTAGATGACAATAATATATAATAAATCAATATTACATCACACAAAACCAACATGGACAACTATGATTATCCTCAATCTACTATTTACATAAGGAACAAAGAAAAAAAAAACAGTATTTATCTAAGTTGAGCTCATCAACTTTAATTGTTGGCAAATGGCGGGTAACCAAAAGTTTAGGATTCATGATAACATATGGCAATATAACAATTAATAATAATAAAACCAATAAATAGCTAAAAAAAAAAGAGAGGAAAGAACCTATTCTTGTTTTAAATAATTCATTTGTGATTCAAATAAAATCCAATATGCCTTGTATGGGATCTTACATTTTATTATGTCCATTACTTCTTCATGAAGTTGACTTTTAGTTTGGGGGAAAGGGATGCAAACTAAGTAACATGAGGGTTGTCACGTATATGACAAAGACGATGACTTATTGCGTCAGTCTATGCGAGGAGCAGATAGATGAGTAGGCTGCCCTTTTTTGACTTATGGAATGGGAAATTCACGTGCCTGAAAAATGATCACCAGAGGCCACAGTCTAAATTCAAAGCAGACAAACTTCTATCGGTGTCGTCCTTGCCAAATGCCAGCCTTTTTCTCTCCCCTCACCCTTTGCCTTCACATGTGCACTCCACATCCTGCGCCACCACCAGGAAACTGCCATTCCCATTAGGTAATGGTACAATACAATCAATGTCACTTGGTTAAAACCGCCTTCAAGTTAAACTTTGGTTGCTCGGTTCTCCTAGAAAGCTTTATGCTTTTCCAATCCTTCAGTAGAAGGAAAAAGAATCAAAGCTTTGATTAAGTTATGTTCCTTTTTCTTTGTGTTTATTGATATGCATTTTAGCTCTTAGGAATTGAAGTTTGGTTTTCCTAGCTGGTTTCAACTGGTCATATCTAAAAGTCAAGTCTAAATATTATTTTTCTTTTCTTGCACACTTACTAAACTTCGTCAAAAGCAAAGGGTAAAATAAAAACATTTACTAGAGAGGACATTTTTTTTTTTTTTTTTAAAAAGAGGTAATAAACAAATGCCTTTTATTTAGAAAATATTACTTCAGTTGTCCACTGAAAGCCAAAGGCGATGGAATCTCCAAGCAGTTGAGCTTGCAATTAACTTTTCTTTTTTCTCTTAATTTACAATTTATATTAAACCTAATCTACCTAATACAAAATGCTTAGCAAAAAAACCAATGAAAATATATATATATATATATATATTTTAAATATTACATGTTAGAGAGTTGCCATCAATCAAGCCTGTAACTTAAAAGAAAATTAGTATCACATAGGTGAACTGATTCTAATCAGAATATACTAGTAAAAAAAATGAGAAACCAAGGCTTTAAGTTCGAGGATATGGAAATTTAAAGTTTTAAGAAGCTACCATATAAAATTTCTCGAAAAAGAAAAGAAAAGAAAAGAAGATGATTTACTTTAAAAAAATTGCTTCGTCAAGATAAATTTCATTATTTATAAAAAAAGAGAAAGTAAGAATATTTATTTTAAAAGTAATAGAAAATAAGGAAAGAAATTTTTTTTCTATTTTATTTTTGGGGCCACTCTACTTTCGAATGCTTATATCTCTGCAATTCAGTCTTTGACCGTCGCATTCCTCTTTATTAAAGAAAATTCTTTATATGGTGATTCTTTTTGTTTTGTCCCGAAATTTTGAATGTTTAAGGCTCTTAACTCCTTTCCATACTCTTTTCACTTGGTTGTGAAGTCCATTTGCACATCGTGCTAATGGAAGAGTAGTCTAAAAGTTATATTATGAAAGGGCAACCTTGATCTTGCTACACCGGGCCATGCTGGTACTAAATCACAAGTTGCTTTGATTTTTTTAGACAAAAATCCTATTAAAAAAAAATTCCTAGTTTGAAGGTTATACTTTTGAAAATCCTAAAAACTAACCTTTTTTCACAAGAAAGAAGATTTTTTTTTTTTAAGTTTTTCCTTTTGTTTTGAAAACCTTAATTTCTTAATTAAGAAAAACTCTAAAAATTTTAAATTAATATATATATATATATATATATTACTAAAAGTTTAAATTTGTAAAAATCTTGAATTTTTTGGAAAATAAAATTATCTAATGATAGAAATAAATACACAAATGTTATTAATGTCCTAATTATGCAATTATTATACTAATCATGTTGACATGCACATAAACATAAATTATCCCAACAGACATGCAATTATGGTATTAGCATGAAAACATTTAATGTAACATGTAATAAAAACAAGCAAACATTGAATATTAAAAAAAGCACACATTGAAAAAAAGTTAATTTTCTTTATTTTTTATTTTATGAAAAACAAATAGTAAACAAGGAGTAGAGAACTCACCTTGTGTATGTGTCATGGAGCACCTTCAGATCAGCATCCTTTAGTGGTTTTCAAGCAGCTCTAAGGTTAGTAGAACACACTTTCAGTGGTGTTCCACTTATGGGTAGTGCCAATTAGTGGTTGGGAATGCTGGAAGGTGGTGCACAAGTAATGTAGTACCACCTATACATGCTATTGAATTGGCTTGAATTTCAGATTTTGATGAGTTTTTATGAAATTAAGTTAGGACTTCTATAGCTTTAGTGGTGATGAAGATTTCTATGTTTAATTTTGTTTAAACAAGAGGAATTCTTAAAGAGAAGTTTCTAGAGTTTTCGACCTTAGCGAGCTTTAAAGAAAGATTAATTTATGATTGAATTGAATCAATATTACTTTTAATTAATATTTTCTTTTAGTTTTATGAGTTTTTTATTTTATAAAACTTTGATTTAACTCATGCATAGCGCTTTAAAATTATTTTTAATTAGATTCTCCCCAATTTGATTTTTTTTTTCTGTTAGTTTATTTGATTTTAGAACTTAGTCTTTACTAGATTTGTTAAGGTTATCCCAATCCATTCATCATTTTATACTACTTTAGATATAAAACCACAAAATAAAAAAAGTAAAATAATAATAATAAGATATGAGACCTTATATGTGTGTCTTTACATAGCATATGCAAAGAAAAAGACAAAAGAGCCACTAATGTGCCTGTGCTTTTGAGTTTTAGAATGTGCGTCCCCAATGTACCAAGGGTGGGTTTGTTTCCACTAAGCTAGTAGAGAATTCAATTTCTTCATGGCTTAAAAAATGCTTAGGCTTCCTTTTACCCAAGCTAGAGCTTGATAATTTTAATGAAAAAATTATGGTTTTTTCTTGAAAAATCAAAATTCACTAATTTGCAAATACATATTTTGATTTGAAAAATCATCTGACTCACAAAAATTATTGTGTTTGTATTTTATCTCTTCTAGCTGATTTTGCTCCTTCAAAAAGAAAAGTGATGCTTATAATCCTATTTGGTTACATCCCATCATTTCCTCTACTCAATCAAAGTTGAAACCTATCTTTCAAAAGTTAGAAGAAGGTATGAAGCCAATTTTCAGTTTATGCAATGCATATTCATATCAATTCTCAAGTTAATACTCGCATTTATCTATTGCTAGAATTAGGTGTATTTATAATGCTGTTGATCTTTGTATGTATTTTTTTTCCAATGTTTAAAAAGCTTAAACTTTTATTTTGGGATTTTGAATTTTATCTTTACTTTTTAAAATTTTTCTTTTATTTTTACAAGAAAAAAGAATTGCCACCTTCATGACATCTCAATGCTCAATAATCTTACAATTTGTAGTCCCATGCATAACCTCCAGACTTTTCAAAAATGGTTCCTTACCTCCATCAAAACCTAGAGTGAGATCACTATCTAGTAGCGATAATGCCACCACTATGAGGGCTACACAATGGTTTTCCTTTGAAATGAATTAAAATTTAAATATGCTTTTCTAGTAATAACCTTTTTTTCTTTTTTTTTTTGTATCTACAAGTTATCAAACAAGAACCTACGACAAGTAAGTTCCATTGAGCATTATGGCTCTTCACATGTTATCTATGAAAACTTAATACGTTAGTTTCGAGTTAGAAATAATTAGAATTAAGAATGAGATAAGGCGACTTTGTAAATTTTAATATTAAAAATAGCAACTTTAAGTTTAGCAAAAAATCTTCTTTGATTAACACTAAAATTTATAAAAAGATCCTAGAAGTTAGCTAAAGTAACTGCATAAATCAAAATTTAAAAGTAAGTTAATTTGACAAGATTTTACTCATAAACCAAAATTTAGAGCGTTAAATCATAAATATATGGAGATCGAAGAATTGAGATTTAATATATAATATGGTATCCCAATTTAATTAAAAATAACATATAATGAATCAATGCAACATTGCTCTAAAAAAACTTCACACAAAACTGACATGAACTATCATAATTATCCTTAATCTACTATTTACATAGATAATAATAATAATAATAATTCACTAGTATTTATCTAAGTGGAGCTCATCAACTTTAATTGCTAGCAAACGAAGGGTAATCAAGGGCTTATGATTCATGGCAATAAATGACAATATAAATATTATTAATTAATTGAATAATAATAATAATAAAATCAATAAATAGGTTTAAAGAAAAGAAAGAACCTATTGATGTTTTAAATAATCCACTTGTGATATAAATAAAAATCTAATATGCATTGTATGAGATCTTATGGTTAAGGCTAAGGGAGGGGAGTTATATGATAAATTTTACATTGGTTATAAAAAGATCAAGTATAATATTTGTATTTATATGCTTGCTCATGCATATCATATAGTCGATAATTTGTGTGATTTTGCATGTGTAAATAGCATTGAGAGGCATTCTACTCACTAAGTTGTAATGCGTGCTCACCTTATAGAAGTATGAGATGGATTAAGACGCTGTGAACGGGCACATTATTGTTCAAGGAAAAAAATGTAAGACTTGAGGCAATAATAGCAAAGATGTATTACTTTGTTGTAGAATTATGGATTTTTCTCATTAAAAAAAAGGAAAAAAAGAAAAATCTCTCTTTCTCTCTCTCTCTCTTTTTTTTTTCCATGAAACCTATGAATGTTTTAGCAACCATCTATTATTATGCTTGGTAGGGGATTTAGATATTTTATGGCTCTAGATGGCTATGGAACATTAGACTTTATAGTTATTTTTATATTATGTAATTATATATGATATAATTAAACAGAAAGATCAAGTAATTAAGTAGAGTCTTATAACTTTTTACTTATTAAAGTAAATTAAGTCATAAATGTACATGTAATATATCGATTCTAAGGTATTTTTTACTAAACTCGGGTTTTTACATTTTAAGCATTAACAATGCTTTTAGAATGCAATTCATGATATTTAATGGCTTTTTTACATTTCCAATTAATGAATTTCTTGTATATGTATATAATAATTATGAAATTATGACTATAATAGTTTTAACAAGTATCCATGTACCTTTAAAATAAAAAATAAAAAAAAACTTTTTATATTGTGAAGAATTCAATGTTTGTAGATAATGTCAGTCTTGACTTTTTTTTTTTTTACAAGTCCAACCAATTATGTATTTAATGAAGGTAAATGGATAAAAACAAATGTAAAATCTTTACTTTCATATTTACGCAATTTAATATCTAAAGTAGTATTTTTTTTACAAATCAACATCTATATTTTGTAACAAGAAACGATTTAATTATTTAGATATTAAATTATAAAACTTTTTAAATTCAGAGTAGACAACCATTTTCCCCGCGTGAAAGGAATCGGAAATCGTGGACGGATTCACAATGTCTCTGGTCCCATTGTACTCGGCACCTTCAATTCGGTGTCGTCCTAGTCACGACAGCCTACAGGTAGCAGCAGCTTTTTTCACCCTACATCACTTGCTTCCCCCTATCACGTGAACTGCTGTCCCCACCACCATCAGGAAATGGCAGGCGTTTTTCCCTATCACGTGAACTTCTTGACTCGACTGATTAACTCATCTGGTGTATGTATTTTCTCTTCCAGCTGATTTACTCCTTCATAAAGATAGAAAATTGATGGCTATAATCCTATTCGATTACATCCTATCATTTCCTCCACTCAATCAAAGTTGAAACCCATCACTCTCGCTCACAAGTTGGAAGAAGGTACGAAGTCAATTCCCAGTTTTTGCACTGCATATTCTGCTGATCATTGTATGTATTTTTTCCAACCCTTGAAAGCTTCCTTTAGTATGTCCGTAGACCCTGATACCATTAGGGTCATTTGCCTTGCTGCGATACTTAATATGTTATTTGACACTTTAATGCTTAAGCAAATATTTCTACATGAGTAATGGCAGGGTCAATCCGACCACAGTTATTCACTGATTATTAGTTATTGAGGATATGATTATTCCCATACTTAAACTTGTTCTCCCACAAGGCTAATGGCTATTTCCTATATAAAAGGAACAAAAAAGTCAACTGAAATAAAAAATTTTAAACCATTTTATAATTTATCAGGTAATAGATTATATTTTGAGAATAATTATTCTATTTTTTCTATTATCTTTAAATAAATAGATCATTATTTTCTTTTTATGTTTGGAAATAAATTTAAATGTTTTCTATTTCAGCTTTAAGCAGTAATTTCAAAAAAACTTTCTATGTAAAACTGATTGCAAATGGACTATAAATTGGAACCTTGACAATATTTGAATACTAAGGAACTTGCATCTTCACAGAAAATTCAATTTTCCCCCCTTCCCACAAGACTCTTAATTTGCTAGAAACAAAAACAATAACACAGAAATTCAATATGCATGGGATGGTACATATGGGGATTGAAAGTTTTAAAAATCAAGTTAGGAAAAGTTGATATAAAATTGGTCATTATTTTAGTAATATTAAAAAATGAGACATGATCTTCTTTTTAAAATTTTACATTGGGATTTTGAATTTTATTTCTAGTTTCAAATTTTTGACTTAATTTCTTTTTTCATAATAAAAAAAAGAACTACCAATTTCATAACATCACAATACCCAATAATCTTATAAGGGGTAGCGCCTTGCAAATGTCTGATTCCATTTGGTGGGTTCACTGAGATTGCTCTTACTCTATAACCTCCATGCATTTCAAAAATGGTTCCATACCTACATCAAAACTTAAAATGGGATAGTTTATCGATATCTAGCAATGGTAATGCTGCTAACTTGAGAGTTATGCAATGGTCTCCCTCCTAGAGCCCTAGGTAGCTCTGGCTCGATTATATCTAAAAGTCAAGTCAAAATTAATTCCCACATTTATAATCCCCCTTTTTTCTTATTTTTCTTTTCTTAAATTCTTGATAAACTTAGTTAAATTCAAAGGGTAAAATAAAAACATTTACTAGAGAAGATATTCATTACAAAACATAGGATAATAAATAAAACCCTTTTATTTAGAAAATATTACCTGTCCACTAAAAATCAAAGTCTCCGGTGGAGTTTCCAAGCTTTCAAGCTTGAAATTTACTCTTTCCCCCCATAATTTATAATTTATACTAAACCTAAACCATTGAATACAAAATCCTTGGAAAAAAACCAGTGAAAAATGCAATTTCTTGTTAAATATTACTTTTAGAAAGCCACTATCAATCAAGGTTGAAAAGTAAGAGAATTCTAAACAAATAGATGAAATGATCCTAACTAGACATGCTAACTAAAAACAAAAAACCAAGATTTCAGGGTTTGAGGATACTGAATTTTAAGGCTTTAAAAAGCTATCAAGTGAAATGTTCTAGATTAAAAAAGAAGGTGATTTACTTTCCAAAAGAAATTTGCCTCATCAAGATAAATTTCATTATTTATTAAAAAAAGGATGATAAAAAATATTTAGTTTCAAAGAAATAGAAAATAGAGAAAGAGGGAATTCTATTTTATTTTTAGGATACCTACTATTTTTATATTATGAAATTTTATATAAAATAATTAAGTAGAGTCTGATGACCTTTAACTTGTAAGATAGTAAATTATGTCATGAATGTACATGTAATAAAACATGATAGCTTTAAGGTATTTTTAGAACTCAATTTTTAGTGGATTAGCTATATCAGCTATGTCGCCAACCCCAAATTATTGGCATATAGCAGTTCAGCATCTAACTTCAAACGAATTTAGACTAGATGCTCGTCTATAGCAGTTAGGTTTCTAAAACCATGTGTGTTTATTTATTTATTTATTTCAAGTTCAAACAGTGGGTTGATCTTACGCTTTGTGTTAGGGGTAGCAGGTCAACCCATATGCGTAGTAATAAAATATATATAGGTTACTAAATACCTAAATTTATTAGGGCTTCAATGGTGTACGCACGTATATAGCACCATATAACCATTTACTGCCCGGTTAACCACATCAGAGTTGCTGTTATAGACTAATCTAACCAAATTACTAGCCTGAAACGAATTAGAGGAAGTCAAGACCTTGGCATAACTAGAATTTGAAGTAGCCTGGAAACGATAAGTTGTGAGTGATTGAGCATACGCCGGACCAATGAGTATAAGAATCCAATGCATAACTAGAATTTGAAGTAACCTGAAAACAAGAAGTTGTGAGTGATTGAGCGTACACTGGACCAATGAGTATAGAAATTCCAATAGTGCGCATACAAACGAATTAAATAAGTTATCGAGCGATTATGACGTGCAATAATAGACGAATTGGACAAATACCATTTATACATCAGTTTCCATATTGATGTAAAGCTAAAGAAAATTGCCGGCCTCGATCCGAAATTAGGTGGATTTCGCAAAGACACATTTTACCTAAGTCAAAAGATGAGTGATCCATGAAGAAACCATGGCCAAAAATATCTCTCATCAATAACTTTTGAGACTATTAAGACGATTAAACTCCATTATACTCTCCCCTCTTACTTTGCCTTGTAGTTGACGAGGGGACAGGTCATGGCTCAATGACTGCTTAAGGTCCAAGTGTATAGAACGATATACCTTATGATAGTATACTTCTAGTCTATGCATGTCTCGGTTGAACTTTAGGTCACATTATTGTTAGTTATATTCTATGTAAGTAAACAATTTACAGACCCTTTAGACAAGCAATGTAATTGTATAGTCGAAAAATGTCCCTCCACTTCGTGGTTTCTTCAAAACTTTTCAATGCATTTGAGAAAAAAAGAAAAAAAAAAAGAAAAAGGAGTTGATAACTCGAAAAATGCTCCTCCACTTCAAGGAACTTTTATGATAGATAGGGGATAGTAGATTAATATGATAGAAATTTTTTATATTTGTGTCAAATCAAGTTTTAATATTTCAATTCAATCATTAAGTGCTCCTATAGTGTTTTTGCAACAATTAAGTTTCCATTGTTACTAACTTTTTTCATGGAATTCAAATGCTTTAGCGATCTTGCTGTAACAGAATATAACTTGCAATAAAGTTTTCGAATATTGAACTTTTTGATCTTTACTTAACATTTTTATGTAAGGTTTTTCAAGTGTATAAATAAGTTGTTCAATGTCATGTTTGCACAAAGATATGATATAACATTTGTTTCAACATTTATTGATGGAATCGATTACTAGAGGATTTATTTTGGTAGGAATGATCAAGATGACTTCATGGATCCATTTGAAATATAAATGATTTGATTGAATTTTATCTTTAATATAAGAGAATGTAATGAATTTATCTTAAAGATATGTGATGCTATTAGCGTTGATGATAGCTTGCATCTGCGTAAGAAAAATAATTTTTTTTAATCAATATAACATTATAGGCAATAACTTAAATTATAGTGAAATAAAATAGCGCATATGAAAGTATTTAATATTTAAACCAAAAGGGCCAATAGTAGAATATGATAGAATATAAAATATGATAAGATAATCATATAATAAAATAGAATTATATTTGATTAATATGATATAATACATTTAAGTATTTTTTTTCTTTCTTTTTTTTTGATACTTATAGCTGAGGTTATACAACCTAGACTTTATAAAATCTCTTGAGATAAATATATAGCAAAAATTAGATGACTTATATATAAAAGTATTATTTTATTCATCTATATCCAAAAAATTATGATCATATATATATAGCATGCCTTTGAAAAGTTAGAATTTTATAACATAGGGAATTGTTTATGGCCATTTAGTTTACATAAAAGGAAGTACGGCTATACGCTATGAGTATTTGAAATGCTAAATGGTGGATATGATGTAAAACAACAATTCATTTTTGAAAGTGAGATTTTTATATTAACATCAAATATCTTTAACTTCAATATTTAGCTTTGATACATTTGAAATAGTTCTCTAATGATATCCCTTCCATAAAATATAATTCCATTTTCATCTTCTTAATATTTTCGATATTATATTTGGTTATACACATTTCAAATGTGGCATGGAATTGCTTCTTATTAATATTACATTTAAGAAAATATCTAGAGGAAAATGCAAGCATAGTCAGAGAAAATGAGTGATTTTATAAATTTATGTAAAAAGGTTTAAAATTATCGGTTCCTTTTGTTTCGATAGCATATCTAAACATATTTGGACTAATATTTGGTACTCAGGTGAAGAGTCAATTCAATGATGTTAACGTGGTTGGTCTCCGCGTTCCCTGGAATTGCATTCGAATCACATGACAACATCTCAATCACATCTGCTGAGTCCGAGGCTTCTCAAGTAGACCCAGAAACAAGTGACGTTTGTTTGTCTGAGGTTTCTCAAGTAGACTTAGAAACAAGTGAGATTTATTAAATACAATCATGTTTCTTTTTTGACTTATATTTTCAATAAATATATTTTTTTAGAAACTTTTAAAAAGTGTTATGCAAGCATTTGTTAATGAAACCTTCGCTTGCGTTACTACATCCATTTAGTAGCTACTTTTTCTCCTGGAGTTGGCTACGCATATGAATAGCAATTAAATTGACGATTCAAGTTCATGCAGTTATTGCTGGGAATAGAAACTTGGATTTACAGCGAGCAGCAATGAAAGGTAATTGGGGAGAAATCGAACGTCTTCTCGATATGGATCAAAATGCTTTGACCGCGGATATCTCCGGACGTAAAGAAACCGTGCTGTTCACCGCGGTTTTGATGGGACATGCAGATGTTGTGGAAAAACTCCTGGACAGATTTCCCCCAAATTCAGACGTGCTTGAGAAACAAAATATAGATGGAGAAACTGTCCTCCATGTTGCTGCAGCGGGAGAAAGCCTAGAGATAGTTCAAAAATTGGTAAATGAAAATCCTAGGCTCACACAAATTACGAATATCCATGGAAACACACCACTTATGGCGGCTGTAGGTCTTTCTAACGGAGAAATAGTACGCTACCTGTGCGAAAAAACCCGTGATACTGGTGATGATGCTTTTGGCGGTCCTTTTAGCGGTGCTCGTTCCGGCAATCTAATTACCAACCTAATTTATTCCGGCCATTATGGTATGTGTTAACTATCTTTACCCTAAGTATATTTTCTTTAACGATCGTATCTATTCATAATTAGGTAAGTTTCTTCACCAAATATTTCACTTTACTTAGATTCTTCATAGTGCATTTCTAAATGTGTTAACAAAATGTTTGTTAGGAAGCGTGAGAATAAATCAAATTACATAAAATAAAGAGAAATTAGATAATAAAATCACACAATAATTCAATCTGGAAAATCTGATGTAGTCAATAAATTATGGGAGATGGAAGAAAAAACCACTATCGCAAAATGAAAAGAGTATAGGGAATTATAAAATTCTCTCAACAACTTACAAATCTTCGTATAAATTTCACGTAATTAATGAAACTACTTCACAACTATTTAGATAAGATGTAATATAACTATAGCAATAGAATGTAAAATCCCCAAAACCCAAATTATAAGCCTGCGAGTAGGGAGCAAGAAAAAATGCATATAATTTTTTTTTAGAACAAGCAAGAAAGTAAACAAGATACAAGTGGAGGCCCATGGCTTGGTATTTTCTAACTTCCCTCCACTGCACCATAAAAAAAAAAAAAAAAAGAAGCTAAAAATTTCATCTATATTATCTAAGCCAATGCCACCACTTTAGTGTCTTCTATACTTTTTACAATTTTTTATTTATAACTTTACAATTTTAACATTTTATCAAAAGTTACTCTTTTTCTTATGAGAGTATTTATAAGATGTTAATTTAATTTTTAGAAAGCTGTAAATAGACTTTTTAGATCTTAACCTTTTACTTTATGTTCCATCATTGGACTAGGAGAACCAAACCATTAAACAAAGTTTTGAAAGAAAAGGGAGGAGTGTTTTAATACAATTAGCAATTTTTGCATGTATACATTGGCTTACAGAAGTCTTTAAAATTCAATTACCTTTGTTTAATAATTTAGTTATTTATAAATGACACTGAAGAAAAAATATAGAAGAAATAGACTCTCATAATCTTATTTTCTTAGTATTCCATTATATAAATATTATGACATTAGCTATAGAGATATATATTTGCTATTCCAAAAATGATATCTCAACGGTGTCACCAATATTTCTACCGGAAAAAAAAAGGGTATCACCAATAATCATAACCAAACAATTAAGTAGTGACAAAATAAATAAATGTCACAATTTGATACAATACGTAAAGAATAAAAAGACCTCTGTCTATTTCTAGAATAGTACTTCTAAAAATTAGGAATACTTAATTGACTTAACAAAATAATAATAATAATAAAAACTTTCTTAATATAATACATATTTTCCATAAATGATTTTTCTACAAACACAAATATAATTTTGGATGCTAATGTTAACTCCTTCAGTGCAATTTGAAAATGCACTAATTATAGATTTATACATAACATTATTAGTATATAATGAAGCTGCTAATTGTGGAATCTATGTTGTTTTTTTATAAGAAAAATTACGCTAATTCTATTTTGTTTTAATGAAGATATTTGTGTCTAGAATTGAACAAAAAATAATTAATTTCCAACGATGATTTTTACTATTGGATGATATCTTTTATATATATTTATATTATTAAACGAATATATTCTGTACGTGTGCATCTCAGTAAGCTTTTATGAGACTATCCACTGATAAATGTAATTTAGAAGGTTGATTTTATTTTCCAATGAAAAATGAATTGGCATCCAATCATAATGTTACGAATGTTAAAAGTGATTTTAGATGTTCTTTGAGCAGTTTTGCTAATGATAAACGAAACTACGAGCTATGCTTGTTTTACTACTGTAAAGCATACTAACTGTGTGTAAATTTATAAACATATAGTAAGTTTGCAGACTTAAATATGTTTATGTAACGTAGAGGAATGTTAAAATATAAATTCATTGGATTGTAGCAATGTCAAAGACATGACCATATCAAGATACTTTTTTGCAATTATTTACGAAGTATAAGATCTTCATGAACTTTCACCAAACCCACGGTGTTGTAATAAATAGTCAAAGATAAGATCTAGAGTAAAATTATTAAAAAAAAGGGGGGGTTTTATGGAAGCGCAATTACGGATGAAATAAACTTATATGGATGAAATGAATGGATAATTATTTATGAATAAGTGATTGAAACTATTAAAATATAGAATTTTAAATAGATTTACTAACTAAAATATATTGCAAATTTTGAACCATTTTACCAAAAAAATACATGTAAAACCATACAAATTAGTTTTATAACTTTTGAAGTGTTCTCCATTATTTTATGACATTTTACATCCATTATGTGATGACATTTTACATTTATTATAATAGTACTGCAAATTAAAGTGGATTTACAATCATTATTTGATTTTTTGAATTTTTTAAATTGAATGTACAAATTTTGGACAAATTTACAAATTTATACAATGTTACAAATTTTGAGTGTAGTTACAATGTTTTAAAACTCATTACGTGGCTACATGTTTAATTGGCTGAATGTTAAACTTAAAGTTTGCATGATATTTAGCTAACAAAACTTTATAAAGACCACAATTTCTCTTAGATGGATCTACCTAGAAAAGTCATTCACTTAACTTACCATAATTTTTTTTCCTTTTTTTATTTTTTTAATTTCTTTCCAGATGTCGCCTTAACTTTATTACAACAGTACCCTAAATTGGCCATTACTAAAAATACTGGTGGATACAACCTTCTATCGGCTTTGGCATTAAAACCTTCCGATTTCAAGAGTGGAAGCAATCTAAGACATTGGGAGCTATGGATATATCACAGTAAGTAGCATAACATATTTTCTGCTTGTCAACTTTTTTTTTTTTTTAACTTATCTATTCTCTCCCCATTTAATGCTAACACGTGCCTATGCATCCAAGGCAAATGTGTATGTTAAAAAAAAGAAATCTTTTAAAACTAAAAATTGAAAGCGGGGAAATGATATACAATAAAAAGAAAATTATCACCAATTTAAAATGAACCAATGATATTTTTTAAATTTTATTATTCAATTTATTTAAGCATAAATAGTTGAATTCTTATCAAATACATGATTTTTAATAGATTTCTCATCTTCTATTCTTATTATTCATCATTTTTCTTAAAAGTGGTATTACTAGTGGGGGTTAAAAAAAAATCTATAAATTCAATTAAACAAAAGTAGAAAGCATGTGTTAGAATGCAAAATTTATCAATAAAACATCATGTTTTGTATAATGAAAACAAATACACTGATAAAAGCAGCTAAAAAAAATGCTACTTGTGTTGCTTCAATATTATAAAGATCTTAATAACTTCTTTTTTCTCCCCTCTTTAAATGAAGTGATCCATGTAAAAATAAATAATGATGAAGTACATGGCATACCAAGAAGTGATGAAGAAGATCCACAGCATCAAAACTTAAGTGATGGAAAGGAGCCAAAGTTAGGGCAAGGTTAGCAACATTTCTTAAATTCTTTATTTTGCTATCATTACATAAGTATCTACATATTTATATGTATGGACTATATGCACATTCATCAACTTTGTTGAAGGGAAATAATTATAATATCATAATAAGTAACTATTTTACAATAGTTTCTAATAGGTTTTTCTTTTAGTAGAAAATGACATGTACATATGCTATATAAAGTAATTACATAAAAGTTGATGTTTACAAACTAAGTTTCTTGCGAGTTCAAAACTTCCTTCTATTAGCAAAAAAACCCTAAGTCATTAACAACTTAATTTAAGACATCACTAGAGGTACAAAACATAGTATTTCTTCCTCTTGCAAAAGTTGTATCTTGTTAGCTTGTAGATCCCCCACTCTATCACATTCTTTTGGATTATAGGATATAATGACTTCATTCAATTGTTTAACCTTTGCCCTACTAGCATAAAGAATAAATATAAACTTGCTAGGAGAATTCATTTCCCTTTTCATTAAAGTTGTAGCTATTTAGGTGTCTAAATTAATCTCAAGTTTTTGAATGTTATGTTCAAGCAATAATGTAACCTCTAATAAAGTCCCCTAAGAGAATGTCCATTTTCCTAATTCTTCCTGCAAATCTTGTAATCCATTATCCCCCATCATCAAATAATACTACCCCGATAGTTACTTCACTAGAATGATGTCACACTAAGTTATAAGCATTAAGTTTTACTTAGTTTTCGTTTCTATAGACCAAGTAATTGCTCTTCTCTATACAGAAAATAGATTCTTTTTCCTCTTAAAGAGCTTAAAACTCATGAGCTCTTCAATGTATGATTTATGGCAATAGTTATTAAGGATGTCATGTTTCTAATTTTCTATGGCAACAATAGTTCATCATATACCCTATTTAAGTAAAATATATAAGGCTACAATTAGTAAAAAGGTTTTTAAACCGGTTTTAGGATTTTAAAATCATTAATTAAAATTTGAAGACATTTTAGAGGTTCATCAAGTTTGGAAAATACGATGGATACTATGAGATAGATAACTAAGTCTTAAGAATTAAGGGGCCTATAGAAAATAGACATAGGTAAGTAGTTTATACAGCTATAGGTAGCTTCTATAAAGCATAAATACAATGCCAAGTTTAAGTTAAAAACAAGAATCAATACTAATAATAGTCCTCAAGATCTAAGTTCCTCATACTCGAACCTATACTCCTTATTGAAGTCATAACCTAGTAATTCGTAAAGTAGATTTGTTAGATACCTCTCACAAAAAAAAGAAAAAGAAATAAGGAGTGAGCCACAAAGGTTTAATACACGGTAATGAAAACATGTACATGGATGTCAAACAGGCCTACAAACTAATGCCGCAAACAATCATATAGTTTATTAATTATCTTATATAAGTAGATAACTAGCATGGAGTACTCATGACTCTGAAAAACACAATAGGAGACTTAGGGTCCATTTCTACTGCAGTGGCAATAAGAGGTTGATAGGGTTAGCCAAATTCCATGTTCTCAAGATTGAAACCTAAGTACTTTCATTTAAATGGCCCCACTATTATGCGATCCATATTGATCACAATCCAGTTATATCGTATTGTCCATCGAGTCCTATGATCTCAAATGATTCCCAATATATCTTCTCTTAACTTACAATGTCCACTATTCGACGCGATTTCACTTATCAACTACCCATCAAGCTATCACTTAATAGCTTAAATGCCCAACTAACATATCATTTCGGGATATATAACCTTAGTTGTAATCCTAATCTAAGGGTGTCACTTACTAGCTCAAGTGACCAAGCACAAGTAACAAGCAGATACTTAGTCGAGTTAATTATTAGTCTAATTAATTTTTCTATCATAGTAAGCAACAAGCATATTACTACATAACTAAAAGGGTTAAAGATTCCGGAATCAAAGTTCAAAATTCCTATTGAGAAAGTTGAGTGATTTTATGCATTAAAAGAGAAGACTTAATTCAAATAATTATTCTTAGTATTCACTTATTATTTTAAGGTTGGGTTTAGACTACTTAATGCTCATACTAGTTATGAGTTCATTACGGTTTACATAAGCCTAATTTGCCTTTTAGTTAATTTGGTCCGAACCATTTATGGTTTATTTATTGAGACTTATTATGTTGTTTAGAATTGAGTTTAGGTATGTCTAAGACCCAATTAGGGTATTTGGATTCTTAAAGAATAGTAGGCCCAATTATGTTTAGAATAATGCTAACTAGTCCTAATTAATTTAGTTAATCATATTATTTGAAGTGAATTATCTAATTAGGTTTTAATTCATTTAAAGTGTTCATTTGGATTTATTATGCCCTAATTTAGATATCTAGGCTCATTTATTCTATTTAAGCCTAACTAGGTTACTTAGTTCTAATTACTATCATTAAGTTAACTTTAGGTCCAATTAGGTTACTTTAATTTATTCTATTTAACCTAAACCCATCATGTCCATTTATTCCTATTTGTTATGACGTAAGCCCTATTGTTTGTCATATCAAATTTTCATTCCATTTTAGGCCATCAATTGATTTAGGATCTTATAGGATTTAAGGTCCATTTAGGCCTTCCTAACTTTTTAGGGCTTATTTAGGGTATTAGCTCTAAGGATAAAATGGATCCAAATAAGTTTTGGGTTTTACGCCCATTTGAATTCTTTTAGAGTCATATAAGCTCGTTTTATTTTATTACACCTAAGTCTAATCCATTTTAAGTGTTTAATTTGGTTTAGGCCTTAATATAGTTTAAGGTCCAATTTGAATTCTTTATTATGATAAGGCTCATTTAGGATGTGAGCCTTAAGAGAAAAATTGGCCCAATTAGATTTTGGGTTTTAGACCCATTGGTCATTTAAGTTCATTTCATTAAGTTAATTCTTTTCTTGGTTCATTTTGAATAGTTAAGTTAAGTAAGCCTGAGTAATTCAATTATGTTTGATCATTTGGGGGTTAACTATAGGAAGAGTGGAAAGACTGTTCTTAGACTGTCACTATTAAAGGCTTTGATTTAAAAGGGCCATAATTTGTTTGTTTTAAGCATAAATCAAGTGAAGCCAAAGCTAATAGAACCGTTATTACTTCCATTATCTATTTTAACACCAAGGCTTTATTTTATTCATTTTAAAGCCTTTGAATTTTCAGATTATTTCAAATTATGAACCTACACCTTTAAAGGCTCATATCTTATTCAATTCAAGTCCAACTTACTTTAAACCAAAGCTCACTTAATCCCATACCTTTCTAGTATCCAAAACATCATCTATATTTTAATTCTAAGCTTAAAAGATCATTGTATCAGACCTAAATTTCCAAAACATGCCCAACACATCAAAATCCATTCTAATGAGCTAATTTAAAACATAACTTAACTTTTAGGCCTCATTGTACATAAAAAAACCCTATTTATTAATTAAACATATTTCACCAAATTTACTTAGTTAAACATAATAAGTCATGAATTTTCCAAAATTGAACATGTTGATTCAACAAGCAAGGAAAATTCATGATCTCAACATCAATTATTCACGATTTCATCATAAATTACTCTTAAACTTTGCCAAGCCTAATATTCATCAAATAACTTCAATGCAACCTAATTTATCATCTCAAGAACATGTGAACATGCTGAAAATTCATGGGTTATCAATCAATTTAATTAATTGATCAATCAACTCATTAATATCATCAAATCCAACTTCTAACATGCTATATACATCACCAAAGCTACTCCTAAATCCACATACCCATACTTTAATCATCAAATCACCACCTTTTATCATCAACATCAAATTTCAAATACAAATTGAGTTCCAATGACTCTAAATCGAGTATAGGGGCAAAATCATCATTTTGTAAAATAATCACCAATTTTTTTTTCCCTTTCTAACTAACTCTCAATAACCCCTTAATGATTTTATTCACCTAACTAGGGTTTTAGAATTTTATTTAGAGTCATTAGACTATTTTGAGGCTATTTTTGATAAAATTGAATTTAAGAGCAAAATGGTCATTTGGGAAAAATTTGGCCCTAACTTTTGTAAATCTTTTCTTAATTAACTTCAAGTTTCCCCTTTTAATTTCATTAACCTTGTATAGAAAGTTAGGGTTTTTTAGAGGAGCCTCATTTTACTTAGAGTTTTTCTAATTTCTATTCATCTAGATTGACCATTGTATGAAAAAGAAAAGTGGTTCTTTTAATGGCATTGGTTCATTTAAATCTATTCTCTTGATAATGTAATTTGCTTGGATCCAACTATTCAATCAAAGCTCTATGTTTTGACAAAAATACTCTAACTAGATTTGGTGTAGAGTGGAGAAAGGATAGGTAACCTCGAAGGGCATGATCCAAATCCTCATTTAGCATATGACACCTAAGACAAATTGTATAGTCCATTATGGACCACTTTCCACAAAATCAATTTAATATTTAGTGCTCCATATCAATCTATAGCAAGATTCTTTGTTATATTTTCAAATCTCTATATAGGAGTAAACATCATGAAGATATACTATTCTCCTACCTTGTTTAGATATGCAAACTTCCCCAAGTTCATCTTCCATAATAGTATGGGTCTTACATCCTTCTTGATGATGTTTATCCAATTCCAATTTTTTCATCATCTTAATAAGCTTTCAAAATCCACAAAACTCTAACCATTAAGTTTTCAGCTCCCATTGTTGAAGGGCTTTGAATTTATAGTCATATATATATACCTTTGTATTATTTTGTATATATTGCAACACTGGGGTATTTTAGTCCATTATATTGTATTTGTAGGGTTTATATCAACCTGCATATATTATATTCTTAGCTTACTTGGTATTAGAGCATTAAGAAGCATCTTAATAAGAAAAAAAAGGGTAAAAAATAGATTAGAATTTACTCCTTTGCTAGAGAAGAAGAACATGCTGGAGAAGATATATTTCACTCTCATAGAAGACATCCTTAACCATCAACAAATGAAGGCATACAAACTGGTCACCACCATTAGAGCCGAGAATTGCGGGGCAGGCTGAAAATTTTGGCCCGTGCAAGCTACGAGCAACTCGCCAAGGGCGTAGGTTTGCTCGTTGGCTCACAAAAAAAAAAAAAGACAGATTGGATGAGGGAGAAGGATGACTTGACTCCTGACTCGGGTGACTCACGATACATACAACATTGGGGAATGCTATGGAGCTCAATGTGAAATTTAACTCAGTTTTGGGGAACTTAATATGAAATGTAATGCATTACCAAATGCCAACGCTATTAGAGAATTGAAGATGAGGAATTTGGAAGAAAAATTAAGAGTTTGACATTGTCGTAGTCTTGTAGAGTTAAACAAATTAAATGATTGCGAAGAGAAAATGACAAGCAATAAATAAAGAAGGAGAAGATCATAAAAATGTCACTATAAATTTGTAAAAAAAAAAAAAGAATTATGGGGTGGACTGAACTTTTCTACTTGCAACCTTTGCGGGCTACTGCGAGTCAGCTCGCTTCAACCCGCGGGCCAATGTGGGTCGGGGCAGATTGGCCCATTTGACCCACATTCCCGACTCTAACCACCACCACCATAGCCACTTCGCTCGAAACCTTAGCTATTAGCTTGACAACTTGTCAAATTGTCAACTCGACCCTTCCTTTGACCCTTCTATCATCAACTCGACCGCCCTTCACTCGACTAATCTTCCATTATCTTTCATCAATCCCATGCCACTCTATAACCACCACCCTAATGCCCTATCCTCCTATGCAAATTGATAAACCCCACCACTCCTCCCTCTACCATCATTAACCCCTCCAACCTTTACCCTCCCACTACCTCACATGAATCTTAGCCCCCCTTTTGATTGCAATCCATTTAGCCTGACCCTCCCGCTACATCTCCATTCCCACAACACAAACCTTAACTTGCCTCCTCTCAATAGCCTATCCTCTTTTGCAACTATAATTTTTGTGTCTCTCATCTTCTTATTCTTCCATTAACACATATGTACACCGCCCTCTCTCCCTATGTCATCCTCCCATATTCCCTTTACTCCAAGATCTCAAGCTCCTCACCCTACCTAGTATACCACTTTGGTCTCCTCACCCTCTTAATCTATTTTCACTCCTATTAGTGTATCCACTATTGTTCTCATAAAATTCACTATAAACAATTACCAATTATAGTCATCTCTCATGATCTCGCTTCTATTTTCCGTAGATTTATACAAGTATGTTGATGGTTTGATTATTGCACCACGACATGAAATTTTCCCCTACGCAAGCACTCTTTCTATACCAAATCCAACTTACAATCAATGGCTTTGCATAAATCTCACAATGATTTTAATAGATATTCTCTTAAAAAATACATGACATCCTTATTACCCATGATGTTTAGACCTCACTTCACCAATGGTTCCTTGATAACTCCATGGCTAGGGAAACAGAACTAAAACAATAGCTCTTAGTCTCCAATTAAATAGCTCCACTTCTGATTATTTGCGTGAGCTTAAAATTGTAGCCAATCAACTTGCCTCCATTAACGAACCTCTCAGCTCAACAGGCCTCATAACTCATGCTTTTCATGGTCTTCCCTATGAATATGATGCACTAGTTACCACTTTTACCTATTCTCCAATTTCTCTGACATTTGACCAAGTTTAGGCTAAGCTGCTCAAATGCCATCATATTGTCGACTCTTCTATTTTTGCACCTTTAACTCTTTACACTCATACCTCCTCCTCCACATTAAAAGGCCGAGGTCAAGACTGTAGCCACCTTGGAGCTAAGGGGTACCCTTCTTTGCTTATAGCAAGCTAGAGTTCATCTCCTTGTCCACAGCAGTGTAACAACACTTTCAGTCATGGTTGACCCAAATAAAGCCACCTTCTTCCCTTAGCTACAACATCTTGCTCACACCATCACATTTGCATCATCTACTAGATCTGTGATAGGCCAAGACACTTTACCCTTCAGTGTTATCACAGGTATAATGAGTTCTACAATGATGTGCCCCAATACTTTGTTGCCTTGTCAATTGGTGAATCCCATGGTGTCTTCTAGTACCTAGACTCGGGTGCCACCCACCACTTTACTCTAGATGCAAGTGTACTCATTGATCTCACTCCTTATGTTAGTTTTGATAAGGTGATTGTAGGTAATGGTACCTACCTCCTTATATCTCACAAAGGTCATGGTCATCCCCTATATCTCAAGAATGTTTTATATGTTCCCTCTTTCACATATAATTTATTGTTTGTCATCAAATTGTGTCAAGACAACTCTTGTATAGTTAATTTCATTGACTTTGTCTTTTGTGTTACTAATTTATAAACAAGCATAACCCTTCTACAATAGCCCACTAAGAGTTTGCTTGATCTTGTCACTTTAGATCCAATTCGATTCCCAAAGTTCCTTGTTGCATCTACCATCTCTAGAGAGATCTAGCATTCCCATCTCTATCATCCCTAAAATGAAGTACTTAATAAGCTAGTCTAGCATTGTCTCATTCTAGTTAAGTCCTCCCCTGGGTCTACCAGTCCCTATTAGTTTTACTACATTGGAAAGTCCATGCATCGCCTATTCCAGCACTCATTTGATCGAGCATAGAAACCTCTAGATCTTGTTCATTCTAATGTATGGCAATTATCAACTAAATCAAATCCAAGATCTCACTAATGTAATCTTCATGGATGATTATACTAGATATTCTTGGATTTTTCCAGTGTATAACAAAAAAGAAGTTTTGTCTCATTTCATGCACTTCAAATCTTAAGTAGAAAACCACTTTTTAATCATATCAAAACTTTTCATTGCAATGGTGGTGGTGAATATGTTAACAAGTCTCTAATCACTTTCTTGTGTGATTATGGTATACATCTTCAACCATCTTATCCTTATACTCCCTAACAAAATGGGGTTGCTGAGCGTAAGCATTGGCATATTGTTGATCTAACATAGACTATTTGCCTTCATGCTAAACTTCCACCTCCTTTTAGGTAGTTGCCATCCTCATTTCTATATACACTATCATCTGTCTTCCTTTTGTCTCCTTTGACCAAAAATCTTTCTTTGAACTCCTCTACAACAAGCAGTTAAACTACACCTTCATACATTTAGATGCCTTTGTTTTCCTAATATATCCCATTAGGCCTCTAATAAACTCTCCCTTCACCCTACCCCTTGTATCTTCGTCGATTACTCACTAAATCACAAAGGATACTACTGCTTAAACCCTATATCTGGTAAGCTTTACATCAACTGTCATGTTGTCTTCCATGAGTCTCACTTTCCTTACCCAATGCTTATCTCCCTTACCACATCTCCTAATGACCTACCCTTTTCCTTCCTTACATTTACTCTACTTACCTCCACACCTTCACTCTTCTCAACTCCTCCTTTTGTTGCACTAACTCCCCCGTCCACCTTCTCTAACCCCTTTAGATACCTTAACTTTCACACCTCCCACTCTAGCCACAACCCCCACCACTTATTCCACACCAATCTCACATGCACTTTGTACTATAAACCCAATCCTCTACCTTTGAACCTCACCACCATACCATAGGCTTTAAAGACCCTACTTAGGTGGTAGCCATGAAGGAGTTCTGTTCACTCATCAAAACAAAACCTAGACCCTAGTTCCTCTACCACCAAACCAAAATATTATTGGAAGCACTTGGAAGTTTTGATTAAAACACAATGTTGACTAATAGATTGTGCATCATAAAGCTCATCCTGTTGCTCAAGGATTTACCTAGTGAGAGGGTATTGACTATATCGAAATGTTCAATCCTATCATCAAACCCACCACCATTTGCTTTGTCCTTTCCCATGCTTTATGGGACATTTGCCAACTAGACATCAAAAATATCTTTCTACCTAGTTAACTCATCAAGACAATCTTCATGAAACAACCTCTTAGCTTTGTCCATCCCTGATATCTCCACTATGTGTGTTAGTTACATAAGTCTCTCTATGCCTTCAAGTAGGCCTCTTATGCTTGGTTCCATTGCTTTAGAGGTTTTCTTCTCCATCTAGGTTCCACTAGAGCCAAATCAACACCTCCATGTTCATCTCACTTAAGGTCCTCACACACTTATTCTTCTTCTCTATGTGGATGATACCTTTCTTTTTAATCATTACATCTCAACTCTCCCTTGACACCTTGCCATGAAAGACCTTGGTCCTTTGCATTTCTTCTTTAGTCTTTGGGTCTCTTGCATCCCACAAGGCATTCACTTTTGTCAATCTTAATTTATTTATGACCTTCTTAAATGACATCATTAGTATCTCTCCACACCTGTTAAAACTCCTCTCTCCTCCACTAGAGCCAAATCAACACCTCCATGTTCATTCTCACTTAAGGTCCTCACACACTTATTCTTCTCCTCTATGTGGATGATACCTTTCTTTTTAATCATTACATCTTAACTCTCCTTTGACACCTTGCCATGAAAGACCTTGGTCCTTTGCATTTCTTCTTTAGTCTTTGGGTCTCTTGCATTCCACAAGGCATTCACTTTTGTCAATCTTAATTTATTTATGACCTTCTTAAATGACATCATTTGTATCTCTCCACACTTGTTAAAACTCCTCTCTCCCTTAGAAGTCATCTTAGTGCCATTGGCTCTCCTTTCGCTACCTAACCCCACTACTTATCATGAGATTATTGGTGCACTACAATATTATATAATCACCTAACTAGACATCAATCTTGTGATGAATCGGCTAAGTTAGTACATGCATAATCCTAGTACTATTCACATGTAGGTAGTGAAATGTGTGCTTCATTATTTGCGTAGCACACTGCCTCTATGTCTCCCCATTGTTTGAACCTCTCATACGTCATTGACTACTTTTGTTGCTATTGATTGGGTAAGTTATCTCGACACTGATCGTTCCACCACAAGATATGCCATTTACCTCAGTCGCAATCTCATCTCTTAACACTCAAAGAAGTAGCCTATTGCCTCTCACAACTCTATTGAGGTAGAATATCACGTTATGGCTTATGAAATTACTGAGTCTACTTAAATCTATCATTTTGCATGAGAACTTGGAGTCTCCATCTAGTGCCTTATCATTCTATGTTGTGATAACCTTGAAGCAATTTACCTTTTAACAAATTTGGTTTACCATGATCACACCAAGTACATTAACATTAGTTATCACTTTGTTTGTGAGTTGGCTTCCATTGGCCAAATTCTTGTTCATTACATTCCTACATAGCATTAAAGAGCTAACGTTCTCACTAAGAACCTTTTCACCTTAGCTTTTTTAAATCATTGCTCTAATCTTTTTTAGATATAGTGTAGGGGTATTTTAGTCTTTTCTACTATATTTGTAAGGTTTATATCAAGCTACATATAAACATTTTGTAATACTGCGTAAAATTAACTTTCATAATAATAAATGCATATTCTTTCTCAATGTATAGAATTAGCTATCTAATTTGGACCTTTAAAGCTCTAGCTATTGTTTTAAAACCTTGTATTTTTGCCATCCCCTAGAATGGCAAACCCTTTTAATGTAACCCATTATTTCTCTAAGAGGAAGTCCCTCCACATATGAGAAGAAGAGAGATATCACCTCTAAATATTATTTCTATATTTTTCTCTAAGAAGATTAACCTACATTGCTTTTCTTGCCTTAGATTCACAAAAGCTTTTAATAGCACAAGCTTTATTTATTTATTTTTCTAAAGATTTAAACACCAAGTATTTCCAATTCCTTCTATTTTGCTACGTTTTCTATCCTATCGAATGAATTCTCCTATTAGACTCAATTTCACCCCATAAGACGTTCCTAATAATTTCTTTCATTTTCCTTACAATTTAATAGGAAATGTGGCAACTTGTATAAAATAATTTAGAGAGGCATCTAGAATAGATTGAATTAACACAACTCAAACAGCCTTACTCAAACTTCCATTCTAACCATTGAGGGTTTTTTCCCCCTTTTTATCTAGTGTAGATTCTCATTAAGAAAATAAAACTAGTTGGCTATAGGTTTGCATCTTTTATCAAGAGGATTTCCCAAGTATTGACTAGAGGAAGAAGATTCCTTAATATTATATATCTACAACATCTTCTGCCTTGTTTTAAGATCAATATTTGCTAAGAAAAGAATTGAAGATTTAGTCATATTTCCCAAAGACTGAACCAATTTGTGAAACAACCAAATACTCATTCACTAATTAAAACCATCTCTAGGGAAGCTTCCCCAAAGAGGATAATGTTATTAGCTAAGGAAATATGGGATGATTTAAAATTTGGTCACTTAATCATCATTAGTTTCCAAGAAGCTTAAGCAGCTTAAAATTTCAAACATAGAATAAATAAGTAAGAAGTTATTGGATTTGCTTGTTTGATGCCTCTTGATGGTTTATATCCCCTTAAGCGAGAACTATTATAGAGCACTTCGATATAAGTCATGAATAAGCAAGAAGAGATCAAATCAATCATTGATTTGGAAAACATAGACTTACGAGAGCCTATTTAGCAAAGTCCCATTCAACTTTATAATAAGGCTTTTCCAAATCAACTTTTATACCCCTTCATCCCTTTCCTCCTTTTTTTTTTTTTTTTGTTAAATTTGTGTACATTTCTAGCCTAAAAAATGATTTGCTAAAATCTTAGTAACAATCTTGTATGCCATATTGCATAAACCTACAAGTTAAAATTGGCTCATTTGATTTAGCCCAATGTGCTTTGATATTAATACTAGCAAGTGTACTCAACTTTTGAAGAATGCAATGTGTAGTAAAGATATAACTAATAAGGGATTCAACTATACTACCCACCACATCCCAACATTCCTTGGATAGTAAAGCATGTAAGCCATCTTTGCCCATAGCTTTTATGGGCATAATTGAATTCAAAGCTCTAATAGCTTCATTCCTTTATAACTTTGTGCAAATTTATCATGTTGTAATTGAGTAAGTCCACTCCTAAAGTAAGTGAGAATGAGATCTTTTATTGGTAGGATTCTCTAGAAGTATAAAACAGATCCTTGAAATAAAAATTAACATGATAATGTAATTCATTTGGTTCTACCACCTAATCACCAACATTACCCTTTAAGGCGAGAATTTTATTTTTAGATCTACGACTAAAGACTAAACTATGATAATATTTGGTATTACATTCACCACGTTTTATCCATTTCACTTTAGACTTCATCTTCTAAAGAAGTTCTTATCGACTTAAGATTATATCCAATCTTTCCCTAAAGTCTTTTTCTAATCATATTAGGAAGGAGTTCCATCTTATCTTAAAGCTCTCTCAACCTTAGCCAGCTTGGCTAGGGTTCCCTTTTCCCCATGTGGACCATACTAAGGTCTTCCTTACTCCAAATTTTTGCCCTTATTACAAACTCCATTGAAAGACTATAAAATCATTATTTGTTGAATTTCAAGTTTCCCTGAATAAAGGATAGAATGAAAAGTGTGTTCACCATATTGGTAGAAATCTAAAAGGTCAATCACCTCTCTTACTCCCCAAATTATTTATAGTACTTATGAGAATTGGGGTAGTGGTTGAGGCCACTTTTGAACGTGAGTTATTGACAAATTAAGGTAGAGAACTTTCCAAGCATAGTGTGGCCCATTGTGAATCAAATTTAAATTGGATTAAATCTTACACATGTTGTCTATTTGACCAGGTAAAAGCAGGATCAACAAACCTAAGATCCAGCATTCCACAATCACTCATACAATTTCTATAATGTGTAACCCCGAATTTATTTATACTTGCTTCACCCCATTTTCCCAACGGATTACTTCATTGATCATCAATTTGTACTGATGGTCTAGAATTTACAGAATCTGCATATCCCCTTAATTATCCTGTAATAATAATCTTTATTCTAGGCATTGACTAGCTTACATTGCTGTTAACAACTAGGACAAGTTAGAAGGGGTGACCTGCATCATTACATAGATCTCCTATCTCAATTGATTCGGCAGAGCGATGTCTAAGCCGTCTATGCTGTAAAGCATAGTGATACTTCCCCTTTGATCGTCAGCTGCTGCACAGAAAGGGAATCCATCCTATTGTCAAGGAGTACCAACATGTTTGGTTGGTACTCAGCTAATAGTTTCACGGATAGCAGCAAATTTGGCATAACATTCCTAGATATGATATTTTGTCGGCCTGACCGACTGAGTCATTACTGGATTATATATCATTGCTGCTAATACCCGATAACCCGAAGTTTGTGGTTGCACCTGGATGATCTTCTTCGCTTCATGGCAACTTGGCAAGGAGAGTACCGTATCGAATTGCAACTATCTTCTCCTGTTTTGAAAGAGAAGAGTCCAGGCCTCGTTCTCATCCAACGGAAGTGTTGCTGGCACTCTAAACGGCAGACACTTCTTTAGTCGAAAATTTCATTTTTCTTAACTTTTGATTGGTTGAACTAGTTTTATGCCCGGGTAATGCTCGGGATTCTTAAAAATATCTGAAAATGCAAACTAAAGGAAGATAAAATTGCAATACTTATGTCTTCTATGCCATATCAATTCATTCTTGTATAAAGTGCCACGCTTTACAAAGATTTCAACTTAATATATATATATATATATATATATCATTAAAAAATAAATTTACTTAAATAATTATCGCAATTAACATATTAATAGTGCATATTCATAGTATTACTTTAAATATGGTATAATGAATAGTGTTAAAATGATATGTTATTTAGAAGAGTTACTACTCTTTAAAAATACTTAACGTCATTTTGTTTTGAGTCTTGCAAGGATTGCAGCTCTATAATTATCATGTCAAAGGAGAAAAAGAATGTCAATAACTAAATGATATTAGTAATGGAAATTTCGATAAAAGTAAAATAATTATAAACAATTAAATGGTATTACTAAAAAAAAGATACAAATGACAAAATATTATGAAAGATAGTCACAATCAATATTGTAAAGTTATATGTTCATAAATTGTTATGAAAATTGTGTGAATATTGTTGTTAATTATGTAAAAATACATTAAGTGTTTGTTATATATGAATGTTGATGATTTTTTTTTAATCATATGAAATGTTATACTATCTCAAAAGTGCTACAACTCTTTAAATTATAGAAATAAAACATCAAATGCTAAGAGGGTTGTGATTTTTTTTCTTTTTTTCTTTTAAATCAAATCATGCAAATATAGCTATTGTGTTTGTATGAAGAACATGTCCTTTAAATACATGTTTAAAATAAAATCACTTTTAGTAGTTCAAAATAAAATACGGTCATAAGTTTTACAAATGACAAAAGTTTCTAAAAAGATATGTACCAAAGATGTAAAATATACAAATAACAATTTTTTTTAAAAGATATATACAAAAGATGTAAAAACAAACGTTTTTTTTTTAAAATCTAATGAATAAAAATTAGTATGTACTATTTTAAAAATAAATGTTTTGTTGATAACTTTAGAAAAGAAATGATAAAAATATTTAATTGTTACGTTTCTAATTGATGTGAAATTGAATTATTTGTTTTCCTTTCTTTCTTATTCATCAATGGCAAAAGTCTTTACTTGCAATATTGATGAGGTATTTAATGAAGAAGTAATACATAGAGATACTAAAATGAAAAGAAAAGTAATGTTGAAGAGGTATATTAAAAAAAAAATACCAATGAGATATGAAAAAAAATTTGAAATCTATTGTATCATACATTTTCGATTTAACCTTTCTAAAAGTGTACCTCTTGAGAAGTCAACATTAGTTGTTTCACATTTTCGCCCCAAAGAGGTACTCTTTTTAAATTTACTAAACCAAAAAGGGATCAATAACAAAAAGGTTTCTAGAGGATACCGTTTTAGAAAAGGTAATAAAAATATGTTGTTTCAAATTATATTTTGATTTAAACCTAAAATTGGAGTGCATCATTGACAAATTATATATATGTATATATATGAATAAAAAAATTATGCATAAAATTGAAAAAAAAAATCATTGGACAACAATATATATATATATACATATATATAGTTTAGTTCATTGAAAATAAAAATTTATATTTGTATTACTAATTAACACTCCTTGGAAGCATTGTTCTTCTAAATGGGTGGGGGAAAAGGCAAATAAATAAAATCTAAAATAAAAGATTTGTGCATAACTATTTGTTACCAACCTATTTTTATTTATAAAGAAAGGGTTAGTTTAGATAATATAAATGTTACACTTAAACCCCTATTCTCCCTCAAATATAGATGAAAACTTGATTTTTATAGTTTTTCCATATGTATTATAAATTAGAGTAAGGCATCTTTGAAAAACCATCATTGCAAAATACAATTGCTTGAAAACTTGTCAAAAGATTAATAAATCAGCCAAATATTTTCAAACACCAAATGAACAAACAAATAGTTAGGGTTAAAAAGTGCAAACTCCTCAAATACCTTAATTAACTTGATATTGTAAAGAAAAATTTTCATATATATCAAGGAAAGAAATATATGTAATATGTTACCCTAAAAGAGCATTAGTTCACTCTTAAATGGCTCTTTGAAAGTTACTTTGATACTTTTAAAGATGGTGTCCACCTATCTATTAGAACAACATAAATCGCATAGTTTAAGCTGCTTTATCTATTTAGAATAAAAGAGTCGTTACTACATATAACTTCATTGCCACTTCATTGTCTTGTTCAAAAGGGCTTCCCTATTGATAATGTTATCATAGTCCAAAAAGAATTTGCAAATGTAAAACCCATGTAATAGGAATATTCACATTATTACCTGTAGACATGCCAACTCTTTCAATTTAACTTTATGTACACATATGATTAAAGTATGTAAAGAAACTATGATTCTCATAAAAGTTCCCTTGAACCAATCATATAGTGATCCTATTTGAGAGAGAGAGAGGATGGGAAGAGTTTTAGTTCCTATTTTAGTTGTTCTAAGAAAAAAAAAAGATTATTAGGGGGGGCATGCATGGTGTGAAAACATGGCACTAAAAGTGATTGTGGAACAATTAACTATGCAATGGAAATTTACTACCATATGCTAATCTTAACCACCTTTGGAATGGAGAACATGTATACAAAATGTAATATCATAGATGGATATACATAGATAAGGATTTTGTTATCATGCTTTGCTAGTCTATGGATGGAACATGTAAACCATAGCTCATAAACATTTTAGATAAAAATGAAAATGAAAAAACCATTGTAGGAAGAGAGCATTGAGATATGAAGGTCAATTGAAAACTATCGTTCAATAACCAACTTTGCCTCTAATTGAACCTATTTTCGTTGTAACAAGAAGATAGGAAAAAAAAAAAAGCATTAGTGGGGAGATTTTGATAGAGAGAAATTGCAAAACAGCAACATTGCAATAAGTGTGTCAAATATATGAAGGGTTACAGAAAGAGAAAAATGCAAGAAAGAGAGTAAAGAGAGAGTGGGGCATTTAAATAATTGGCTTGTAGTGAGTTTGTAGTATGATACATGTTGGGAAATACTAAAAAAGTATTGTACATAAAAGCTTTAAAAAAAAGTAAACTGCTAATATACTTTTTCAAAGAGTTGCTATTTTTGAATAGGTTTAATCAAATAGATACATCTTTTCTTCCAAAATTATATATCATAAATAGATTATGGAGACATTCATATAAATTTTGAATATTAGAGAGAAAGTCTAAATTTAAGAAACTATCACTTTTACTCACTTGACCAAAAAAATAAAAAATAAAAAATGTGGATCTCCTTACTAGATGTAGATTCTTTAAGAAAGTGGTATACAATAATTATTAAAAAAAAACTGAACTATTAATTAATCTAGTAAAAAGCAAATCGAAGGGGGATAAAAACACTTGAGTGCAAGTGTTAAATTTTCAAATTTGTGATGTTTCTACGATATTTAATGTTTATAAGGGTATTTCTATAATTTATCCTTTAAATTTATATTAAAGCCTACCCATTTAATATAAATTGTTTAACTAAAAAGTAAGAAAAAATATACTCCCAATAAATGTATTTGTGAAAGGACAACTCATAAAGAAATTTTAATGAAGAAATGTATTATGAAAATGTGAGTAATATTAGAGTCCAACATGTAACATTTATTATGCTCATACGACAATGCAATATTATCTAACCCTATAATTTAATCATATAAAATATCTCATGTAATATTAAGAAACCATGCAACTAATAATATTTTAGTCAAGTGTGCCTTATAAAGGACTAACATATATTAAAATATTATTTTTACTACATACTTTATTCTTATTATTTTTTTTCCTTTACTATTGATTTTTTAAAAAGAAAATAACAGAAAATAATAAATATATATAAAAAAGAGAGAGGGCTTGCCTTGTGCACCAGTGGGGAAGAACAATCACAAAATTAGTGGCTTGTGGTGATCATTGATGACTACTAGTGTGTTGGCATGCTCTTATGGGCGATTCTCTACCCATGGGAGTCATTGAACCAAGTTAGTTCAACTAAGAATAGTGCCATTTTGAGTTAGATTACTTAGAATTGGTCCAAATGTGTTTATGTTAAGTTGACTTATGGCTTTTGTAATCTTAAGGGTGGGGACTCACTTTGTGAAATCACTTTTGTTTGACTTAAGTTGAACAAGGATGATTTTTAGAGAGAAGCACTTATGGTTTTGGCTAATTGGATCTCCTAAGAAAGATTCAAACTTTAATTTTATGTTTGTTGTTTGAAATTGATGTATGGAAAATGCTCCTCTAACTGTTCTATTTATAGACTATTCACCTAGATTATAGTAACACTTCTAAATGGCTTTAATTGAACTCATCCAATTTAAGCTTTATCTCTTTAGTTTTTTATCCTAATTTCCACTTGATTTTTATCAAAATAAAATAGGGAATGAATTTGATCCCCTTCTCTATTAGATTCTAGGCTTACATAGAGTTAAGCACAAATCAGGTTTTGACTTGAATCCACATTGGAACTAGCCTATCGGGCCTAAAAGCGAATGTAACTAGTAAAGTTGTTCCAAACATATGTAAGAACCTATCGAGTACACGATCCTAAGGAAGTCCACCCTTTAGACTCATGGACCTAGTTGTAACTTAATGGGTCATGAATGGAAAAATAAATAAAATAAAGAAAAAGACAAAGAAAAGTAAAAAAATAAAAAATAAAAAAGAAATTTTAACATTTACTTATATAGCATTAAAAAATAAATTATCTACACATGAAACAAAAAAAAAGTCTTATTCCTAGTGTTTAATGTGTTACTATTAACAATATAAGAAATAAATATACTTCTAGAACATGTCTAATTAGATATTTATAAACTTTCACTAGAAGGAAGTTCCCATTACTTAGTAATATAGGATTAAATTAACCTTTTATCTTTTGGTCTTCTTTTCTAGGTTTTTGTCCCATAGTGCTAATATTATAACTTTATTTGGTTGTAGTTCTGTATGAATAAATATAAATCCTTTTCAATTCATATAGAAAATGGGTTAAAAATTACATTTTTTTTAGCACATAATTTTTTAAGTTTAAAAATTAAGTTTCTTTTAATAAAAAAAATCAAAAGACTCAAATAAATCTAAGAATATTTTTTTTTTACTATTCATGGGTTTAAGACCTAGAGCCATAGACCTACCTTGAAACTAGCCATAGACTAGTCAATCTTGGTTCTCTATTAGGGGAATCAAGAACGAGTGATTCCAATGCATGTCCAATTGAGTAATGATAATTAGACCAAATATATATGTTGAACTTTTGTATTGATCATTTTTTATTGGTGATTTAAGTAATCACAACTAATTTCCAATGGCAACAAAACCTTTGATCATGAATCTTGGAAGTAAGAGTTTGTTACATCAAACATTTCTAGGGTCTAACCCATAGTGGGGTCTAGGTGCTCAAACAAGTCATTGAACTATAGATCTTTTTCATTAACTCTTCCATGTACATTGTATTGAGCTTTTCCACTAGGGAAGAAAAGAGAAAAAGAGAAATTTAAGAGGAAAATTCTACTTTTCTCTTATTTGAAAAAAAGAAGGGAAAGTAAAGAAAATGAATTTCTAGAGGAATGTTTTCCTTAGACCCACTAAATCAATTCTTTCCAATGGGAGAGAGTTGTAATAAAATTTCAAATTTATGCTTAAAACAGAAATACATTTCTAGAATATAAGATTTTTAAATTTTAATAAAACGAAAAATTATATTATCAACTTTCTTTTCACTTTCATTGCCCCTTATTCAAATGAGAGAATTTATGATTTTACATCTCATTTTCTAACCTTCCAAATTATTTTCTTCCACTTTTCTTTCCAATGAGCCAACTATAAGCTCATGTCTTTTCATTTTTTTTTTTTTTATCTTCTTTACTTTCAATTTATTTTCCATGTTTACTTGCTTTTGTTGGTTGCTCTCATTAATTGAATGCAATTCCCTATACTTATTTTCTAATGAAGCAAAAGGGTTATTAGACTTGAGAGATTGTAATGCCTGCTTACAATGATCATTAATCTTTGTCTTATAGGGATTTTCTTTGGCTTTATTTTTCACAATTTCATGTTTGAATTTTTACGATGTAGTGCTCATTTTTCAATTTTTGTTAAAGGGAAAGTTAACGACCTTACTTTTTTTTTCATTTTAGTGCTATTTTTATTTTATTTATATTTTGATTTTTAGTTTTGATGCATTTTAATGCTTCATCACATATTAATTTGTAAAATATTAAGTTTTAATTTTTCTTATTCGATAAATTATTTTGAAAATTTAGAAGATTTTTGTATTCCCAATTTAAAAATTTAGAAGAATTACAAAAAATTTTCTCTATCCAATTTCTCCTTCTTCCTTGTAATAGTCCAATATTTCCAAAATATATATATAGATCTAGACTAGTATACCTAAAATCATCCATTATGTTTTTATATACCCCTTTTATGTAATAATTCACATAGGTAGCAAGTCTATTCTAAATTTTATAATTTTTCATATATTATAATTGTCTTTACTATTATGAATTTATTTAGTTTTTTACTTTAAATGAACTTTATATTTTGGTTCCAGTTTAGTTGTCTAAAGGTGGCTATTAATGAAGCATGAGTCATCCTCGATCACTTTAAGTCATTAACTGCGTTAAAAACCCATTCCTAAACCAACCATTTAAATTCCATTACAAAATTTCCATAGTCTTGGTTAAAATTTAATTACGATTAAAGATCCTTTTCGAGGATTAACGAAGAGATAATTATCTCTCTTTCAAAAAGGAGGTGATTTTAACACTTGACTTGCTTGTTTTGATGTTAACTCATTTGGTTGATTATCTTCAGCCTGCATTGTCTTTCGATCTCCTCTTGCTCCTCTTGGAAGAAATTAGTTGCATTTGCATTAGGAATATTATCCATTATTGAATCCCGGTATGATCTTCTTGCATCCATTTGTGCAAAATCAGATTCACCTTTAGAGATTGCATATTTTGTTTCTCAGCAATCTTCTCTTTATAAAATGTCTACTCATCCATGAGATTATGAAAGAGATAAGTCTCTATGAGATTCCATATTCAAGATATCTTCTGAAATCTAAATTAGTCAAATCTAACGTTTTAGGCATTTTTTCCTGTGGAAAAATAAGGTTTTAACTTAGAACAAAAAGAAAAAAAGTTTACGGAAAAATACACCATGTATTTAGATAAGTAATATAAATACCAATAATATTTAAACACATAATAGTAATAGTATTTATTTAAAAAAAATCATATTTTGATATATTAAAATTTTATTAATACTTAGCATGCTATTTATATATGCACAGTACTAGTATATTAAAACTTTTCTCTAATATAAAAGTGATGGTTGTTTCAAGAGAGTGCTAAGAGAACTTTCCTTTTTCTATAAGTCAATTATTTGTAAAATTAAGTGGAATCCACATATAAGCATTATTATTTTGATAGGACTGATATAGACAAGATTCAGTGAAAAAAGAAATAAAATGAAAAAGGCCATTAAGAGGAGTTTGGACATAGACTTTGGTTTTTATATATTTTCCCCTGTAGCATTTTGGATTAGTTGTTTCCTTATAGTAACCAATTGTTGAATTATAGAATAGAGGATGATGTATTTTCCTCTTAATATGATCATTTGTGTAAAAGTATAAAGTGAATCTAATTAAGATTATTTATGAATAGGCTCGAACAATGAGCTTCAATTGAAAAAAAATATATAAATAAAAAAGACTATAAGCTCAATTTAATATATATTTTTTAATTAAAATAACATCATATTTAAACTCAAGCTACATCTTGTGTAGCATTTAAGTTTATTTCAAGTTAATGGAGTTAATAATACTTCAATAGCCCAAACTGAAATTCAACTTACAATTTACCAAATCAAACAAAAGTAAATGTCACGTCTAACTCAAGTAACTCTAAAGAAAGGTTCATTTACACCCTCCAAATGAAACATTATGTATGACTTTTTTTTTTTTTTTTTTCGCCAGTCTGGATAAAGAAGCTGACATGGAAAGTTATGAAGGTTAGGTGAGTGGTTATATATCAATAGTGGATTTTCTTTTTCTTTTTCATTATTGATAATTGAAGCGCTTTACATTTGGAGTAATCTTATGTCCAGTACCTAGAATCAAGGAGATTGAACAAGAGAAGCGCAAGCATCGATACATCAATGAATTGATACATAATGCTTGTGAAGCGATTTCTAAACTAATAGAAGAAGGAGAAACCGACCACTCTTTGACAATATTTGATCGAGGCTTGTATGAAGCAGCTGAGAATGGAATTATCGAAATTATCACCATATGTTTTCAACACTTTCCAACCTTAGTTCCTTTGGCAGATAAAAAACATCGAAGTATATTTCATAGAGCCATTGAGCATCGTAGAGAAAAATTTTGAATCTTTTGTATGTAAAAACAGCCTATAACAAGGTGCAACCTACTTTTTTAACTAAATCAATCGAGACCTATCTGCATGAGTAGCGAAATTGGCACCCTATCCACAGCTTCGATCCATACCATGCCCTGCTATACAAATGCAAAGAGAAATACAATGGTTTAAGGTAATGTATTCTTCTCATTTAGTAGAATCCTCAATAAATGCATACGAAATCCACCATGTTATAATAACGTGATAAATTGATTTAATATAAAAATTAAACTTTTTAGATTTGATATGATTTGATATTTATTGGTTTACAATAACTATTTAAAATTAGTTTCGTCGATGTTCTAGGCAATCGAAAAATTGACTCCATCTTACCAGAGGGCTTGGCTGAAGCGGACAAGACTGCAGACCAATTGTTCACTACTGAGCACAGAAATTGGTTGAGGAAGCAGAGAAATGGATGAAAGACACATCAAATTCATGTATGCTTGTATCAACTCTCATAGCAACTGTGGTTTTCGCAGCAGCGTTCACCGTCCCAGGAGGCAATCTCGAGGGCAAAGGTACTCCAATATTCATAATGAAGGAAATATTTATGGTTTTTGCTATTTCAGATGCACTAGCGCTATTTTCCTCCATCACTTCCGTCTTGATGTTCCTGTCCATCTTGACTGCGCGTTATGCTGAGCAAGATTTTCTCTATGCACTTCCAAAGAGGTTGATATTTGGGCTTTCTTTCCTTTTCATTGCTATTGCTGCAATGATGGTAGCTTTTGGCTCAGCACTTCAAATCATGTTAAATGACAAATGGGAGTGGTTCCATGTTCCAATTATGCTACTACTTGGTGCTCTTCCAGTGGTTCTCTTCATGATGCTTCAGGTCCCATTGTTTGCTGAAATGGTTTGGTCGACATATGGACCAAGCATTTTTCGCCCACAAAGGATTTGGTGATTTGTGTCAGGATGGTGTATGCCACTGATTTAATAAATTGAATTGCCTTTTCATATCCCATTATGCCCTCTGTTTTTGTTTGAACTGTCCCTTGATTAGAACAAATTCAAGGATACATAATAAGATATCCATGTATTTGGTTTGATGCTTGAAAATATATCTATAGCCTCCAACACCTCTTTGAAAACAATACCTAGGCATAATTACACATTGGGAATGAGAATATATAAAAGTATCGGTTATTTCTGAACTTTTGAGAAATTTGTTCAACAAATACAAGGAAAGAGAGAGACTGACACCACTTAAACGGAAGAGTGAGATTGATTGACTGGTTGTTCTTTGTCTTTTAAGATTCTGTAGGAAAAGATAATGTGTAGTTCTTCAAATAGGAAGAGAAGTCCTTGTTGTACTCCTTTAGTTTTATTTTCTAGGCTATGTCATTAGTAGTAATCTCAAGAATCATGATACAAAATTTTCTCTTGTATAGTTCTTCAGATAAAAGGATGGAAAGAACAAAAAAAAAAAAAAACAAATAAATACATGTTAAATTTGAAAATTATGTAACATAAAAACCTTTTTTGTTACTCCTCTCTTTTTTTAGGGATCGGGAGGATTGGGTTTTCGAGATGAAACATAAATCTCTTGGCATTTTCCCCACTCATGCAAACATGAAAATATTAAACTTCATTAAACTTCTCTTGAAACTTTTCTTGTACCCTTTCCAGATGGTGCAATTTCAAACAATTTGTAATCATTGAAAGGTAATAGAATTTCATATCACAATCAATTAATTTGAAGGTTATCATTATGATCAATCTCAGTTATGGTATTTTTTTTTTTTCAAGATATATATCATAATCATTTCACAAAGGAGCATATATTCTACTTATTCAACATCAATATACTTCTTAATTCCCTATTTGGCATTGAATACTTTCTATTTGCTAAGGTGGAAAAGATAATTTGTTTAATAAATATAGATGGCCGTTACTTATAAATTAAAGTGCATTCTAAATAGTTCTCATTTGAGATTATTTTGAACACCTCTAATAGTGGTTTTTGACTGAGACCTAACAAATAGTTGACTCAATTAAATGGGGATTGACTAAGGATGTAAGGGTTTAAACTCTTGACCTACTACTTTGATATAATAATATGACTAGTCTTATAACTATTTAATCTAAAAGTTTAAACTTATAAATATAGCATATGTTATTATATTTATTACTTAACACATGGGATTCTCTAGAAACCCCTAAACTATTGAACGACATGGTTTGAAAATGCCACTTAACTATCTAGAAACATATGAGTAGCACTCGAGTTAATGCCCCTAAATGTTTAAAAGTAGATAGTTAGCTACATTTCTTACTTAGGTAGAATTACACTAAAGCTTACGATTATCAACTATAGGAGTTTCTAATACAATTTTTAGTTTATGAATTGTGATTAATATCTTAGGAAAAATCATTTAACTTGGTAAACATTGTTGTAGTGAAATGTTATACTGAAAGATACTAAAACCATCAATAAAGTCCACCAAAGCTACATGGCCCAAAGACGCAGTCCAAAATCCAACATACAGTTTGAGGACAAGTCCATGATCAAAAATCGAAAATAAAGTCCATAAAATCGAAACAATCAAACTGAAAGAGTCTAAACCTCCTCACATCACTCAAAAATAGAAAATGGGATATCAAGAATAGTTAGAAGTAAGATAGAACTACTTGTCACTCCCAGCAACCTAGTAATTGTTGTCTGAACCATAGTCAAGACAATCATAACACATATCATTAGCATAAAGATCATCATCATCACCTCAAAAATAGAAGGAAATAATGAGATACAAGAACTTAGTAAGGAATAGCTAAGCACATTGTCGCATGTCATGCATACCTAATTCTAATGTATTAGTACAAATTCATTAAGTTATTTAATTTAGAGCAAAACAAGCAACACCGAAATACTTATGACTCTAGTCACTCCTAGGAACGAAAAGGATCTAACCTTACTCAATAGGCAATAGGGGGCTATTACAATATATCCAACTAACATGATTGAAATCTTAATCAATATAAAAACCGTCAACTATATCATAGTATAGTAATCTCATCCAAGTGTCTGGACTCCAAACACTAGGTTTGCCACTACAGTTACAATCTATCCAACCACCTTATATATATACCACAATATATATAGCATCCGGTTGAAATCCCTCTATTCACACTACCACTTTGCATGAGTACTAGCTATCATGTCTCAAAGGGGGGCTTGGAAGTTTCTACTAAAAGCTATCATGTCACGTGTGCACCTTACATACTAACCCTGTGAGTCAAAAGTTACAAGACTCTAATTAAATATTTAATCATATACTAATCATTACATAATCATATAATAAGAATATATCTATAGATTCTCATTTTCCATGGTAAACCAAGATTGTAGAGAATCAAAATTCCTTACCAAAACAGTAAAACGAAAAACATATCTAAGTTTACAAATTTCAATCCTACATTGAGTTCCTAAGAATAAAATTCCATCTAAATAATCTATTAATACACATCTTACTATATCACTCTTGATTCCAGTAGCTCTTATCACATCATCTCTTATCCCATCCCAATTTTGAAATTTTCCTATAAAATAGTCTATTGAGGGGTGAGCACACCGTGACTTAGTGAGATGGAGAGTGCAATACTCTCAATACTACACACGCATAAGAAATTTCAAACAAGTTTTCAATCTATATGCTACGTATAAACAACCATATACAATGTAACATCACACGCGGTCTTCTAGTAACCAGCAGTGAAGTCTAGGTTTAATGCACCCCTTAACCTTGGTTGGGGATTCGCATTATAACCATTAGTGCCCAGGTCTCACATTCCATATATTTTCATCTTATCTATTTATTAGAAATTATCTTTTAATCCACATTCCTTAAGGTCTAGGTGTTAATCAACACGAGCACACACATCATTCTTACGCTTCAGGTGCCTTAACTGCACACTGAACACACACACCCTCAAGAACAGACCAAACACGAAGTCATCAAAGGCTTGACAACTCCCAAGTCACTTAGTTCGCCAATGAAGAAACAGTAATCCCTCCCGATTACTTCTATACACTATGTAATAGTGATGGCCTTTAACACCATGCAATGTCTCATGTAATATGTGTCAAATTTTAATTAAGTCAAAGTAATTAATTTATTATTTTGAATGATCACGCAAGATATAATCATACCAATGAAAAATACAAAAAACAACAAACATTCACAATCATAAACAACACTCACAAAATCAAAGTTCATGAAAGATAAATCAAAGAAATTTAGATTTTATCTGAAATCGATAAACCGGTTTTACCTTTTATTATTATATATTTATTATTTATACATACATACAAATACATACATATATATATATATTTAATTCCTTGAGCCAATCGGACGTTACCTTACTTCTCTTTTTTTTTTTTTTTTATATAATTATTTAATGATTTCCCTTCCACGACCGCTTTTCATCTTCTCTCATCTCATGCTCGCCGATCACACACACACCACTCACTTCTAGTAAACACAGAGCAGGACACTACACGGACTATCCGAAACGAGCAACCTTTAATTTCCGTACACATGCAAAGCTCGGTCACGATATTTTCACACGAGATTTACGATAACATATATATATATTTATAGATAAACAAATAATGACACAGCACGTCATACATAAATAGTATTTCGTAGAGTTTTTTAACCTAAATCTTTTATTTTTTAAGGTTTCTAATAATTTTGGATATTTGTATGGATTAAAATCTATTTTTTAAAATGTCAAAAAATAATATTATTGCTTACTATTTATACTAATATTATCTATTTATTATATTTTTAGTGATTTTAATATTTTTTAAATTAAATTTTATTTTTTTATATATTAAAATTATATTTAAATTCTAAAAGTATAAATTTTCCATCCTATTCTAGTTTTGTAAGACTTACTTTAAAGATTGCATTGGCGGTCCAAATGTGATTTATATCATACACTGTGTTCCTACGATTTTTTTCTTTAATTTTGTTTCTCGTTTCCTTTCGTTTCCTTTTTCTTTTTTTCCCCTTTTCTGTTCTTATCTTTATTCTCTCTCTCTCGCTTTTGACTCTGGGAACATGAAGTGGCTTCTCGAAGACTCCTGTTTACTTCCCTATAATACAAGAATTTTTTTTATTTATAGTTCATTCATCTCACGTGATAATTTATATTTTATTATAAAATTTTATAATTAAACAAAAAGTTATTTCAAGCGTAAATATTTACTCAAAATTTTTATTTAATTATCATAAACCTATATTTTAATTTATTTTATTATTTATTTCGAAAATTTACGTATTGCTTTTTAAACAATTATTTCTTTTAATTTAAAATTATACATGTTATAAATATGACTTTTAATATAATTTATCAACTAATCCGGTATTATATTTTCACTAATTTCTCAAGTTTTACACTAGCCTATCAATTACTCACCGCATCACCATTGTGGCCCAAGCGCCTAATTACCGTATTATCCCAACATTCTGAATCGCAATCCTAAGCCTAGTCCAAGGGTATCACCCTTCGAATCAAGCAACCATACACAACCAACATTATAGATACTTAGGCCAAGTTTAAGTATTAATTCATTTAGTTTTTCCTAATTCTAGTACACACACGTAACTATTCTACATATGGAAAGGTAAAGCCACAAGATGATCTTGGATTAGCTGTTCTTTCAACTCGATTAGAAGATAATATACAATTAAGAACATAATTATTGATTAGTATTAGTGTTTAATTAATTTGATTAATATAATTATTGATTTAATTACATTTAACTACTATTTAGACTCATGGATATCGACTTAGTATGCAACTGAGTGTAAACCCATTTAGGCTAGTAGACTTATATAAGGTTCTAGATAGGCCCACCATTTTAGTCTATTTATTAATCTTACATTTCCTTTAATTAATTAGTGAATCAACTTATTAATTGAATCGGTTCAAAGGTTGTGAATCGATTAAACTAATTGGATTTGGTTCATCTTTTACAGGTTCACTCTAATCTATTTTATTTTAATTTTAGTTTATTAATTAATTTTATTTTTCTTAATTTCTAGATTTAGACTAGTCATGGTGAATTGAATGAGAGGAAATCGACTTGATTCAAGAGTTTAGACTAGTTCGGTCCTCTCAAAGGGTGGCCTAACTCCTCTTTATTATTTTTTAAATAAATTACTCATTAAAAGGCCCAACTTGTTTATTAAGTGTATTTTGGTTTTTAAGTCCAAATATTAATAATTAAGTCCATTTTAGTTACTAAGCCCATAAACACATTTTGGAATTAGTTAACCTACTCATGAAGATCAAACACATTTTTAAAATAATCTTGATCCAAAACTTAAATCACTTGTTGGTGAAAGTGGTTTGATTTTTATAAAAATGCTTTGAGTAAATTTAATTTCGGAGTAAATCTTTACATAGAAAAATGATTAGCTCAAAAACTCATCTAGAAACACTTTTTTATTATTTTAGTTGAAGAAATTGTATTAAGCTTAAATTTCACAAAGAACGATTTGAATATCATAAATAATACCAAAACATATTCAAAGGCATTCAAATGCAACTTGGTGAGCAAAGTAGTGAATCAACTTGCTTAAACAACTTCCATTAATGAGTCGATCATCATAATGTATTAAACATACCAAAAGATGAACATTGAATTATGAAATTTCCATATTTATTAATCTCATTACACATCATTCAAACTTATTAAATCAAATCTCATGAGTAGGTTAACTAATTCCAAAATTAGTTATAAATAATACCAAAACATATTCAAAGGCATTCAAATCAACTTGTGAGCAAAGTAGTGAATAACTTCTTAAACAACTTCCATTAATGAATCGATCATCATAATGTATTAAACATGCCAAAAGATGAACATTGAATTATGAAATTTCCATATTTATCAGTCTCATTACACATCATTCAAACTTTATTAAATCAACTATAATTTATTATCAAATTACATAATTTTCAAATTTCGGTTTTCATACACATACTTCACTAAATCAAATATATCTCACTCGTTTCAACTCCAAATAATGTCAAACAATAGCCATTTAATTCCTAACTCATTCTTCTATCAATTTCTTCAAGAATTTCCAAATTTTGTGTAGATTAAACATTCTTAAACTATTGCCAATTTCCAATTACAAACTAAAACTTCAAAATACGTATCTTACTCATTTTAACTGCAAATCACTTCAAACCAAAGCCAAAATTTTCTAAATCTCATCCTCTTTTCAAATCAACACTTAAAATTCATTTTAGCATTAGATTATCAATTCATATTTCCAGATCATTTTCAAAAAATAATTAAAAATTCAACTCATATATTCTTGCTCATTTCTTCACCAATCGTCACCATTCCAATTCCTTATTTCTTATTATCATTCTCAAATCAAATTCCACCAATTAATACTTATTCCAAATCATCAAAACATTATTTTTAATATTCAAATACCCATTTAACATTGTTTAATTTAGCCAACACATAAATCACATCCAATTCATCAATTATCTTCTAATAACACATTTAATTAACCATTCTTCTTATTAAAACATCAATTACACATTTATTATCATCAATTCACCAAATTAATCAAGAACAACTCAATGCCACAATCAAAACCCACAATTAACATATGTTCTTCATAATCATCAACTTGAACTATAAACATTAATCTACTTCCATTACAACCTTAATCAATTATTCAATTAACACTAAAACATGGTAATTCACTAAATCAACATCTCTCATACAGACTCATTCATCCATGCCATCCATAAACACATTCATACCCAAATTCACTTCAATTATTCATTATTCACACTCTAAACTTCAAAGTTAAACAAGTAACTGAATACTTACTTTGCTCCTTAACTCTTATAATCATTCAATAACACCTAAACTTCAAGATTGACCTTCCTATTCCAAAATCACCTATTAGTATCTTTCTAAAACTTATAGATCGATTAGTGCTCTACAACATATCTTAATCCCAAATCCATTACTTGCTCAATGAACTTCAACTCCAAATTAGAGCTTTCACTTGCAAAATGACAATTAAAGACCTATATTAATACACTAAACCATATATCGAAAGAATCTATACATCATATTTAATTTCAAGAAGTTGAAATGCAATTTACCTATAGATATGTCACAACCACCTAGGTATCTTACTAGCCACCACTTGTTCTTCACTTCTTTGCTTGATTTCCTTGATTAAACACAAATTAAGCTTAGAATCAACCTCAATTGAAATCTCTAAAACTAAATCTTAACTCTAAAAGTTTGATTACTTACTCAATTAATCTTCCAAAGCTTGGAAATAGCTAAAATTATGTTGAAAACCCACTAATTTAACCATAGAACTCCTTTAGTGAGCTTGGTAATGTGTTTAAGTGTTAGAAATAAGAGAGGTCAAGAGAAGAGAGAGAGAGAAGAATAGATGAGAAAGGGAGAGGGTCATAGTTGAGTGGGAGAAGGAAATGAGAGTTTCTAGAACTTATTTAGGCTTAAATACCCTCTAATTCAAATTATTGTTTCATTTACCTATTTACCCCTCCTTATATAATATTACTTAAGGGCATTTGGGTAAAAACTAGTTATTAAATATCTTGATTATCTAAATTACTACCTTACCCTCTACACTTAATTACTAAGATAAGGTTAAATTAGTAATTTTATTTCCAAAATTTTAATTTTACCCTTATTTATTTTTAATTATTACTTAGATTTTAATTTAGCAAATCTTAGTTATTTCAAAGTAGTCTTAATGTGTGTCTCTCCTATACAAAAGGGGGATATGATGTCAATTAGCTCCTCTAGGTTGAGGCTCCTACTTGACTTAAAGGCAATAGGTAAGAGTTAAATGTAATGATATGTGTAATCAAATGGAAAATGAAAATAATTTCAATAAGACTTGAGTGGCAATCTACCTATTAAGTGCATCCTAATAAGTAGCAATAACATGGGTTGGGTGTTGCCTGATATCTTGACTCATCCCCCATCAAAAGGTAAGGGTAACCAAACATCTACAAAAAGACCATAGCAGCTCGTAGGAGTGAAGTGCAGGAATCTATCCTATGCCAAAGCCTAAAGGAAGATCACTGCCCCTCCTATCTCATGCACAGTAGAGGCAGCTGCAAGACACGACTACCCATACAACCAAGCTAAGCAAGCAGACTACAATTGTACGTGCCTGCAACATCAAAGTCCTCTAATAAAGGTAGAAACAAACTATAGACAAAGAAGCTTGATTTATCCACAAAGATGAATCCTCCTATCAATTGTAAAATGTAAGCTTGCATATGGCATCTAACCTACTCATCATCTACATCTGTTAGCAAGTTTTAGAACCTATATTGAAGCCACATCAAACTTACATGGCCAGCCCTATTATAGGAACCTATCCATGCCAAGCAAACACTCATATGTGACAATCTAATCAAGGGTACTACTCCTAGTAACTACTTGACTGTCTACTAGGCTCATGTGTATGAGCATGGGATCCAATCTATCTACTATTTTTTGTAAGTGCATGTGCAATGAGCAAAGTCAACAATTTGGGTCATCCCTCCTCCCTTCAACCCTCTCACTACATGACTGCTTCTAGTTAACACCTAAAAATTCTTTTCTGTCTACCTTATGGGAACTAGCTCTCGTACTCTATCAATTAGTCATCTTAGTGGCAATATTTAGTGAAAGCTCTATTCTTTACTATAATCTTAAGCATTTTTGCATGCTTTTTCACAAAATAGCCTATACAATTGTAGAAAGATCGGTAAGGCCCAAGTCCCTTTCAATACTGAATTGTAACTTTTGACAATGTTTGAGTTCATGTAGCCGAAGTGATAGCAACCATCTTAGGCAAGAGTCCACTTATCTACTAAGATGTCATTGAACCAAGAAGGGCATCTGCTTTAATTGTTCTCACTTGCTCCATGAAACAATTAAGTTTTCAAGCTTATGCCTATAGCCTTGTATAAGTCACCAATTTCTTATACTACATATTCTTGTAAACCTTGTTAAAATTGCTTGCAATGTGACATATACAAAACCTCCAAATTGCAAAGGCAGGTTACCATCCATTAGAGGTCTCATTGATTATAAACTTTATGCCAAGGTATCTGTCTAAAATAAAACAAATGGTTTCATACCCATTACACTCACCAACCACATATTGCTTCAATTTTCTTAAAAAACCATCTTCATGTTTTAGCCAACTCTTCATCTACCGTAGCAAATGTTAACGAGAATATGTGGTTATTTTCGTAAATGCTGTCAATCAGCAACTTGTAAGTATATTTTCCATACAAAAAAGTGTCATCAATAGTTACCATAGGGTCTATAGAATTTAAGTGCTACCATGCAAGGCCCGAATGTCCAAAAAACTCACTTCAAGATGGACTCCCCAAGGGCTTTTGATCTTCTCCACCCAAATCATTTTGTGTTCTTAGATTTGTAATTTTTATTGCATTCAATAGCTTAAGGAGCTCATTATAAGATTTCCTAATTCCCATACACAATCTCAATTGTCCCTTTCTTACCCTCCCACACATCTTATAGCTAAATTCCTACTCAATAGCAAAGGTGAGCTTGGTAACCTTCATATTAGGATTATCTCTAAGAAAATTCAAAATTTGGCTAGCAAGAGCATTACAATCTAATTATAGATGATCTTGGCTTATCATTAGATTGATGCATGTGTGTGGTCCTTCAAATTTGATTATAACAAACAACCCCTCCAACTTCTTCTTTCAAGCTTATAGCCTCCACTTACAACCACCTTCCCTTTTTGAATAATAAACCGAATATAGGGTCTTATTAGATTCATCAATACTAAAGTTACAGTGGTTCTTGATACGATACGTCTTATTAGCTTGGATAAGATCTACCTTTATATTGATTCTCATGTCCTTATTAAATTCATTATTAATGCCCAAGTTACTACACATCACGTTTTGTGTCTCCTCGAAATATATGTAGCCACCACTACTACTAACATTGAAAAATGGAATGGAATCCTTAACTTCCATATCAATAGACTTATTTTGCATTAATTATTCTAATGCTTATGTGGAGTACATTGGTGCGATTAGAGAATCTCCTACAACCCTATCATCCAGTGCATTTAAATTAGTCTCCTCGTCCTCTTCGAAACTTTTGTCCTTTTTGGAACTTTCCTCCTCAACACCCATTCCCATTTTTATGTCCATTTCCCTATCTACCTTCACATGCTCTATATAGAGATCAAGTGTAGTTGGTTGTTAGAGAACCGGAGTAACTATTATGTCTATTTCATCTTTAGCATTGCACAGGGGCTCTTGCATAGGGGTTGAATTATATGCTTCATTCATGGGTGGTTGAGTAATAGCTATTTCCTTATAATGTCTGTTGCTCAAAAGGAGCCCCCAATTTTTTAGATATCCTAACATACAACTATAGTATGACATACTCTGCAAAGGATTCAACAATTTTGATTAGATTTTCCACATAATCATTGTCTTTGATTGCCATTAACGTATAAGATACATTACCGCCATGGAAAATAGGATGCCCATATATAATCTCAACCCTCACTACACTAAGATCAATTCAATTACTCCCACATATCTTATGTAAGAAATCAATGTAGTTGGCATTCTTCTTCATTTTCATCTTTTTAATTGTATCTCTAGAGTATTCTAGTCTTCAATTGCCACTTACAATATTTCTAAAAGTTTAGATAATAAATTTTACAAAGTCACATATTCTTATCCTATTCATAAAATAAATAAACAATTAATTATGATTGCTTAATGTTTACATACATGACAATGTTTATCTTTTGGCCATTCAACATCCTTTGAGACATTTCAACAAACACATAGAGTGCACAACAATTTAACAAGCTAAGACAAGAATTATCACATGTATGTGCTAGAAATTTCACGTAAACCAATTGTAACACGCTACAAACTAACAATAAGTAGCATCCATTTGCAAAAATTTCGCTATAACCATTCACATCATCAATGTTCTAAGGTTTTCTAAAATGGGGAAAAAGAAAACAATGTAGAAAAAAAATGAGTTTAGATAAGAAAATGTATATCAAAATGTGCTTTGATCAAGTTATTGATTGAAGAATAAAAGATTTGAGTGGAGGAAGTTGATGGGGAAAAACTTATGTTTAGAGTTATAGAGAAAGCATTCCATGAAGTTGTGTTTTGAGTAAATGGGTAGGTCTATTCGGATTCTTTTTCAAATGGATATTATAGTGAAAGCACAGACTAAGAATCCACCTTCAATATATTTGAAATGAAGCACATTCTAATAATGCACCTTCAATTCAAATGTACTAAAGGTGCATTTTATGTTTACGCCCTTAGTTGAAACAAATTCATTCAATTCAACTGAAGGCACATTCTCTTTATATTCTTTCAAAACATATTTTAAGAATAAGTTTTTAGTGCCCTTTTTTAAATTTAATTTTTCAAAAATGTCTTATTTGAGTAGATTCCTCTAATGATATAGATATCTTATTCTAATAGGGATTATATAAGTTAGATGCAAAGCTTGAGTTCTAGCTTGAATTGAAATTTTAATATTGATCAAGTTTAGAATTATGAGCTTGAATTTGAATGAAGTGGTACAAGACAAAATGGACACATAAACTCTTCTCAACTTAATATATATATATATCAATTAGCTCTAAAGTCTTAATGAGCTCGAGTTGAGTTTAAATACTATCAAATACAAGCTAAGTTGGATGTAAATGTTATTTAATGATATATATATATATTATGTTCATTCGTCCGACACTCATTCATATAATAATATCAATTGAGTTGAGTTCAAATGCTATTCAAATACAGATGTAAATGTTATATATATATAAAAAGACTCTAGAGCTAATTGACTTAATATAATAAAGTTTGAAGTTGATTCAATGAAATACTTAAATGGCTTGAGCTCAAACTCAATTCAATGGTTCTCAAATAAATATGAGTAGTCATCAAACCGAGTAACTTACAAGTATAGCTCATTTACAACCTTTGTGAAAATGAATAGTATAAATGACCATGCTTTTTTTTTTTTATTACATTCTAACATGGGTAAACAAGCTAAGATGGAAAGGTAATGAAATGGTTAGGCAAGTAGCCATATATCGATGGGGGTGTTTTTTAGCTATTTTATATATAATTGGAGTAATCTTATACCTTACTGCATGCAGCAACAACACTAGCACTCAATTATGTTTTAATCGTTACGGTGAAATGCATCATAGCAATAATCAAACAATTTTTATAGCCCCAAAGTTGAAAGATTGCATAAATATTATTTAAAATTCAAAACTTTTTTTCATGAGCTCAATATATAAAATAAAAATATATAAAAAAAGACATAGAATTTTTTCATATGTTTGAGTTCATGAAAAAGTTTCATTTTTAGTATTTGGTTGATCCTAATAGAATGGGTATTGTATTTTTTTTTTTATGTTATATTCTTTTTAGTTTAATTTTCCTAGAGTTTTGAGTTTTAAAGAAGTTGAAAATGATAGAGTTTGAAAAAGATGAAAATGCAATCAATACTTTGCTGTGATTATTTTTGCTATCTAACATGGCATGTGATTATTCTAGATTATATATCGTGATTAAATTAAAGGCTTGAGACACATGTTGATTAATTATTAGTTAAAAGAGCCAACTAGATAAATAATAAGGATTGTGGTAAAAAAAATTAAAAAAAAAGGCCAGATTTTGGCTGCCCCTGAAACTTCTGAATAATTGTTAACATATCCTAAAACTTTGTATGATTGTTTCCATTTTCTGTCTCTTCCATGTCAAGCATTATTCACAATACTTTTAAATTTTTAATTCATTTTCATTTTTGTTATTTCCGTTAATTTGCTTCTGCGACCTGCGAAATGTTTCCCCAACGAATCCTAATTTCTTGGTATATCTGGTTACAAACCGTATGCCTATGACATGATGTCTGTTCTTTGCATGCAAAGGTCGTTTCACTCCTGTGTTCGAGTCCCTCGCCAGTGTCTTTTCACTCCTTGAAGGCTCGCATGTGCTTTTTCACGATGTAATGTCATTAGCTACTTAGAGCGATATTGATTATTCTTAGTGTTGTTCGATTAGATCCTAAATTTCCGATACTCTTCAAAGTTGAAACCCATCTTTTAGAAGTCGGAAGAAGGTACGTACTTAATTCCCAGTTCGTGCGATACGAATTTACAGTAATATTATGGTTGATGCTCCCATGCATAGATTGTAATCAGAATTTTATACAACGATTAACTGTTTTAAGGTATGTTACGATCACAAATTGATGTTTCTTTTGATTCAAATCATATTTTAGGATTGAATTGTTAAAAACTATTCACCAAGTTAATTAATAGTGTTAATAGCAACTTACTTAAGCTTGCTGCTTTTGTTGCCAGGTGGCATGACTATGTTATGGTTTGGAGCCGTATAAACTAGTTTCAATTGTTAAAGTATTGATCTACATTATTTGAACAATTTTGATTTAATATTTATAAAAAGTAGAATAGGGTTTATTTTTTACTCATTCAAGTACTTGCAGTCAAGAAAATCTAGAAATAAAGGGAGTTTGTTATGGCTTGCTCATTTCATGTAATGCTTGCGCCTTCATATTTGGTCTGATAAAATACACATGTAACGATCTAGGAATAGAGAGGAAAAACAAGACTATAATACCTTATGCCACCATATTGAATCAAGAGGACCACCGTACTCACCGCCACCAAGAAGCAAAGCACCATGAATGGCGGGTCTTTTGCTTCTAATTGTCGCGCTAATTCGCTCTGGCCTTTTATGGTATGTGTTAATATCTTTAGCCAAAATTTTGGATTTTTGAAATTACTTTTTTAAGAAGTTTTTTTATTCTTTCCTTTTAAATGTCATTACGCGTAATCAATAAAAAAATGCATTATAATGATGCCACATAATTTATCCTTTTAACATGCTTTTATGAAATTATATATATTTTTTAAATGATTGTATCTATTTATATTTTAATATGTTTCTCACATACCTTTCACTTTATACATTGACTCTCCATTATTATTAAGTAAGTACCTCTACTTTTGGACTCTACATTTCAATATATAAAATTCCTAAAAATACCGTTAAATAATTCCGTATATTTAGTACAACTGTGAGATAGTTTTTTTTTTTTTAATGTAACTTCCCTCTTTATGTACTCTATTTTCAAGTTTTTTAAATTAACCACTAGACAATTCTTTCCTAACAAATATTTTGAAGCCTCTCAATTTTTTTTTTGTCTTTCTTTCAATCTTTATCGTATCATAATCTAAAATATTTGAAAAACACAATTAAAACTTTTATCTTTATTATTTTACCTTTTTTCCCTATTTCTAATAACTTTCACCTTGTACTGTTTTTATAATAATTATTGTTGTATATAGGTAGGTATATAATTATCCCTACATTAAAAGTTATATGATCCACTAGTTTCTATAACGTGCTAACAAAATGTTTGTTAGGGCAAAAGCACAAGAATAAATCTTTTAATCCATCATTACTAAGCCAGCAAGCCACACATCAATTGGAGGCAATGTGGCAAAGGTAGGTATTGCATATGAAATATCTTATATTTATTTTTGACTTAACATATCAATATTTTAGATTTCCACATTTATGTTTACAAAAAGCAACTTAGTTGATAGTTAGGCATCACAAGTCATGGTAATGCCATGATGAAGGTGATATCCCCATTAGATCCTCACATGGTACCTTATCTAGAGTAAGCTAGGTTTCTAGGACTAACTTACCTTTCCTTCATTCAGTTGAATTAGCATCTCCTCACAGCATCAGTGAAGAGGTAGAGACTTGAGACACATACCATCCACATGACCCATAGTAAGATTACTATGACTTTACAAGATGTGGAGGTCCACTTTGGCCTACCAATTGATGGATAGCCAATTACAAGTAGTGTTAGCCTTGATTGGACATCTAAGTATGAGCGATTGCTTGATGAGAAGCCTAAGATAAAGTATATAAGGGATGGAAGTATTAACTTGTCGTGGTTGTAGCATAGATTCAAGGTACCACATGCTAAGCCTTTGAATGACATGGTTATGTATCATACCCATACCTACATTCTATAATTGTTAGGAAGGTTTATATTTGTTGACAAATCAAACAACCTAGTTCACTATATGTTGCTTCCACTCTTCAAGGACTTTGCACTTGCAAGCCAATATAGCTAAAGCTCTTCTTGTTTGGCTTAGTTGTATCACCAATTGTGCCTTACATCCATCTCTACTACATAAGAGATGAAGAGAGCAGCAATTTTTCTCCAAGTGTGTGCATGGGATAAGTTTCCATATATAGTTCCCTTAAGTCATTACAACATTACATTAGAGAATGAGAGGCCCTCGGCATCTTAATGAAGGATAACCCGAAACACCACACGACACCTAATGCATGCTGTTTAGGTATGTCACCCCTTTTATCATTTATTATCCACTATTTATTATATATCTTCATAACCTCTAAGCATTGAATGTTAGGTTGTATGGTAACTATATCCGAAGGAGCTCATTAATATGCTCTCCCTATTCTGCTATATAGGAAGAGGCATTCGGATAGCTTAGGTACCATTAATATGCTTTCACATTATAGAATGGTCTTACATAAATGGAATCTATTGCTAGTTTGGTAGCTTCCAAAGGGTGCCTACCAATGTCAATACAGAGCTCTGCTTGCACCAAATTGATTTATGTAGGCAGACTAACATTGATTAGATAGCTTACATGCATCTTATATTGCCTATTAGTAGGATCATTACTCCAACACAATCATATTGGAAGATGGTGATGGTGTGCATCCAAATTATATCTAGTGGTATAGATGTGTTAGTTGACACAATGTGGGGCATATTAGAGAAATAATTGGACACCTGGTAAGACATACGTTTACAATATTATATTAACTTAACTATGTGAGTAACTTCTACTAATGCATTTTCTTCTATTTCTCCTTTCAAGCCAACACCCTTCGCTATTTACATTTAGCACCTACTCTACTTATAACAGTTTTCCTAGCTAATGTTGGCATATATCTTGTTGAGAATCATGGCAGAGTTATATTATTTTCTATTGTTCACCATAAGCAGATATTAAAGGGGCAAGATGATGCAAAACCAAAATATGCAGCTCTAGTAAATCATGTGCCTAGCACTACCATCATGCCTTGAGGCCAATAGACCAAGAGTTAGGGGAGGATGACAAAGAGATAGGTAGAGCCATTGTGAGCACACTCCTATAGATATCATAGCCAAGAACACTATAGGGAACTCAGTGCCACTCCCAACTCATTTGCTATCCCCTGTAAGCACTCTATCAACAATCCTCTCCCTACTCGACCTACTTCACAAAGGATATGCCACTACCAACTAAGTACTAATGACGGCTCATAACCTTTAGTACAATGGAGTCTAGATCCTTCACATGACTTTGGCAAGTCCTTGTAATTGCATGCAACATAAGAGTTACAAGCTCCTCCAACATCTAATAACAAAGCAACTAAGCATAGATCCATGTTATCAAGAATAACTAGACAATTTACTAGAAATAGGAGTATAAGGGGATAAAGATGTTTATAATTTATCTTGAATATTTTCATAGATGCTTGTAAGATTATACATTTTAATAAAAAAAAATTCCTTCTACATTTTTAGAGTTTTTCAAGGTTTCGGTTTTATAGCTAATCTAACCTCTTATATTTTCTTATGTTACTACCATTATATGTGTTTGTTGATACAGATTAGTGTTTGAGATATGTTATTGCACTAAGAATGGAGTAGGGACATGCATATGTGTATATTGAGGCCTACTTTGCTACAATTTTTGCAACAACAAATGTTATAAAAGAAGACACATGTTATTATACTTATAATGGAGTAAGGACATGTACATGTGTATATGGAGGCTTGCTTTGCTACAATTTTTACAGCAACAAGTGTTATTGAAGAAGGTACATGATAATAACAATTTCAAACTGAAGGTACATATGTTGAATGTGCCTTCAATTCAAACCATTAAAAAAAAAAAAGGCACATGTAGTAAACATAATTCATTACAAAATCACATCCACTGATATGCACCTTCCATATCCTAGACACAAAATAATTTTTCCCTTACCCTATTTTAATAATATTTTTAATATATATATATATTATTTAGTATTTTTCTCATAAGATATGAGCCTACTCATAAAACACTTATAAATTTTTTTATTATATTTTTATAACATTAATATTTTAAGGTGAATTTTTTACAATCATTTAATGTTTTTACAGCAATTAAATGGAGAAATTTCCATATAAAATTTAGTAAACATTTACTCATTTACCCCCAATGTAGGTATTTTTCACATTTCAACTTCACACTTATAAATCTATATGTCACTATTTGACCAATCCCACAACTAAGGCTTAAGATTGTTCAACCTCTACCACAATATTTGATTTTGTTTTGGGCCACCTATATGCTTATTTCTTTTTCTTTTTGATAAAGCTTAGAACATAGAACTATAAATACAATATTGTTTTTCATTCATTACTATTATTTAATAATATTTACAAAGTGGGTGTGAGATAGGTGTGAATGGGTAATAAGGTGTGATGTTTTACTTGTCATGCCCCAAAAGGGAGCCTAGAAATATCAACTAAAAGCTATCACATCGTGTGTGTACTTATTACATGATAACCGCCTTACAAGTTAAAGGTCACAAGACTCTAAATAATTATTTAGGTGAATACAACTAATCATTTTATATACAATCATAAAATAAGAAAATAACTATGGATTCTCATATCCCATGGTCAACCAAGATCATAGAGAATTGGAATCCCTTACCAAAGCAATAAAATGGAAAAATAATTCTAAATCTTAAAATTTTAATTTTTACATTAAGTTCCCTAGAGTAAGATCATATATGTTTCATAACTAGGAAATCTACTTTGATACCTCTTACACTTTCAACCTTGATACAAATTACTCTTGATCACACTAACTACACCATATCTTATCCCTTCCCAAACTTTTATAGTTTTCCCTGCAAAATGTCTATTGAGGGGAAAGCACACGTCGTGACTTGGTGAAATGGCAGTATCATACTCTCAATACTATACACACACAAGAAATTCAAGTAGGTTTTTAATCATATGTTATGCATGAATAATCATCTGCAATGCAAGCATCGCTAGTGGTCTTTTGGTAACCAACATGAAATCTAGGGTTTAATGCCTTCCTTAACCTTGGATTAGGGATTCTCATAACCATCAGTACCTAGATACTTCATCTTACTTAATTCACATATTTTTACTTAATTAGTTAATCTTAAGACTTTTAAATCTCAAGCTCTAGGTGCCTTAATTGCAAACCCTCAAAAGATAGGCAGGACCGTTAACTAGGTTTTATTAAAGGTGTGACAACCCCCAAGTCACTTAGTTCGCCAATGGCAGAATAGTAATCCTTAATCGATTACTTCCTACATATCTTGTAGCAATAATAGTCTTCAACACAATGCAATGTCTCGTATAATATATAGCAGATTTTATCTTAACCAAATATCATTATATCAATTTAGTTTTAAGTGATCAACCAGACAAAATAAACCCAACAAGACAAACAAATCATAAAGAAGTAAAGTTTCACAATAAATCAACATATAAGGTTAGATCAATAACAACATATTTTAACTCAATTTCATCAACCACTAAATCAACCAACTATGATGCATCCACTACTCTCATTCCTTAGCAACAACCGAGTCATCCAATTACTCAAGCATTCAAGCATTTATATTCAAGAGCAAATCAAGGCAACCAAGCGTACACCAAGTATTTGCATCCAAAGATGAAAAAAGTACAACCAAATGTATACCCTTCCAATATCTTCAACTTATCTCACCACATGAACCACTCATTCCATTCCTCAATCATTAAACCCCAAAATTCATAAAATAAGAATATAAGCCTTTTCCAATGGATATACATTATATTATCTAACCTTATTTATATGTACATATAACATAATAAGGATAAAAATAGTTTTGTTCAATCAAGCATTTTCTAAGTCTTTAAGCTTATGCATGGTGTGTGTGTGTGTGTGTGTGAGTGTGCACGCGCACCTAAGTAGATATCTATATTTTTTTTATATAGATATAACTTATTAAACCATAGATATAATATATATATGGAATAAGTTTGTAAAACATATTCTCTTACAAACACACAAGGAGCAAAGGAATATATTTATTAGCTGTAAAAGATGGAAATTTAATATTACACCTAGGTATAACTATATGTATAATTAATATTATATATAATTTATAACATAAGATAAAAATAATTTTTTTCAAGTATACCTACATATACACATAGGTAGTAAAATTTAATTTGTAATAGGTTTAGAAGATGAGACAAAGGTAATTGATTTTATTTAATCATATAATTACATCATTGTATATATGTATACATATAGAGAGAGGGGAAAGGAAGACATACATGTACACACAAACATACACACACACACAATGAACCACACCAACACCCTAACACACAACACACACAAGCACACACCAAAGGGAACCGGTAGGCCAACAACAACAAACACACAACAATAGCAGCAACCAACAAGAAAATGTATATGTACACAAAATATCACAAATAAACACAACATTGTGGCATATCATAGAGTTTCCCACTCATCTTATCTCTTAACTTCAAAACTCCAAATGAACCACGAGGAGTCATGAAAGTTTGAGTCTTTCACCTAATAATCAAAGAGTAACGAGACTTAGAGCTAAATCTAATAGCTAAACTTACCAAAAACTTAGATAAATGAAACGTATAATTTATCTAGTTAGTTATATAATTTAACTCAAATTTTGAGTTTAATATTTACCTAGTAAATGTGGTCTTGTTGTAAAGTACTTTTCTCGAGGATCGTGATGGTGTTTTTAGATTTTTATTTAGAGCTTGTGTAAAGAAGTTACGAATTTTTTAAGTTTTGGGAGGAGTTTCATTTATGTATAGAGAAGAAATGAAAAGAAGAAGGAAAAGGAAGAAGAAAGAAAGAAAAGAAAGGGGTGTGATCTAACAAGAGAGAAAAAATGAGGAGAGAGAGAAAGAGCAGGGACTTAAAGGCATGAAAAATATTTATTTACAGATTGGTTAGCACATGTATTGGCAAGCTTCATAAATTATCTAAATTATATTATTTTTATACGAAAAATTACGTTTAGGCTAAATAAAATATTCTAAGTATAAATATACACCTAAAAATTCTATTCAATCATTCTAAACCTAAAATTTTAATTCTTATTTCCTATTTGTTATAACTATTTATTAGGTCTAATTTCTTTCTTACTTTGCAATTTAAAGTCCATTTTTATTTGTTGTAAAATTCCTACTATACATAAATTATTAAATTAGTGTTAATATATTATAAATATTTATCATTAGTCTTTTCAAAGTTTTTGCTCATTGTGAAATTTACTCATGAAACTTCAATAATAAAAAATATGTTGAAATTAAAGTTATATATTGATAATTATATTATTATATTATAACTTCGCATATATTTATTTTATTCTATAGTCATTTTCGATTATTATTAAAATTCTCATGGTATCATATCTCTATAATTCTACGGTTCTATTAATCCTACTTATTTTTATGTTACAATTAGACCAAATGCTAGATTATTATTTGCATACTTGTATAACTTATATTTGTTGTTCCAAAATTTATTAAATTGAGTATTGAGCTTATTAATTTATTTATTTTTGTGAGCCTTTCTCAGTATATCCGTACATTAAAGTAACTTAATTTTCATTGTTAATCTTTTCAAATGTTTGAAATCGTGAAAACATTGTCCTTGCTACTTTACACTAGAAGCACTTATTGCTCCACTTACTTTCTTTAGTTTAGTATAGTTTTTCAAAATTTGTAAGGCATTTCATTACCTATACTCTTCCCTATAAGTATAGGTTCCTAAAATTTTTCAACTGCAACATATTCTATTGCATCTTGGAACCACCCTAAAACCCATACTATATGGAACTCGTAAATTTTTTTTTCATTATTTTTATAATGTTAAAATTTTAAGTTAAAATTTGAATAACTTGAACTTGTTAGTGTTTACATAAAAGCTCAATAGTGAAAATTCTATACAAGATTTAGTAGGCATTTTTTTTGTTGATTACAATGGAAAAGGGAAATTCAAACTCGATATATACAAGGACCTTGGTGATTTAGTAACCATTTACAAATGCACACTTTTATCCTAATAAAGGTAACTTTTTACATTTCAACTTTTCACCTATATTTCTATATGCACTCTGTTATACCAAAAGCATAGCTTATGGTTTAAGATTGCTCAACCTTCTATAATAGTATTTATCTTTGTTATAGTTATCTATATGTTTATTTATTTTTCTTGTTGTTAAATAGAAATATAATATTATTTTTCTTTTTTTTATTATTTAAGAATTTTTACAAGTAAGGTATAAAATACCTAGAATTTGTATGCTATATATCTTAAAGTATAAGTCACAAGGTAGATATAGGGTATAGAGATCTCATACCTACACCCTGCTATAGTTAGGGAGTTCCAACCGAAGTAGTCACATGAGTGTTACACGAGTATTGTGTTATATGTAGCTTTAAAGAAGTGATGTAGAGATGGCACATAATGGAATGACTTGGAGAGGGTGACAAGGAGAAGGAATAGGTAATCTCAGCATTTCAAATCAAGTGACAAATAAGGGAGCTAATAGTACCTTAACATCAACTTTGCAATTCTTAAGCAATTGAAACCATTCTTTACCTAAACACTTGTTTAATCCTTCATAGGAAAAATTTCACAGTGGAACACCATTTCTTTGATTTTTGAAATTGTGTGAAACAAGGAAGAATAATTAAGTATTTATAAACTCTTAAGCTTGATTACATTTATCAAGTTACCTTAGTGATCAACGATTGAGATGAAGCTTGACATAGGCCTAAGGCTAATAGCTTTCCTTATATGTGCATAAGTCTACCTTAGAAAGGTTGGGGGTGGATGGACCAATCTAATAATTCTTGTTTCAAATCCACCAATCCAATTTTCCTAAATTATCCCAAGAGATGGACCAAACCACTAAGCACTCTCGTCCCAACCCAATGAGTTAAGCCAAATATTTAATTAACAATTTCAACTCTTTACATCTACCATATGGAAGTAGATTTTGATACATTTTACCCAAAATCTACTTTGTGACCTTTAGTACTCACCTAGAACTTATCTAGTCAAGTAAAGTATTACTAGGTATAGGGTTTTAATAGAATTGCCTGCTCACCCTAGCAAATAGTCACTGATCAAAGAGCACAAGTTAAAGGAAAAGTAATAAATTTAACAAGTAAAAATTCAATCCAACACAATATTTGATAATTACAAAATTTGAAGCCTTCTAACTTCCCATTGAAGGAACTTCAATTGCCTTTTTTTTTTTTTTTTAACTTTGAAGTAAAATAAAGAACATTTTGAGTAACCTTATGAAATGAGAGTAATTTAACAAATTAGAGGAAATTTATGAGAAGTAAAATTTCAATCCAATATGATACTTAACAATTACAAACTTCTAACTCTTTTGACTTCCTATGCATAGGATTTTACCTTTTTTGTCTTATGAACTTTAAAATAAAATAATGAATATTCTGAGTATTTTTATGAAATGAAAGTAATTTAATGATTTAGAGGGAATTTATAAGAATTGATGATCAAATTTTATGATTTTTTTTTCTACACAAAATTGTTTAAATGTTTGTAAATAAAGAGCTTATTAGGAACATTAGAGAGATATCCTTTTTTTAGTATTATGCAAAGTTAATGGAAAATGACAAAATATGATTGATTCTACTTACTACTAGAGCAAAATTGATTTTTCATGAGCATATTTATGGAACTAAAGACCTTTACAATATGTAAAGATATTAAGGGAAAAAAAATCTTAATTGAATTTACTAAGTAAATTTTTATGTGAAATTGAGAAATATTGAACAATTTTAGAATATAGAATAATAACAAACTAATTGGAGTCACAAACTAATAAAGTAAAATTGAAACTATTGAGACTTAGGAATTTTATCAAATTCGTAGAATATTTTCCATTTTAAGCCTTTTGAATTGATTTGCAAAATATAAGAGTTCAAAATGTTTGAGTAATTTTACAAATTGATGAAAAATTACAAGGGTTTAAGAGTTTTTACAAAAATTAATCATAAAAAATTAGAGTACATATATGAAAATTTTAAATAATTTGATAAATATTTAAGATAATTTATAATCCTTTAAGAGCCTTTAACAATTACAGTAGGTTAATAAACTGAAAATATATATATATATATATATAACATTTTGTTGAGTGAAATTATGATCCTTTAAAGTTCTTTGGGAATTACAATTGATTAGCAAATTTAAAATGCCATTTTACATTTTATCTAGTGAAATCATGATCATTAAGGATGATTTCCATTAGTATGGAAAGTTACAAACTTATAAAATATGTTAAGCTATTGTAAAAACTTTTAAGATATTTTACAAAACAATGTTAAGTAGTCTTTTTTTTTTTTTAATTTTAACTGTATTTTGGAAATTTTAATATATATAATAGTGCTATGAAGCTACAACTGTTATGGGAAAATTTTCCAACTTTATGACGACATTACAAACATTTTATGCTAATAAATAAATAAATAATTATAGAAAATTAAAATAAAAAGAAAATTTGACAAAAATAGGAAAATGAAAGAAAAAAAAATAAAAAAGAAAAAAATATTTCTGGCCAGTGGAGTCTGGCTGCTGTTTTTAATTAAGTGCACTTGAATGTTTTGGTCTCACTTAGCAACTTTCCTTTGGAAAAGCAAGAGCAGAGCAACAATAGATCTAGGATGTCTGTTGGAGTAAGCCGAGTGTAGGACGCTTGAATAAATACAGATGGCTCATTCAATGCTAGCAATAACTCTGGTGGAGAATTTGTCAAAGAAGCCGATGGAAGATTAATACTCTCTTTTAAAAAGAGCTTTGAAACTGCTAGTATTGATTTTGATAGAGCTGCTTATTATTGAACTAAGCCTTAAGTTTTGCATTAAAATGAACCTATTTAATTTAGATATTGAAGTGGATTCATCATTAGTAGTTCCTTAGATTTCTAGTCGGTGCAAGCCGATGTGGAATGTCTTTCATATTGTGCAAAGAATTCAAGATATGGTAGTTTATGTGAATGCTTCGGTTTGCCATATTTTTAATTAAATATTTTTTCTTATCAAAAAAATAAATGTATTTATTATTATTGATTAATCAGATGTTGATACATGTTAAAGATGATCAAAAATTTTGAGAGTTGACAAAAGTCTTATTTTGTAAAAATTAAAAAATACTGATTACTAAAAAGAAAGAAAGAAAAAGTTTGAGATTTAAATAAAAGAATAGGTAAACATTGATAACTAGAAAAAATATATATACATTTAATTCTCAAATGTTTGCTTGCTTTGTGAGTTGAATCAAACTTTATTTTCTCCATTTGAGTTATTAAAATTATCAAACTTCCACAAATATTACACTTTCATCAATTGTATTAACTTTTTTATCAATCTTTGTACGTATGATTAGTAAATAGTGACTCTTAACTAGCCATCCTATGGTTAAAGGGTAACCAACCATCACCTAAGGCTTAAAGAGTTTGAAAAATAATTTTATTTGACTTTTTCTTTTTATTGTTTTCTATGATTTTTTGATTTAATCATATCATTTAATAAATATATTTAATAACATTATTTTCTAAATTAATTTGTGGACCATGAAAAATTTAATAGAATTGAAGAAACTTTATTTATATCTATAAAAGTTTAAAAACATTGAAGATTTATATAGAAAAATTAAGACTTTTAACATTCAAATGGAGAAAAAAAAAAGGATAAATATTAAGATTTAATGTGTATTTTTCGAAAAACTATATTAAACAAGGAAGAAAGAAATTCACGTGCCTTTAAATATCGAAACTCTAATTAATTTTTTCCAATATTAGAATAAAAAAGAAATTAATTGGTGCGGATAATCATCGTGGAAAAGCGTCTCATATGTAATCAATGGTGACCTCCCACGCGGCAAAAGAAGACGGATCGTTGGACAACTCAGCAAAATTAATGGCCATCGAACAACGCCCTTCCCTATCTCCAAACCCTCTTCTTCTCCAAACAACACTCAAAACGAAAACTCATGAAAGGACAAACTAAACTGAAACGTATAACCAAACAAACAAAAAAAATATATATATGATACTACATTGAAAATCCATGTTTAGTAGCATGAAACAGGAAAAGGGTACTTCATATTTCGCATAAGAAACCACTCCATAAGGTTCTTTCTTGTGTGTGCTTTTGTTTTTATCTTTTTTCTAGTGAAAGTGATGGAGTGTGTGTATGGAGGGAGAAATTTTGCAGCAATGGCTGTTAGTCCATGTCCGGCATGGAGTTCTTCAGCAAAGAGAATGATGAGAAACCAAAGGTGTAGATCTTTTGGAATTGGAAGGTGTAGAGTGTTTAAAGTAAGAGCTAGTACTAGTAGAAGTGCAAAAAGTGAGAGCTGTGTGGCAGTTAAAGAGAGTTTTGCAGATGAAGAAGATTATATTAAGGCTGGTGGTTCTGAGCTTCATTTTGTTCAAATGCAGCAGAACAAGTCCATGGAAAAACAGTCCAAATTTGCAGATAAGGTTTGATTTTCTTTACTTTATTTTTTGATGTAAATATGGTGTTTCCATGTATATTATCTGCATTGTGAGGATCAAAAATGTAAATTTATGTCTTTGTCGTCTTAGTGTATAAGAGGGCCTCATACGGCGTCGTATTGCTGAAACATAATTAGCATATATACTTAACTCATTGAGTTGCTGTGCATTTATGTAATGGATATGGTTCAGGCATGAACCTAGGCCGCCCTACTGACAATTTGTAAGTCGAATTCCTGGTTATTACTTTCATTTGTAACTCAATTGTATAATTATGACACAGCCCAAATATTGCATCTAAACTTTAAATGTTGTAACTTCATCTTACCTGGAAAAACTTGCATTTTTCATGGATATTATCTTGCATAAGTGTTGTTCTGCCGTTAACAGGGGTGCAGTGTGCTTTTGAAAAATCGGGCTCCTACTCGTTTTTGTGAAACTTATGAATTAGTAAAAAGACATGCTTTAGGTTATCTATTAGACAGTGTGACCCTTTAGAGGTGAATAACATAAAATGAGGGTAGGGAAGACAGAGATTAAAAAGATACAGATAGAAAGTAACAAAAATTATTGACATTAGGTATTAATGAAAATATGGTTCAGAACCATGATGATTCAGTGCAATACTGAAACATGATCCTTATAGCTGATCCTACCTAGTGTCGATGAGGCTTGAGTGTTGCTATTGTTGTTGTTGTTGCTCATATTTAAGAGGAATTTCAATTTTTTATAAGTTTCTGTGGTCTAGTTCAATGTTGGTGGTGTAGTCAAATGTTGTGTGTGATTTGGAGATACTCCCAAATATGTTGAGTATCACCTGAAATAAAGGATGCAGTTGGATTATTGTAATGTCTATGTGGGGTTATACAGAAAATTTAGTTTCTTGATGCTCAGTTGAAAGGGTGTAAAAAGCATGTTGGTTTTGATTTTGGCAAAGTGAATTTCACAAAATATACAAATACAATGACGCATAACATTCATTAACTATGTTACTCATATGAAGGAAAGGGGAAATACAGCACGTAATTCTGCAATAGATAGTTTGATAAATGTCTTTATTAATCCCAACTGAGATGAAAATTATTGCCCACCAGGCAATTTCGTAAAGTAAGAGATGTTGTACTCAGGCATCATTCGGAAAATATGATACACGCTAAAAATTACTTGATCTATCCTTGCAAATGTTATTTGTAGAAATGTATTCTCCAGAGCTTTCGCATTGTAAGGATTCCAACAGCAAAGCAAAGCTAAGGAAGGTTTATGTTTTGAATTTTCTATATAATATATGCCAGCGATCTTAAAGCATTCTGGGAAGCTGTAATTCACCCTATTTAGATGTATCCTGTAATGTAGATGCTTCATTTATAAGTTATACCGTGGTTGGATCGATGCAGGATGCACGAAATACCTAGATGTTTTACTTTACTAAATTCACTCCTATGGAGTTCTGTCATTGCTGTTCTCAACTCAAATATGTCTTAGGACCGCTTTGTCATTCTTTAAATTATCCTTCACTTTCGGTTACTCTTGCAGTTACAGCCAATAACATCAGGAAACAAGGCTCTGGATTTGGTGATCACTGGTTGTGGTCCAGCTGGTCTTGCTCTGGCTGCTGAATCAATAAAGTTAGGATTGAGTGTCGGACTTATTGGACCTGATCTTCCATTCACAAATAACTATGGTGTATGGGAAGAAGAATTTAAAGGTAGCAGATCCTGTTTAACAGTTCTTGTTCTTCTAGATTTCAACTTCTTGGATTAATTTAGGTTCATATATATCCTGTAGGACAATAGGATCGTGCACTAGCAAGTTCTGTAGTCTGGCCTGTTTTACAAACTTTTGATTATCTTGCGAGCGAGCCTTCATAAATACGTTACTCATTTGCAACTCTTTCTCGATTCTTATCCAAGAGAACTTAAATGATCTGGACTTTCAGATATCTTCTTTTGACATTCTTGACTGCTATCTCCAATTATTGATACTCCAATTATGGATACAAGGCAAAAGAAATTGGATTTGATATTTCGTTGAGCTATTGAGAACAGCCAGGAAACCATTGTCGCAAAACCAAGGCTAAATGATAATTTGCAGTTCTACCTATGTCGATCCCTTGCTACTATGTTGATATGAACATCCCACAAGCAACATTCTTGGTTTATATTCGTGAGAGGACAACAGCACTCTACTTTTTTTACCTGTGCATACTTTTTGCATTTACATCCGGATGCATGGTCATTTATCTAATTACAAATCTTGGACTTGCAAAATGTATTGAGCATGTGTGGCCGGACAACATTGTATATCTTGATGATGGTGATCCAAGTCTTATTGGTCATGCATATGGCCGAATAAGCCGAGACTTGCTTCATGAGGAGCTACTACAAAGGTAAGAACAATGTTGTTAAAATCGCAAGTTGACTTACACGTTTCTACAATTTTATGAGTTAATGAGCACATTCTTAATCAATTCACATGTAAAAAGTTTTTGAGGTAAAATCAAAGTAGAATCGTGATTTTACACGTGGAATCGGTAAAATCACAAGTCCACTAGCGTTTTTACGTTTCTACTACAAGGTCTTATTTTCCATTAGTAGAAGGAGTGAAGAGGAAGTAGCCTGAACTAGTTGAAGACGTGCAACCTAAAGAAGCCTAACCTAGCCTAAAATTCAAGTAAATTTGTAGGCTATAGCGTTCATTCTTCAACTGGGTCAAGCATCATGGTATATATGTGTACTGTTTCTAACTTTCTATTCTTACTTTTTCTTATCGATTCCTTTTATTTAGTAGAAACTTGAAACTTCAAATAGTATTTTTTTTTTCTAATCTTGAATCTTGAGTGCCGATCTTGTGTGGGGGAAATCTAAACCTTTAGGAGTTGCTATTGTTGCTATTTATAACAGGGAATAATAACAACAGGGCAAGCAAATTCGTATTCAAATTTAGCTTGTGTGTTTGCAATCAAACTGTAGAGAGAACACGTAATTTTTCATTCATATTTTTCCTTTTCTTACATGGACAATATATATGTAATAGGATCCTGGTTGTTAGAATCCTCTAACAACCCATGTGAGTAGTTAAGCATAATTTTGGAACCTCCTCTATTGGACAGGCTCAAGAGATGGCCTTTATTTGTATCAGCTAGACTTCCCGCATCCGGGCCTTTGGCTAGCTCATATCCACTAGCCCTTTCACATCTAGCCCGACCCAAACAGAGGCCACACACACACGTACACTTTCACCCGACCAGGTAGCATCCTCTCACACACACACACACTTCCCTCAACTCAAGATAGATCACAGTTCACTTAACACTTTACTTTCCCATTTCTCTCGTAACATTCTCGAACATTCTCACCCAGGAAACCCTTATTCATTTTCTTCCCTGTCACAGTCCCTCCTTCTCGAGTTTTCCTTTGTCCACAAGGGAGAATGAGGATATCTGAGCTGCAAATCCTTTAAGAATTCCCAAGTCGCGTCTGTTGGAGGCTGATTGTGCCATAAGATAAGTCCCATAGTCTCTGCAACATTTCCTCTTTTTACCATCTTCCGGTCTAAAATCTGCAATGGATCTAACTCGTCTTCTTCGTTTACTGCAGGTAACGATGAAAGGAGTTCGTTACCAGACCTATGGTAGCGTTTCAGCTGTGATACATGGAAGGTAGGGTGTATGTTCGCTTCAGCTGGTAACTTTAGACGGTACGCCACTTTCCCAATCTTATCAAATATTTTGTAAGGTCCATAATACTTAGCTGATAGTTTCTGATTTAGGGTTTTCTTTAGGCTGCCTTGTCGATAGGTTTGTAACTTAAGCAAAACCCTATCCCCAATGTTGAATTCTCGATTAGTTCTTATTAGCTTGTTACTTCATCCGGTTCTAAGCTCTTCGAAGATGAAATTTTAGGACCCTAATTGCTTCTTCTCTCTTTATTAACATACTATCCACAATAGCATTTCGAGAATCCTTGAGAATGTATGGTAGATGTAGTGGTGGTGAATATCCATATAGGACCTCAAAGGGAGTCTTCTTAGCACTTGAGTGGTAGTTAGTATTGTACCACCATTCTGCCATTGCTAGGTATTGGCCCCATTTCCTAGGATTGTCACTAGTCATGCACCTAATGTAGGTTTCAAGGCACCTGTTTACCCTCTCAGTTTGTCCATTCGTTTATGGATGATAGGCTGTTGATAATTTCAATTCAACTCCTTATAGCTTGAAGAACTCTTGTCAGAAGTGACTAATGAATATAGGGTCTCTATCACTAATCATGCTCTTTGGTAATCCATGCAACTTATATACCTACTCCAAATACAACTGGGCTACCTGAGGAGCAGTGTATGGGTGAGGCATGGCCATAAAGTGTGCATATTTACTTAGGCGATCCACTACTACCATAATTACCTCCCGCCCTTGTGACTTAGGAAGTCCCTCTATAAAATTCGTAGTAACTTCAACCCAACATGTGTTAAGTACTTGTAGTGGTTGTAACAAACCAGGAGTCGCAATATTTTCAAATTTATGTCATTGACAAACCTCACAATCTCGCACATATTGCCTCACATCCTTTTCTAGCTTGGGCCAATAGAAAACAACACTTAATTTCTTATAAGTGGTATGAGCCCCTGAGTGCCCACTTAGTACCCCATCATGATACATTCCTAGTAACTTCCTTCTTAGTGGGGTCGAGGGTCCTACCACACACCTACCTTTCCTCTTCAATATCCCTTGATCTAAGGTGTAATTCTTACAAGCCTCCCCACCTTTAATTTGGTTCAGGATTCCCATATACCCCTCTGGTAATTCCCAACTGTCTCTAATTTCTTCCATTAGCTCAAATGTAGTGACCGTCACAATCATGGTCTTCAATTCAGCTAGACCAATTCTAAACAAGGCATCTGCAGCCAGATTAGCTTGCCCACTCTTGTATTGTATTTCATAGTCCATTCCCAACAAGTTGGTTAGCCATTTGTGTTGACTAGAAGTAACTAGTCGTTGTTCTAACAAGTGCTTCAAGCTTTGATGATCAGTTTTGATCACAAAGTGTCGCCCCATTAAGTAATGCCTCCATTTCTCCACTGCGTGTACCAAAGCTAGCAATTCCTTCTCATATACTGATAACCCCTGTTGTCTATGAGATAAGGTTTTGCTAAGAAAAGCTATTGGATGGCGTTCTTGCATCAGAACAGCCCCAATTCCATTCCCACTTGCATCAGTCTCTACTACAAATTCTTTAGTATAATCTGGTAGGCTTAAGACTGGGGAACTTACTAAGGCTCCCTTGAGAGTTTTAAATGCCTGTAAGCATGTGTGATCCTAATGAAAGTTATCTTTCTTCAACAGCATGGTAAAGGGCCTTGCGATAACATTATAACCTCTGATGAATCTTCTATAATAACTCATCAACCCCAAGAATCTCCTTAGTTGCCTCAAATTTTTAGGTGTCGGCCACCTAACAATGGATCCGATCTTCCTTGGATTAGTAGCAACACCCTTCCTACTTATAATATGCCCCAAATACTCAATCTGTGTTGCTCCAAATACACACTTGGTCCTCTTAAGGTAGAGTTGCTCTTGTCTAAGAATTCCAAATACAATCTTTAGGTGTTTTCCGTAGTCCTTTAGGGTTGAACTGTACACCAAGATGTCATCAAAGAACACAAGGACAAACTTCCACAAATAGGCCTTGAATATATGGTTCATAAGGCCTTGGAAGGTGGATGGAGCATTGGTTAAGCCAAAAGGCATTACCAGGAACTCGTAATGCCCTTCATGTGTCTTGAAGGCTGTTTTGTAGACATCCTCAAGGCACATCTTTATTTGATGGTAGCTTGATCTTAAATCGAGCTTGCTGAAGTAGGTGGACCCATTCAATTCATCAAATAGATCCTCAACTATTGGTATTGGAAATTTGTCCTTAAATGTTTGTCTGTTTAACTCACGATAATCAACACAAATACGCCATGTGTTGTCTTTCTTCTTCACCAAAACCATTGGTGACGCAAATGGGTTGTGGCTGTATTGAATAATTCCACTCATAAGCATCTCCTTAATCATCTCTTCTAATATTGTCTTTTGCACAATAGAGTGCCTATAGGTTCTAATGTTAACTACCCTAGAATTCTCTTGCAGCAGTATCCAGTGATCATGTTTTCTGACTGGAGGTAACCTATGTGGTTCTTCAAATAAGTCAAGGAATTTTTCCAGTAGGTCCATGGCAAGAGGGTGAAATCCCTGCTGTGCTTCCTCCTTAAGTCCCTCAACTCTAGCTTGCACCATCCAGCATTCACACTGCACAACCTTTTCATCCGTAATGTTTTTACTCAATTCAGCTGATTTGATAACCTTCAACTGTTCCTTATTACCAACCAACCTGTATTCTCGACTATTTAACTCAAAATCCATGGTTAGGTGTTGGAAATTCCAGCGTATGGTACCCAACGATTCCAACCAAGGCAGCCCCAATATAATGTCACACCCAGTTAAGTTCAACAAATAAACTTCTGCCACAAATTCATATTGTCGAGTCTAATTTTTGAATTCCCATTCCTAATCTGATCTAGACTAGACCCTATGCTCATCTAATATAGATCCTTGACTTGAGTTAGGAATTTCGTTTGATTTTTGGAGTCGTCACCCAACTGTTGTTGGGAAAATTGAATTAAGACTAAAGGAGCGGATTAGTCTTAATTTGGACTACTAGTCGTCGTTATTTCCTCTTTTCGTTTTTGTGAAAAGAGAAAAAGGGAAAACCAGAGTTTCTAAGTCCAGAGGCTAACCTATTAAAACTTTTATGGTTACCACCTAATCTCCTAAAATTGTTCATCTTTAGAAATGTGTTTCAGTTACTTTTTATTATGTTTTTGACTTATTGTAAGAAAATGATTTTTCATGCATTTTATGGGTTGACCCGAATGGGTGCCTACGTACCTGCTACTCAGGATCAAACAAGCCGTAGTTCGCTTTTCTGAAAACCTTAAGTTGGTTTGGTGAATTTTAATTTATGAAATCTCTTTTAGTTTATGTTCTTACCATTTTTTGGGATTTTTCTAAAAAATTTCTCAGCCTAAGCTTTGGTTTTATTTTGAAAATGATTTTTAGGGAAAACATCAATTTTTGGATTTATTTGAAAAAAAGATTTTTCTAAGTGCTAAAACTTATTTTTTATTTTCTTTAATTTTTTATTAGTTTTCATGAACTTTTTATGATTTTTATGATTTTTGTGATTTTTGTAAGTTTTCATGATTTTTGTGATTTTTGTTAAACATTTTATCATAGGCTTATTATCTATCCTATTTTGACATCTAAAATTTTATTATTATTTTCCTAATATTTTTATTATTTTTCTGCATTTTATGATTTTTTATTTTTATTCATTTATTTATTTTTTTTCTACATTTTTTTAATTCTAGAAAAATCTAATTTCTACATTTTCCTATTTATTGAAAATATAACAAAAAAAATAACTAAAAAAATAATAAATAATAACAAATAAAAAAATAATAAATTAATTCAGAATAAATAAATAAACAAAATTAATTAATAAAATAAAATAAAATAATAAAAAATCTGGAAAATTTGACTTACTTGGATCTGGGTAGGTGCGCGGGTCGGGTCAGTTGGGTCGAATTGGGTCGGATCGGGTCGGGTCGGCCGAATTGGACACGGCGACGGAGAGGGCTCGTTCGCGGTGTTCCGGCGGTCTTTTGCGGCGGGTGAAGTGTCGAATCCTAGCTTCTTGATGGTGCTGAATCCAATGGCGGTGGCGGTTCACTCCCAGAATGTCTCCTTGCGGTAGCTCCAACTCCGGTCGGTGGTCTCGGCTTTAAGCTTCTCCGGTGTACTCCGATTCGCTCCTTTCTCTTACTTTTTTTTCGTCCTCTGGCTTCCTCCTGTTCTCCTCTATTTATAGGCGTCCGGAAACCCTCTTGGATAAGCTCAAATCGACTGATTTGGATAAATCCGAATTTCTTCCGTTTTTAGATTTGATTTTATCCCGGCGATTTGATGTTAATATCTTGTTTTTCTTTAATTTATCTTATGGATTTGGCTTTATCTTGACCGTAATCTAGAAGATTTGAAAAAAAAAAGGCCGATTTTGTCTTCGTTGGACTTGCTTCGGCTTCTCCTCGCGTTTGCCCGAGCGAGGAAGACGATCATGCGCGATGCACGCGTTTTCTCTCGGCCAATCACACGCTGCCACGTGGTAGCTCCAGGGAAAAGAAAGAAAAATTTTTGCCGAGCGCACGCGGGGGGATTCGAACTCGCGACCTTCAGCCTTTACATGGACCCAACACACACGCACGAGCCAGCTGAGCTGGCCCATTTTCCCGGTTTTCTTTGTATCGCAAATTGCATATATGCAATGCGTTTTTTCCATTTTTTTGTATTTTTTTGAAATTTCTAAAATTTGTAAAAATTATTCATCCCTTATTATTACTATTTCTGAAATCATTTTTCAAAATTGATGTGTTTTCCTATTTATTTTTATTTTTTGAATATTTTTACTATTTATGCTAAATTAGGGAAAAATTAAATTAGGAAAAATTGAAAATTGATTATTATTGAGAATTATTGATTCCTAGGGCAAAAATGGGGTGTTTACACATACCCTTGTGTTTTCCAAGTGAAATTGGAAACCTTGCCCTTGCTACAAACATCTGTCCCATCAGCCAAGGTTACTTTCATTAGAGAGATGTCTGTAAAGGGGTAGTTAAGTCATCTAGCAAGGCGTTCATCTATAGAGTTTATTGAACTACCAGTGTCAATGTAGATACCCACCGTCCTCCTTTTGTATGTCCCTTGAATCTTCATGCTACATAGTGAAGATCTCATTCCCCTATCCAATGCATTGAGGGTTAGTTTAGCAAAGTCAGTCTCCACACCCATTTGTGGCTCTTCCTCATCATCTACCTCTAATGGTTCTTCCTCTGCATCCACTACCAGCATGTTTAATCGCTTCTTACAGTGATGTCCTGGACCAAAGGGTTCGTCACACCAGAAGCACTACTTCTTCCTTCTTTTCTCTTCTAGTTCCTCAGGTGTTAGCCTCTTAGTTAGGCGCATTTGAAGGTTAGATGTGTTTGGTTGGATTGCTGAGGTATAGGTTGAGGTTAAGTTTGTTTGTGTTGATGATGGCGGTAGTGTTTTTGGAGTAGGATGGGGTTTTACTGGACGACAGATAAGAGCTGGAATGGGATGTGTTTGAATCGTAGGATATGCATGGTGTTTTTAGGTATTAATTAGTGGACAATAGGTTGACTTCCTGCAATTTTGCTAATGAATAGGTTTCCTATAGGGTTTGTAGGTTGAACATTCTAATGGGGTATTGTATAGAAGGATGTAAGCCGCTCATAAAACAACTAATCAAGTAGTTTTCGGGTAGCTTGACCTGAGTAACTAGGTGTTCAAACTCATCCAAATAATCTTGCAGTGCTCCTTGCTGGTGTAATTCCTTAAGCTCAGCCATGGGGTCTTCATAGGCCTTCTCCCTAAACCTTGCCTGCAATGCTTTTACCAATTCACCCTAGGTCACCATATGACCTTCTTTGATACCTTGAATATAAGCATGGTGCCATTTTAAAGCCTTTTCTTCAAGATACATAGTAGCTACCCTTACCTTCTAGATTTCAGGGGTTAAATCAATTTCAAAATATTGTTGTGCCTTGTACAACCAATCTTTTAAATCCGACCCATCAAACTATGGAAAATTAAACTTAGGAGCCCATGTGTGCAAGGGATGATCAGATATTTTAGCAGTGGTAATGTCTAATGCATGTTTATCATTCTTGACATGAGACTTACCAAGATCTGAAGAATGCTTCCCAGAAGCCTCCATCTTCTCCATATGACAACATTTCAATTCGGTTATTGACAATGATTGTTGGTCCATTAGCTCTTGCATCCTCCTGAGAGTGTCATTGATAGAGTTCAAGGCTTCTTCCGTTTGTTCCTTGACTGCAGACTTAACAACTTCATTAATCCTCTTAGCTTCCCTTGTTTCCATGGTTCAGGATTTTTCAGCTCTGATACCACTTGTAACAGGGAATAATAACAACAGGGCAAGCAAATTCATATTCAAATTTAGCTTGTGTGTTTGCAATCAGACTGTAGAGAGAACATGTAATTTTTCATTCATATTTTTCCTTTTCTTACATGGACAATATATATGTAATAGGATTCTGGTTATTAGAATCCTCTAACAACTCATGTGAGTAGTTAAGCATAATTCTAGAACCTCCTCTATTGGACAGGCTCAAGAGATGGCCTTTATTTGTATCAGTTGGACTTCCCACATCTGAGCCTTCGGCCAACCCATATCCACTAGCCCTTTCACATCTAGCCCGACCTAAACAGAGCCCACACACACACACGCACTCTCACCCAACCAGGTAGCACCCTCACACACACACACACTTCCCTCAACTCAAGATAGATCATAGTTCACTTAACACTTTACTTTCCCATTTCTCCCGTAACATTCTTGAACGTTCTCACCTAGGAAACCCTAATTCATTTTCTTCCCTGTCACACTATTGTATGTGCGTCGGTCATCGCTCGTCGCTCGTCAATGTGCTATGTTGCGTTGAAGTCTTCGTGTTTGTGTTCGTCGGTCTTCTTGTTCCTATTTGTGATCATGTTCGTGTTAAGCACTCATGTTTGGTTGTTACAACTTTCCTTATTTTAATTAATATTTTTGTAATAGCAAATAAAATAAAAAGTAAAAACTTTAACTTTATAAGAATTTTTTAGATTTTTAATTTTATAGGAAATATATAAATGTATTTATATTTCTATCTTTTCAATATCTCATAGTTATAATATTTTTAAATATATATTGTTAAGTAAATGTATTTTGAATTAATAATCACGAATACTATAAAAATTTACCTAGTAATATATAATTTTGAAGGTTTTTCTTGTTATAGTACCCTTTTTATTATTTACTTTTAGTTAGTAGTTATTTGTCATTTTTTTATATTACTCCTTTCTAATGGTATATCTTCATTATTAACTTTTATTTATTAATAAATTCTTAAAGTCACAATTGATTTTTAAATTTTATCTATTATCTTTTAGTTTTTGTATATATAACTCGGTGAAACTTGCTTAATACACGATTTATGATTTTAGAAATAAAATATCTATATTATATAACTTATAGTTGATTATCTATATTATGATTTTTATTGCAAATTTGTAATTTATGACCAAAATAAATGTTGAATTTTCTTATTTCTATTATCCATTATATTTTTTAATGATTATTGTAAGTAAATTTACAATATTTGAAAGTTATTTTATATAAGTTGTAGAAACTTACGTTTCTATATTCTGATTCTACGAACCCTTTAGTGATTCTACAAAAAATTGTGATTTTAATAACCTTGGGTAAGAATCAATAGTATGTTTTAATAACAATGCTTCTTTACACTTATAACATTTCTTGTTCTGTAAATATGTAATCCATATTAATTTTCATTAGGTGTATGGAGTCAGGGGTTTCATATCTTAGCTCAAAAGTGGAAAGTATAGTTGAAGCAGAAGTGGGCATAGACTTGTGGCTTGTGAACATAACATAGTTGTTCCATGCAGGTAAACTAGGATGCTGCTTTTCCTTTGGCTACCCTTAGTTAAATAAGTAAGGATTATAAATTTCTCTGAAGCTTCTGACGTAGTATTATAGGCTTGCTACAGTTGCTTCTGGAGCAGCTTCGGGGAAACTCTTGCAGTTGAGGTTGGTGGTCCCAGAGTTTCGGTCCAGACTGCTTATGGAGTAGAGGTCGAGGTCGAGCCATCCTCCACGTAGACTTGTATAGGGATCTACGTTTACTCTCTCTAGAGACAGTTTACAAGTTTGTTTATAGATAATATATTCTGAAATGAACTTGTATTTTATTTGACCTACTGAAGAGAAAGCTGGCGCTGTGGTTGGATAAAATGGGAATCCAAGTTAAAAAGATATATGAAGAGGTAATATGGAATCGAGATATGATTAGTTTGTTGTCACCACCAGCATCTTTTTCCCTCCGCTTCTTTGCTGATTTTAGTAATAAATGAAGGAACGGTGGTCACATGTGAGACTTGACACACTTTGTTTGTTGGATAACTTATTATTCCTAAGATTTATTTTTACTCGCATGTACAATCTGCAGGAGTGGTCTTATATTCCTGTTGGTGGATCTCTTCCAAATACAGAACAAAAGAATCTTGCATTTGGTGCTGCAGCTAGCATGGTTCATCCAGCTACCGGTAGGGAAATATTGGGAACTTTTTCATCATTACATGATAAGGGTGTATTTAGTTCTGTGCATTTTATGAACAGGATATTTGGTGGTGAGATCCTTGTCTGAGGCTCCTAAATATGCTGCTGCTGTTACAAATATATTGAAGCAGGGTTACTATAAAGGAATGATCTCTAATAGAGGAAATGTCACCAAGATCTCAACTCATGGTAGGTTGAGAGATAACATACATGATAGTTAAGATGATAATTTTTACAACTTTTATGTGCTACTATACCTTCTAATTCCATGAGCTGATTGCTCAATTTTGGCTGTGGATTTTCATTTTCCTGGTGACATAATTTTGTGCAAAATAATGTGTCATTTAGGAGAGAAAAGGATTATGCAAATAAGCTTATCACGAATTTGACATGAATACATCACAAAGTACTCATACTATGCTATGTATAATACAGGTATATTATGACGCATTTGTGTCCAATTCGTTGTAACTTTTCATGCTCAGTTCATTACACTTAAAAGAAATACAATTCCTTTTACTGTTAGCGATCATGTCACGGCAACTTTATTTAATAACTCAGAAACTTTGTTCACAAAACCAAAGGGGAAAAACCTGAAATCTCCACATTTTATTCTATCACATTTAGCTATTAGCCTTGTTGTCTAGCCGTTCATATCCTAGTCACTTCTTATTTAACCTCCCATCCCACCCAAAGAAAAAGGAACTCCTAGCATATATATAGCCAATCCTAAGACTTGAAATTCTTATGAAAATGTATTTGTTGGCAGAAGGCATCATTACATTTGTTGTTCAAATGCATTTATCTACATTCATGTTGTGTTTGAGAACCAGAAGGTTTTTCCATTAGTTGATTTGGTTATGATAGCTACTACTATGATTTCCATCGTCATAATAATAAACTTTGTACCAGCTTGGAATGTCTTGTGGCCTCAAGAAAGAAAACGTCGAAGGGCTTTTTTCCTCTTGGTTTGGCACTTATCTTCAGCTGGATATTGAGGGAATCAGTGAAGAAAAACAAAAGTTCTATCTTGAATGAAAACAGAGCAGCAAATCAAGAAAAGCAAAAACGTGAAGCCACACAACCAACTCAATTATTCCATTCAATCAAAGACTTAAAGATTACAATTTGATTTGATAGCTAAATTGTAGAACTAATTTGTAATCTAGGATAACAAGTTTATCCATTATTTTCTCACACTTATCCAATCCTAAAATGTAGGATTAATGACTAACTAATAACTAAATAATAAAAAAAAAATCAGAATTAGCATAATCTAATCAACATCCTCCCTTAATTCTAATTTGGATGATTCTTCATGCCAAGTAGGTTCCTTAGCTTGATAAATGAATCAATCTTTAGTGGTTTGGTGAGGATGTCAGCAACTTGATCTCTTAGGAAATGATATTGAATTTAAATGTGTTTGCTTCTTCCATGGAAGACCAGGTTCTTTGCTAGATTAATTGTAGATATATTATCTACATAAATCTTGAAAGGAACTTATAGCTTACAACCAATTTAACTCATTATGTTGCTAAGCTAAATCACTTGATAGACACATGATGTTGCAGTTATATATTCAGCTTCACATGTTGATAGAGCAACAATGGATTGATTCTTCGATGTCCATGAGCATGCAGTATTCCCAAACAAAAAGCAATGGCCACTTATGCTCTTTCTTTTTTCTAAATCTCTACTCCAATAACTATTAGAGTATTCCACAAGCTCGCATTTCTCGGATGATGAGTAAAACAAACCAAAGTTTTGAGTACCTTTGATGTATCTCATAATTTGTTTTACTGCTTGTAGATGCATCTGACAAGGAGACTCCATGAATCTACTGACTAGTCCCACTATATAACATATATCAAGTCTTGTGCAAGTGAGATATCTAAGACTTCCAATAATTTGCTTGAAGTGTGTTGGATCAAAGATTTGCTCATCTCCATCCTTAACTAGCTTTGTACCCATTTCAATTGGAGTTTAAACTAGTTGAGTCTTCCATCTTGTACTTTATCAGCAACTCACTTGCATACTTCTTTTGGCTAATGAACATTCCATCCATCTTCCTTTTGAACAACTTCAATGCCAAGAAAATAGGACATAGGACTAAGATCAGTCATCCCGAACTCCTTCATCATGGTCTACTTAAACTCATTAATCATGTTGAGATTACTTCCTATGAAAACTATATCATTAATTTAAAGACATAAGATTAGTGAATCTCCATAACTATTAACTTTCACATATAAACCATGATCGGGGGGACATTTTTGAAAGCTTGCTTCATGAAGGAACAAATCAATTCGCTTATTCCATGCTCTTGGTGCTTGCTTGAGGCCATAAAGTGCCTTGTAGAGTTTTTACACCTTTTCTTCTTTTCCAAATTGTATGAATCTAGGTGGTTGCTTTACATAAACTTTCTCATCGAGTGAGCCATAAAGAAAAGTTGAGTTAACATCCATTTGGTGAATTTTCCATTGCTTTTGAGAAGCCAAGGTGATTATTAATCTTACTATCTCCATTTGAGCAACAGGCGAAAAAATTTCTTCATAGTCATGGCCTTGTCTCTGCTCGAATCCCTTTGCCACCAACCTTGCTTTATACCTTTCAACTTCACCGTTTGCCTTTACCTTGATCTTATAAACCAATTTCACATCAATTGCTTTGTGACCTCATGGAAGATCGGTAAGCTCCCATGTATTGTTCTTCTCAATTGCCATCATCTCCTCATTCATTGCATTCATCCATTTAGGATTTTCAATTGCATCTTCAAGCACTACTGATTCAGCATCTACAAGGAAGGCAAGATGCATAAACTCTCCATCATCAATCTCACTATTGAAACTTGTTTCAAAATCCTGTAGATATGCAGGTGGTTAATGTTCCCTCCTTGGTCTTTCTATGTCAGAAGGTTGAATGATACTCTCATTTGTAGCTATTTCTTGTGTTTCTTCTTCTATAACATGGATTACTTGCTTTTGGGAATCCTCATGAATGTTAACATTCCATTTCCACATTTCATCTTCAACAAAAGTTACATTACGATTGACTATAACCCTCTTGGTCATTGGATTATACAACTTATATCCACCTTGCTTGTATCCAATAAGAATTGCTTTTTCAGCTCTATCATCTAGCTTAGTCCTTGTTGCTATAGGAACATAGGCATAGGTAATAGAACCAAACACCTTTAGGTGCTGTACATTTGGTTTGAAATCACTCCAGGCTTCTATAGGAGTTGTATGAGGGACACTCCTTGTAGGTGATCTATTCAATAAGTACACTGCACATGAAATCGCTTTTTCCCAAAAGTAGTTGGGCATTCTTTTTCCCTTCAACATGCTTCTTGCCATGTCCAATATAGTTTGGTTCTTTCTTTTGGCCACTCCATTGTGTTGGGGAGTGTAGGAAATGTAATATTATTCTGCACTCCATGTTGTTCACAGTAAGTCCTAGACTCGTTAGAGATATATCCACCTCCTCCATCGCTTCATATTGCTTTGAGTGTTTGACCACTTTGGTTTTCAACAAACACTTTAAATTTCTTGAAGTAATCAAATACCTCAGCCTTACTTCTCAACAAATAAATCCAAATTTTCCATGAAAAATCAGTGAATGTTAAGAAATACCCGTTTCCTCCAATTGATTTGGTATTTATGGGACCACACACATTAGTATGGACAAGCTCTAAAGGAGATTTTGCTCACTCCACAATTTTTGAGAATGGCAACCTATGATTCTTTCTAACGATACATGCTTCACACAGCTAGTCGGGGTGTTTGATTTGAGGTAGTCCTTTCACTAAATTTTGTTTAACAAGAGCTTCTAAACTTTGAAAGTTTAGGTACCTAAAACAAAGATGCCGCAGCCACGATTCATCATTCCTGATTGCATTCAAGCATTTGAATTCTCCTTTACCGATGTCAACTGAGAACATGCAGTTCTTTGATAAGACGGTTTTTAGAATTAGAGTTCCTTGTTTACTACGAACCGTAAATTGATTTCCCGAGACATTCATCATATAGCCTTTCTTAGTTAATTAGCCCATGCTTAGCAGATTGCTCTTCATGTCTGGTACATAGAACACATTTGAAATATACCTATGATCTCCATTTTTTAATGTAATGAGGATTTTACCTTTCCCTATCACCAGAACACATCTACCATTACCAAATTTTACTCTTTCTTTAAACAACTCATGAAGCTCAGCAAACAACTCCTTCTAACCACACATATGATTTGTGCAGCTAGTGTTTAAGTACCATGTATGGCAATCAGAGGTTTCATTTGATGAAGACACCATTAGGAGTGCATGATCACTCTCAACCTGTTCTTAATTGCCCATCTCTTGTATGTAGTTAGCAACTAGAGTTTTATCCTTGAGTCTACACTCATTTGCATAATGTCCTTGTTTGTGGTAGTTGTAACATCTGCATTCGACTTGTCAAATCTTCCTCTACTGTATCTATGGCTACATCCATGCTTGGCATTGTAAATTGTATTACATTGTTCTACAACACCATAACTTTAATCACTCCAGCTTTTTGTTAAAGTGATTGCTACTTCGTCCTCTTCCTCTACTATGATAATTTCCATGTCTTTGGTAGGAATTCCCAATGGAGACTTGAGATTGAAAAGCCTGCTTAATTGGTTTATCAATTTTGTTGTCATTCATCCTTTGTTCATGTGCTCGTAATAAACTAGATAATAGCTTGACTGTCATAGTCGATAGATCATGGCTTTCCTCTATTGCTGTTATGATATGTTCATACCTTAAGATCAAGAATCTCAAAATTTTCTCAACCTTACTCTGTTTGGATAGAATTTCACCATTCATTTTCATGTTGTTTGTCAACGTAAGAACTCTACTAACGTACACATCAATTGATTCATTGGATTCCATTTGCAACCATTCGTATTGTCACCTTAAGGTTTGGCGACATACCCTTTTGATTTTTTCATCACCTTTGTATGAAGTTGATAAGATATTCCATGCCTCATTAGATGTAGTGGCTCCTTCAATTTGTTCGAACGTTTCATCATTCATTCCTTGATGAATGAAATATAGCGCCTTCTTGTCTTTCTTTCTCATATCACAGTTTGCTACCCTTTGTATATCGTTTGCATTATCTGCTAATGCATGCACTTCATTCTCCACAATTTCCAGTAGGTCATGGTAATCGAATAGGACCTTCATTTGAACACACCAGCAATCCTAGTTTTTCCTATCTAGGATAGGAACTGATAGTTGAGTTGTGTTGCTCATGGTGGCTCTGATACCAATTGAAGAAAAACGAAAGTTCTATCTTGAATGAAAACAAAGTAGCAAATTAAGAAAAGCAAAAATGTGAAGCCACACAACCAACTAAATTATTCCATTTAATCAAAGACTTAAGATTACAATTCGATTTAATAGTTAAATTGTAAAACTAATTTGTAATCTAGGATAACAAGTTTATCCATTATTTTCTCACACTTATCCAGTCCTAAATTGTAGGATTGATGAGTAACTAATAACTAAATAATCAAAACAAAAAATCTAAATTAGCATAATTTAATCAACAATCAAGACATTCTTCCATACATTCTTCCGATTGCCAAGATGGTATGGCTTTCTCTACTGCTTCATCAGACTTTTCTTGCATTCCTTTAATCATGTGAAGTTGTAGATTTCGAAGTTGAAAGTTGAACATAAATGTGTGTCATGTTTTCCCTTGTATGCATTTATCTAGAAATCTTTCTTCTTTATGCCAAATAGCAGTCACAAGTGTAATAATCTTTTAAGTGTTACTTTTGCAAGATGTAGCAAGGATTTCTTGTATCTACACTGTCTTCAGTTGACCTCATAATCTTCGCGTTTTATATGTTCATTATAGCACCAAATGATATGAGAATGGGCATAATTAGACATTTGATTCCTGATCCTACGAGTGCAACCATGATAAGAACATATCATAATATACGAGTCTAGTGAACTATTTTTCCTTGGTCCCATGATTCTTATGCTGCCAATCTTAATGGTCCAGTCCACCCTGTAGAATACTTATACGTACATACACTGTCCGGCATAATATTTTCTTAAATTTAACTCGAAAGTTTTTTAACAGCTTTAGTTTTCAAGGGTTGTACTGCAGTCTTTGTAACTTAAACATCCTTTAAATGAATGAATTTTCGACGGGAGGATACAAGTACCTTTAGAAGAATTATATATGGGATTAATCAATCCCTTGAGACGACAGCTTCCTGATGTTTGAGTAGATTTATGTTCCACTTGCACTATCATGAACTCTTTGGTGGAGACCGTTACTTCAATTTAATTTTATAACATGGAGCTGTATTATGCATAGGCTAAAACTACAATTTGTTATACCTAGAAAATGAAAATACAAGACCCTATTGTTGCTTCTAGACATTAATGGAGCCACTTTATGATTTGACAAAAATCGAGCTTTTAGTAAAAAAGTATTTATTTTTATTAAAAGATAATTTTTCTAACCCTAGTCTGGCTTGACATTTCAAAGACATAAAACTAGGCTAATTTAAATGAAATATGGCTTTAAATAGGGGGGCATTTGGACTTAATCATTTAAAAAAAAATTCAATTTCAATGTTTATCAAACTAGGAACAAATCAAAGCTTGAATTTTGAATTTTTGTCAAATATTAACCTTTACATACACACATTAGACTCATTAATTACTCAGAGCATCAAATTGATTTTTCAAGAACTAGTGTGGTTAGACCAATCATTGGGCTAAAGTCCACTTTATGCTTAATTGGTCTAAGCCTTTGGTTAAGGCTAAAATACAATTAGCTTGGCTCTAATTTATGCAAGCAAACTCGTTAGCCTAGTTGTGTATGTTTCATTTACTTTAAACCTAACCTTTGATCTTCCCCTTCCTAAGATGCAAAAGAATATAAAAAAGTCTAAGAATATTCAAGCAAAATAAGATCAAAGGTTAGGATTAATTTACTTCAAACCCAAGGTTCGATCATTCCCCTTCCTCAACCCTTGACCCTTCAATTGGAGTTCATTCTCCATAAATGAGATATCAAAAAGTGTGATTTCATCATTAAATCAATTGAAAACCCCTAAAAAGCTTCAATCAAGCTCTCTCTCTTGACTTCGAAAAAACTTAGTAGCCTTTCTCTCTCTTTGCAACCACTACTAATCACACATCCGCAACACAAATCACCATCATCAAGCCCTCAACTTTCCATCCCTTTATTCTAAAATCACTAGAAGCTAGCTTTAAATCATCATAAAGCACTGTTAAACATCTCTCAAACTTAAACCTTTTGTTACCCTTCAAAAACTATCAACATTGATAATCCACTATTATACCACCACCATCACCACCACCAAGCAAATCTAGCCAATACATTCCTACAAGTTAATGAGAATCAGAGGGGTTTGAGAAAGCTTTACCAATTATAACCCCCACTTCGACTAAATTGCATGACCCTGACGAATTATTAACTAACCCAAAGTTAGTCTAAACTTGGTTCCAGACTAATGATCCAAACTTAATTACTTGACGTGAAATCTAGCCTAGCTTAAGTCAAATTCAACTTACTCTAATGTTAGTTTTTATTTAAAAATTAATATTTTATTTTTTTTCATAAATATATATAGTAATAGTAATAATAATAGATTTTGACAGCTATTAATAAAGTCTTTTTGAAATAATATGGGCTTTTTCTTTTTCTTTTTCATTTTCTTTAAAGACATGAATTTTTTTTTCAAAAATAAATAGATTTTTCATAAAAGAAATAAGAAAAACATAAAAATTTAAAATGAAAAAGATAGAAAATGTAGAAAAATATAAAAAAAAAGTTAAATTTTTAAAAACTAAATGAAATAAAACTATAGCTGTTTGATTCTAACTAACAAGTACATAAGAATTCTAACGAAGCACCTCAAATAGTAAAAACAATTCTTTTTTCCTATTTCTTTCATAAAATATCATTAAAAAAAGAATGAAAATTTTCAAAAAAAGTTCAAAAATATAAAAATTAAGATTTTCTAAATATAAATAAAACTATATATATATATATGTACATATAATAAAAATTCTTATTAATTCTAAAGCCCTTTCAAGTTAAAATTTATCTTTAGGTAGCTTTTTTAACTTTTAATTTCAACCCTTTGAGTCTAGTTTTTTAAATTAAACTAGTTGCCAAGTTAAAATCATTCCATCTGCTCAATTTTGACCTATCTCTTATATATATATATTTCACTTAGTGGCGACTCCAAAATTAGGATTTTCAAAAAAAAAATTATGACCCTTTATTTTCCTATTAAGTGGTTTAAATCAAGTTAATTAACCCTAATATAAATCAAAATCAAAGACAAATGAAATCTTTTTGAGGTTGACAACCACCACTATGTGAATGTTGCTATCATCCACCCTTATAGTTTGGTCAAGTGATCCATCATCAATTGATCATTGGTCATAAAGCATAAGTTTAGTCACATTTTCATAATGTAAGTGGGATTGTGAGTTTTGGTGATTCTATTATGGCTATCCATCTTAGGATAACAATGAAAACTATGTGCAATTAATGTTATAGAAAAGTCTGTGTCATGCCCCAAAACTTAAAAGATGATGACAATCTGCTATATATTTCATTTAAGTGATATACATGAAGTTTACAATTAATTAAGTTTGTTTCTAATATGATTTTAGGACCTTAAAATCATTGAAACTAATTTGAAAAATATTTGATTATCAGTAAGCTTTAGTTGATTGGTGCCTATATCAATTCTAAACTTCAAGAAACAATTAAAGATTCTAAGACCTAGTAGACCCAAAATAATATAAAAGTTCATAAAGTCTAGTACAATCCACATAATAGTCTTCTTAACAAAAGTTTAATACTATCTACAAATCTAAAGCCTAAAAATAATCTAGCTAATACTCTTCATTATAAGCTGAGTCACTTATGCATGCCCAAAACTTCCCCTTGAAACCATATCCCATGGAGTTATAAAGAGGGTCTATAAAAGAGTCACATTCACCTAAAAAAGAAAGAGAAGTGAGCTACAAGAACATAGACAGATGCCACATAAGCTTACATTCTAATGCAACAAGCAATAATTCAATTTATAATTGTCTATATTAATGTAAACAAATAGCACGGGAATACTCACAACTTCGAATATCACAATGGAGGGGCCTAAAGTCCAATACCTCTACAGTAGTAATCGGAGGTTGATAAAAGTAGTCAAACTTTACATTATGAAATAAAAACTAAGTAGCCTTGTATAAGCATCATCGCCAGTCTTCACTTATCACAATTCAGTTGTATTATATCATCTATGAGGACTCACAATCCCCAAGTGACTCCTAATATACTTTCTTTTCTCCTATAATGCTTGTTATTCAACACAATTCGACCTATTAGCTACTTATATGGCCATTTCTCGATAGCTTAAACACTAACTACTAAGTTAGTAAAATTAAAACCATAACCATAGTCTAACCCAAGGCATCATTTTCTAACTAGAAACAACCACACACAAACATTATTGAGTTACCTAGTCAAGTGTAATTATTAGTTCAATTAAAGTTTCTATGCTAGCAAAAAACACATATGTTACTATTTGCTTGAAAGTTGAAGGTCTCCCAATGCTAAAGGCAATTCCAATTCCTAGTGATCATTATTATTCAACTTTTATGCAATTGAAAATAGATATTGCAAGTCAACAATTTAAGTTTAAATAGTTGATTTTTATTATTGTTGTTGTTGTGGGTTTAGGTTCTTGACATCTTATATAACTAAGGCTCATCTTGATTATGGGTCTAACAAGGGTATAGGGGTCCAATTAGCCTTTGGCTACATTTGGTCCATACATTATTTAAGGTTTGTCAACAAAGATGTTTCTTTTGGTATAATGAAAATAAATACATTAATAAAAACACTTAAAACATTAGAAAAGTTGCTTGTGCTACTTCAATTTTATAAATAACTTTATAATTGCTTTTTTTTTTCTACCCTCTTTAAATGAAGTGGCTCCTATGGAAATCAACACTGATAAAGCATATGGCATGGGGAGAAGTAATAAAGAGAATCCACAACCTCAAAACACGAACAGCCGGGAAAAGACCAAAAGTATTCCTGTTAAGAATGTACATGGGGCTGAACACTTATATGAAGGGAAAACGTATTTTATTGTATTGTCTTGATATACAATGCATAAAACATGAGTATATATATAAAAGAATGTGCTTGCAGCCCAAATACACGGGTAAACATGAGTGAAAAATACAGACAATAATATACATTAATAGGGGCACGGTTCACAACTTTTCTTATTCTTTTATTTTGGAAAAATCTAAAATGGGAAGTAGTACGGATATTTTATTCTAATATGGATAAGGTTTAATGAAAAAAAAAAAAAAAACACCTTAGAGGGCTTAGACATGGATATCTTACTTTTTATTATTATTCTCAAATCAAATTCTATCAATTATTACCCATTGCAAAACATCAAAATGTTATTTTTAATGTTCCAATTACCCATTTAACATCATTATATTTGTCCATAACAAAATCACATCCATATCACTAATTTTCTCTTCAATAACATATTCTAATTAATTAAATATCTTACCAAAGCATCAACTATCCAATCAAGAACACACTAAAATTCACATTACATTCATGACAAGCATAAATTCTCCATAATTAACAGCTTAAACCTCTAAATATTTATCTACATCTACGACAATCTTATCTAGATATCCAATCAATACCAAAATATCATAATTCATCAAATCAAATATTTCTCTCACACACACACACACGTACATCTCATGCCATATTTATGTATTACCCATATCCATTTCTACTTTAATTATTCATCAATAACACTCCAAGCTTTAAATTAAACAAGAGATTTAGTACTCACCATACTCCTTACTAGTTAAAACCTTCTAATGTTGTTTGAAATTCTACATGTGACCCCCAACACCAAATTCACCTTCATAAAGTAAAAAATTATCTATTAACATCTTTACCAAACTTATAGATTGATTGATACTTCACTACATATTTTATTATCAAACTTAAATCTCAATACTTCAATGGAACTTCCACCTTGCAAAAATAACAAATAAATGCCTAAAACAATAAACTAAGTTATAGATTGAAAGAATCTAAATTTCAAACTCAAATTCAAACCTTTTCTAACTATGTATATCATGGCTAGACTTGTAATGAAACTTCACCACTTGATTCTTCAACTTCTTAATTCAATTCCTTGTATGAATCCATAATTAACTTAATATTAGATCATTTGTGGTTTGAAATCAAAATCCAACTTATTCTAAATTAATTTTTAACTTGAATTTGGTCTAATACTTTTGATTTGAGTATGTTTTCCTCTTTTTGAAGTTGTAAATATAATGTGTTAGTGTAACTACTATCCTATAAAGTGAAGCTAGTTTAGTGAATATATAAAAAAAAAAACCTTAGCGCAACCAACTTTCCATAAAAATAGGATAAATCATTTTGATTGTACTTAATTCTATAAAAACCTTAAAAAATTACATATAGAATTATATATGCAATATTAGTATAGATAAATAATAATTAAATATGAAAATTTCTTTTTACAACCCTTCTCCTACTCACTAAAATAATTGTCTATCATAATTCCCCTAAGCCCTAAAACCATCATCGAATGCATGCATATAATGTTAATAAACCCTCATACATTTTCGTTCACTCGTATATTTTGATGAAAATGCATGCTTTATCAACAACTTCATTAAATTATCAACAACTAAATTACACAATTCTAAATCATAATACTTTAACTCTAATTATCTGTAAACACCCCATTTTTGCCCTAGGAATCAATAATTTTCAATAATAATCAATTTTCAATTTTTCCTAATTTTTCCCAATTTTTCCTTAATTTAGCATAAATAATAAAAATATTCAAAAAAATGAAAATAAATAGGAAAACACTTCAATTTTGAAAAATGATTTTAGAAATAGCAATAATGAATAGTAAATAATTTTTACAAATTTTTGAAATTTCAAAAAAATACAAAAAAATAAAAAAATTGCATCGCATATGTACAATTTGTGATGTAAATAAAATCGGGAAATTGGGTCAGCTCAGCTGGCTCGTGTGTGCGCATGGGAACCGTGTGAAGGCTGAAGGTCGCGAGTTCGAATCCCCCCGCAGGCGCTCGGCAAAAATTTTTCGTTCTTTTCCCTGGAGCTGCCACGTGGCAGCATGTGATTGGCCGAGGGAAGTCACGCGCGTCGCGCGTGATCGTCTTCTTCGCGAGCCCAGCCGGAGGAAAAAATCCGACAGAAGTCCGACGAAGGCGAAATCGGCCGTTTTCTTTTTAATCTTCTAGATTAAAGTCGAGATAAGGCCAAATCCATCAGATAAACCAAAGGAGCACAAGAGATTAACATCAAATCGCCGGGATAAAATCAAATCTAAAAACGAAAAAAATTCGGATTTATCCAAATCGGCCGATTTGAGCTTATCCAAGAGGTTTTACGGACGCCTATAAATAGAGAAGAGCAGGAGGAAGCCAAAGCACGAAAAAACACGAAGAAAAAGTGAGAGAAAGAGAGAGAAAGGAGTGAATCGGAGTACGCCGGAGGAACTTGAAGCCGAGACCATCGATCGGAGTTGGAGCAACCGCTAGGAGGCGATCTGGGAGTAAACCGCCACCACCATCGGATCCAGCACCCCCAAGAAGCTAGGATTCGACACTTCACCCGTCGCAAACGACCGCCGGAACGCCGTGAACGAGCCAACCCCGCCGCCGTGACCGATCCGATCCGATTCGACCCGCGCACCGACCCGACCCGATTCGACCCGCGCACCGACCCGGATCCAGGTAAGTCGGATCTTTTTGGATTTTTTTTATTTTATTTAATTAATTTATTTGGTTTATTTATTTATTCCGAATTTGTTATTTGTTATTTATTATTTGTTTAGTCATTTATTTATTTTTGTTTTATTTTCAATAAATAGGAAAAATGTAGAAATTAGATTTTTCTAGAATTAAGTAAAAAAAATAATAAAATAAATAAAATGTAAAAAAAAATAATAAAAGAATAAAAAAATAAAAAAATAGAATAAAATAATAAAAAGATTAGGAAAAATAATAATAAAACTTTAGATTTCAAAATAGGATAGATAATAACTTAGGATAAAATGTTCTAGCATAAAAATTACAAAAATTTATAAAAAATCACAAAAACTTATAAAAAATCACAAAAATCATAAAAATCATGAAAATTAATAAAAATTTAAAAATTATGAAAATAGAAGAAAAATTAAGTTTTAGCACCTAGAAAAAATCTTTTTCTTCAAATAAATCCAAAATTGATGTTTTCCCAAAAAAAAAAAAATCATTTTCAAAATAAAATCAAAGCTTAGGCTTAGAAATTTTTAGAAAAATTCCAAAAAATGTTAAAGACATAAATCATAAGAAATTTCAAAATTAAAATTCACCAACAAATCTAAAGGTTTTCGGAAAAGCGAACTACGGCTTGTTTGATCCTGAATAGCAGGTACGTAGGCACCCATTCGGGTCAACCCCTAAAATAAAGAAAAATCATTTTCTCAAAATAATTCTCAAACATAATAAAAAGTAACAGAAACACAAATGAAACACATTTCTAAAGATAAACAATTTTGGGAGATTAGGTGGTAACCGTAAAGGTTTTAATAGGTTAGCCTCCGGACTTAGAAGCTCTGGTTTTCCCTTTTCCTCTTTTCACAAAAACGAGAAGAGGAAAGAACGACGACTAGTGGTCCAAATTAAGACTAATCCGCTCCTTTAGTCTTAATTCAATTTTCCCAACAAACAGTTGGGTGGCGACTCCAAAAATTAAACGAAATTCCTAACTCAAGTCGAGGATCTAGATTAGATGAGCATAGGGTCTAGTTTAGATCGGATTAGGAATGGGAATTCAAAAATTAGACTCGACATTATCAATTTAAAATCTTAATTAGCAAATTACAAACCTAATTTCTAACAATTTTGCAATTAGGCTTTCAAGTAACCAACATTTCGCGAATTAACACTAAAACAAAGGTTAAAAGACAACCTTCACTGAAAGTTGTAAACTAAAGCATGCCACTCGCAATGCCTCTTTAGAAACACACAAAACACATAAATGTGAATTAGGAATCATAATTAAAAAAGAAAAAAAATGATAAAAGGAGATATGACATATCATTTAAGTTGATGCTGATGCAGTTGGGTTATCATTGATAATGAACAAACTTATAAACAATAAGCTAAAGAGAGTAGTGGTAGATTTCCACAATTTTTTTTGTGGAGGATGAATCTACCACAACCTCTAAACTTTGTAAGCCAACTAAATGGAAACCTTGGGATTTATAACTAACTAATTAACCAATAGGTAACCAAATCTAATAATCATACAATCCAATTTGGACCTAATGAGCTTTTAAGTGCCTTCTTTTCTTTTTCTTATTTATTTATTATTATTATTTGATTTTGAGGTCATAGACTGTCACCCATCATCTTAAAAGGGGTTACATAACTCCTACAAGGCATCATGGAAGAGTTGCAACCCACCATAAGAAAAACAACATGGCTTGCTACAACCTTGGGGTCGCTTGATCCCCATTGGTGATGGTTAGCTATCCTAAGGCCTTTTAGTGGTAGACCTATGTATGCGTAAGGTTTGTTGATTTTTTTTTCTTTTCTGCTTTTTATTTTTAATAATGTTTTATTGTATTGCTTTATTACTTTATTTAATAATTCTATTTTGTTTAATTTAATTATAGTGGACCAATTATATGACTGCATGTATTCCTTCAGTAGTGTTAAGAAGACACAAATTATGTATTTATCTAAAAGATAAAAAGAAAAAAGGTCATAAATTTGCCAAAGCAAAAACATGGGTTAATTTTTCATAATTTCCCTCCACCAAATTATAAACAAATGATAACTGAATTGTGTACTTGCAAACTAACATGTTGTTGAAAAAAATAAAGTAAGTATGGTTGCCTTTAGAATTACAACTCTATTTTGGTGAAATCCAATTGTCTTGATTAGACTAGGGAGATGTGAGTTGTGAACCATAGTCTTCATAAATTTATCACGTCGTATGTGTGGTTTTCAACTTCTTCTTCCATGAAAAACATGATATGCTTTTTGTCTAAGGGTATATTAGAAATATTCCTTGGAACAATGATTAAACGGTGTGTATACATAATAATATCGATTATACTCTTACATGATTGTTCATTAAGTAAAAACTTGTTTAACCTACTATGTCTTTATGTTATTTTTAGGCTTATTTATAACTCTTAGGAGTTCTCCAAGATATTCATATATTGATTAAAGGAAGTATTATTAAAAACTAGTATAAATATATATAAATCAACTCAAATAACTTTTAAATGCTATAGATAACTTGATACATTAAGGATTAATTTGAGTCTATTCAGTTAATGCATAAGTAGGCAAAAAAAGACTCAAGTTCATCTCATATTGTATATACGGAGACTTAAATTGACTTGGACTATAAAAGTAAAAACCCAAGTTGACTTGTGATGATTAGCTAAGTTAGGGGATTCTAGATTAATGGGATGCATCTTAACTTAAGACTTGATGGATTTAGTTTAGGAAACAAAGTAAAAAACTACAAACCTTCATGACATACCCTTAACGCCATCCTTATAGCATTCATCATTTTTATATTTTAAACCTACTAAATCAAATACAAATCAATTCAAATGATAGTAATAAATTCTAAACTTTACCTAAATCATCACTAGAATAAAAGATAACAAACCCAAGCTTAGTTGACTTGGGTTAACTTAAAGTTGACTTGAGTCAACTCTTATTAAAGGAAGAAAAACTTAAGCCTTCTCAAGTTGACTTAAGTCAACTCTTAACTAACTTTAATATAATCTTAATTTAAGCATGAAAGCTAATTAACTAAAACTTAAAATTACAAGATTAATAAGAGATAACATAATTGAATAGTCAATTGAACTTCTAATATAGCCAAATCAATCTTATTCAATAAATGACCTTTAAAACTCTTATAATCATCTAAGAATTGATCATGGTGATTCTACTTATTTTGATTAGGGATTAAAAGATTTATAAAACCATATGATTAAGGTAATTCAAAGAGAGTTTTATTTGGTTAAACTATAACTAAACATGCTTAACCAAATTGTCTTACAAAATAAGCCAAAAAGAAGACATCATAAGAGTTGAATTTTCTTCCCTTAAAAGTTTATTTTTCTTCCCCTTTAGTAGCCATCTATAAGGGCTAATTTTTGCTCGATAAACATAGAGGAAATCATATCCTTAGAGTAAAAAATTCAAATGTAAGAATTACTTAAGTAAGAAAATAACAAAACTAACCATATATGGCAAAAACTTCTCCATTTTTGCATGAAGTTTAGGCTAGTTCCCTCGAGAATTCTACCAAGTGTTTTCTTAAGTGCACTAACAATATGAAGGTAAAGTAAAATCATCCCCTCATTTCCCTTACCCTTGTGCCAAATTACTCTACACTAACTCTCACCATCACTTTCCTTTTGTTTTGTCTTCCCATTTCACTTTCATTTCCTCATAGTTTCCACTTTCACCAATCACCCAATGAAGAAAACCAACACAAATCCACAAGCTACTGTCCACCCTCTTAGAATCAACACTTGACCTTCACTTTGGAAAGACACCACTTACCTTCTATTTGATAAGGGTAAGCAAATCATTTCCTAGACAATTTTCTTTAATTTTTTTTTAAATTGGTTACTAATCCTAACTAACTTCTATGATTTGGGGCTCTTTTCCATATGATATTATTCAACATTCCATCAAAAGAAGGTAATTCCTATAAATTCTACCACCATCCTCAATTACCCCTATCATAATTTTCATCTAAAGCTTAATCAAGTTACTAACTTCCAAATGCTTTCTAAGCCTTATGTGGAGTCTAAAACTTCTTTTCTCAATCATAAAAGTGTCTTTTACTTCTTTTAGTTACCTATGCTAAAATAGCTATTAACATACCTTAATCAAGCTTTAAGATGAAAGATACTAATGGTGTTAAAAGATGACTAAACATTAAAAAACAAATCTTATATAATTTGATAAACTAACTTAAACATATTTTGCAAAAAGTCTCTTAACAAGATACTTAAAACCCTTCTCTAAAAGACTCTATTCTTAAATTCTTGAACTTATGAAGATCTATTGATAAATCGGGATTGATTCTTAGACTCATTTAGACTTTTATAATGTGATTTGAGAATAGGACTTACTGCTATGAGGACCTAAATGAGGATTGGAACATGAACATATGGACTATTTTGGACTTTGGATAAATTGTGAAAACAAACTTTGAAAACTACACTAAAAGATTTCTTAAGACTCTGGATTTAAAGATGGGGATATTATTTTAGTATATGTTAACTATTCTTATGCATATTCTTTCATATTTATTCAATTTGGTGATTCAAATGAAAAGTTATCTCTTCTAGAAGATTATTACGGTGTTCAGAAATGGTCAGGTGAGTACCATCAATAATTGCCACTTACTTGTATTTGTAGCAGTAATTGCACCTGAAAAGTTGAAACATAAATAGACCAATGCATGTGATGTATGTGCTTGAAGGTTCAGTTGATTAAAATTCATTAAAAATAGAAAATCCATTTGCGCTCGATAATAATTAATATGTTTGATAAGTGTCTAAAAGTTGATTGGTCACCTATAAATACAAGTTAAAGAATATCGAAATTGAAAAGTAAAATCAAGCATGCATTGCATTCTTACATTCTTTTTCCATCATAGTCACACAAGTAATAGGAGAATGTGCTAAGTCAAGATCCTATTCTTTCAATACAAATTAAGTGAAGTGACGATCATTGTATATTCATAGAATCCATATTCATTATGCTGTTTTGGGTTTAGATACATCTGAAGGGCTATAGTTAAGGAGAGCACTTCTTCTTTTCATTCTCCTAAGGTGTTAGCTAGGATATCCTTCTCCTTTAGCTCATTATTATTACCTAAACTGGGATTGGTAACTTTCAAGGCCATGAGTAGCTATGGATGTGTGCTAAGTGAATATGATTTTGGATAGCCTAAACTTTAATGGAACTAAAAAGATTCTCAACCTAAGATTAAGGTAGGGATAATTAAAATAAAGATTCTTCAACTTCATGTAGATTTTGGATAGCCACATGTAATGTTTGTATCTGCTTGTCAATACATTTCATATGATTATGAAAAACTTGTTTGTTTTGCATGAAAGGAGGTTTTGAGATGGCATTCTCATTAAGTTGAATGTAGCTTGCATTCTTATAGTCTTCCATTTTTGCAAATACCACTTTGGTTTTACCTTAGTAGAACCAAGGCCATGGTGAGCCTTTGCCGGCATAGCAAATCGGGTGAGCAAGTGAGGACTAAAAGAAAATGATAATAGTTTAAGAAGTTATTTCTATTAAGGCTTTCATTTTCTTATGCATTACTATAATATTTAAGTAATTAGACTTAAACATATTTTATGTAAAGTCTTACATTCTATGGTTTTAGTTGTCATTGATGAGATATTTTAATAAATAATTACTTTGAACTGTTTTTTTATTGGTGGTTTTTAGAGTAACAATACTTTATGTACTACATTAAAGTCCGTGTATGCTTAACTTAAGCTACTTATTGGCTTCAATATAGTGTATATGGAGAGCTGCTAGGCCTATAGAAACACCAGAGCGTGATGTTCTCATCATTATTTTTCAATATAGTATGAGGACTGAGGTTACGCAATTGAAAAAAAAGGATTAATCAAGTGAAAGACGCTCAAATTATGTCTTCGCAAGTTATCCACAGAGACGGACGCAGGAACACGAAACTGGAGGGGCCGACTAACTTTTTCCTTTTTTTTTTTTTTCTCCTTCTATAACCAAGTAGTTTTTGTAAAATTATGTCAATTTCCTCCTATAATTGAAGTCCATACTATATGAATCACTCCTGGTCATTGCAAAATTTAGAAAAGGGAACAAAAAATATATCCAAAAGAAATAAAAACAATTTAGTATGAGACATTTCAAGATACTTTTATTATAATATAGTTATTACCACGTGTTATACAAGTTTAAAATCTTTGTAAGATGCTTCCCGATAGCCACTCATATTTAGTCCATTTCTATTGCAAGTATCATAAAATCGATATACAGAAAGAATAAAAACAAACTTGGACGGCCATGACATCGTGAAAATTGAGTTTTCATGTTACAATAGTTATTTTATATAAAACTACACTAGTGTATACAATGAAAGTATAGTGGTTGTAAAAATTTATTTTATATATGTTACAACAAACTAAAAAGAAAATAAATGTTAATAAAATTTTACAATACTTCATGGTAATTTTATTATTAGTTCATGTTTCTATATTGATTTTACACATGCAAGTTATATGCGTGTATAATTACATAAATGTTATAAATAGCTTTCAAATAAATAACATATAAGCTATTCATCGGATGAATCCTTAAATGCTATGATGGAGCTAGCGATGTCCATAGTGAAGGACAATCAAGATAGACAATGACAGGGGCAAGGGACGATTGACAATGCATGAGGTCGAAGGCAGATCCATAGCGACAAGGGACAACCAAGGCTACACGAGGACAAGGACAATGGCAGATGCACAAGCACGAGGGACAATGCTTGATGTTATGTCGACAACCACCGGTGATGATGGAGGTGAGCTACGATCGACTTCAGCAATAGTGGGGGCAAAGGATGACGTTCGAACGTGTGATGATCAGGCTAGATCGATATAAAAAAAAAATTCTATAATTTTAAATATTTCTTTAATTTTACATAAATATATCAAATTATTAAAAATAATATTCAATTATATTTTTATTTATTTATATTTACATTTCAAGGAAAATGCTATCAAATGTCAAGCTAAATGGAATTTTTGCTTTCAAATTTGTTACTCTCTTTGTCCTTGCAAGGATGCCATGGTCAAAGAGTAGGAAAGATGGAAGTTGTTGAGTGACAAGCAGATATACCAAAAAAAAAAAAATTGATTATATATTATATTTAATAATTTCAATTTTTGAATAAAAATTAAAAAAATACCAAAATTCATATTGTTCCTATTAAAAATATATTTAACTTTCATTTTTTTTAAATATAAACGACTCCATTTATTTATAGCGAGTTTAATCTTCTATACATACATTTTTATTAAAAGCACTAAATTTCTATTATGGGAAATGGGAGAGGGAATGGTGATTCGGAATTTTGTGGAATTACTATTCTGCGAAGTAAATAATGTAACAACTATTCCATCCATAATCGAATAATTATTACGTTCAAGTAAATATATTGTAATAGTTAGGCCAATTACTCTTAATTGTTGGATTGGATATGTAGGAGCTAGTAGCAAATAGAGATGAAAATAAAATTCGCACAATTTCTAGGGGAACCAAGGCCCCTTTGTGCCCCTCTTTAGGCTCATCTCTAGTTATTCATGAAAACTTTATACTTTAGTTTTGAGCTAGAAATAATTAGAATTAATAAAATTCAATTAAAAATAGGATAAGGTAGCTCTGTAAATTTTAATATTAAAAATAAATAATTTAATTCAAAAACTTTTTCTTTTAGGTTCACTCTAAATTTTATGAAAAGACCCTAAAGGTTAGTTACAACAACTACACATAAAATCATATTTCAAAAATAAGTTAATTTGCACAAGATTTTACTCATAAACTAAACTTTATAGTGTTAAATCTTAACTATATTGAGATCGAAGAATTGAGATTGTGAGCATAATATGATATCCCATTCCACTTAAACTTAATTATGTGACAATAACATATAGTAAATCAATATGATATTACATTGAAAAAATCACACAAAACCGATATGGACTACTATAATTATCCTTAATTAACTTTTTGAAATAAGGAATAAAGAAAATATAATAAAATAATATTTATCTAAGTGAGACTTATAATGCTGATCCTCTATTACAATCGTTTGAAAATTCGATTTTCTATTTAAATTATTTAATATAACATTAATCCTCTTCTATAATTATTCAAAAGTTTAATCCTCTATTCTAACTTAACTCTAAATATTGATTCTCTTATTTTTTATTAATTAAATAATATAACAATAAAACCAATCAATAGCTCAAAAAAGGAAACAATTTATTGGTGCTTTAAATAACCTATTTGTATTTTAAATAAAACCTAATATGCAATGCATGGGATCTTGCATTTCTTAAGCCCATTACTTCTTTACAAAGATGGAAAGGGGTCTAAGAGGTCTTGCTCTATCATATGCAAATTAAGTGACACAAGAGCTATTACATATATGAGGAAGGTGGAGACTTCACAACTGTGATGATCCATACGAGAAAAGTTATGGATGAGTAAGGTTCCCCTTTTGACTCACCGAATGTGATCTAGGATGAAATGGTTATTTACATGTCTCAATAGGAAAGAAATCACTAGAGGCCATAGTTTAGGGTTGATTAGAGTGGCTCCTAAGGAAGTTCAATGTTTGTTGATTTGTTATGTGCGAGGAGCTCGAGAACTGATGTTGGTTTATGATGTGTCTAAATCCAAGCTTAAGCACAATTAAAAGAATCAAGGAAAACTCCTCAATTCACACACACAAAAACCGGTTCACTTGACTAGGAAAATGCGGAAATCCTAAGGCAATGGAATGAAATCCAAAGAGCTCCAATTGCTATTATCAATCCAAACAAGTAATCTTCATCCAATAATAACAATTATAATTGAAACCCACGTGAATCAAATCAAGAAAACAAATGGGTCAAACCGTAAATTCCAATCCCTTCCTCACTTATCCAATTCACGTCACAATGAGGAGAATGATATCATATATCAACACAATCAATCCTATAACAAGCTATTGATCACGAATTGTAAATTAGAACAAGTCCAAGAACATCTAAATCAACCCTAGATATGACGCACTAGTAATGAAATGGAAAACAACAAAAAGGAACCGATATTACTCACGATTTCTCCTTGTTGCACTCGCCACAATTTCAACTTCTTGGGATTGAAATTGATAAGAGAATTTGGAATTAGGAAAACCCTAAGCCCTCTCACGAAATGTGAAGTGTTTGTTCAGCAAAATTAAGCTTCCTCAAACCTTCTCTTAAGCAAGTATTTATACTTGCTACTCCTAGGGTTAAAAAGTGCTCAAAATTACAAGTTTGCCATTTTTAAGGTGGCTAGCCCTAAATGAAAATTATAAGGAAATAAAAGTCTCCCAAAACCAAAATAAAATTAAAATAGTTCATAAAAGAAGAAATATATAAAATAAATGGTCTTCATGATGCCGGTCTTCTATAGGATCCATCGGCTCAACTCATCGCCGTTTCAAGTCGGTCCATGGATAACCCACAAGCTGAGTCTGAGGGAGTTTGTCCATTGCCCTATAGAATATGATAAGTGTGCCTGTTGGAAAACACAATACACGAATAATAGAAAAGAGGTTAATATATAAATAATTCCGAGGTCGATATGCTCAAAATGGGCCCTTAATGCCAAGATTTGAAATCCTTTAGTTCTTGCCCTAATGATAGGTCTTGTTGGATTTTTATTCCTATCATCTCCTCGAGCCTCAAAAAGATTTGTCCTCAAATCTGGTAGATCAAATGCAATAGAGACTTTGTTTTCTCCTAGCAATCCATCTGAAGAAGTATCTCTACAGAATCCCAATATCTGAAATACTACAGGTGGTGATTGTTTTCTCTCCTCCATTTCCAGGATGTATCTCTGCTGCAACACAAATAATGACCCATTATCTACTGAGGTATCCCCTATCTCAATCCATTTCACTGATATTGTTTCCTCCTTTTCTAACTCATCTGTATGTCGCTGATCTTCATGGTCTTCTAATGGTTGGCCCAACTGCTCATTACCTTCTAAAACCTCTGAAGGTGAACATAACTGTCTCTGAATAGTCCGGCCCTCTGGTGTTCTACTCGTCTGACTATGATCATCAGGATCCTCTGATGGTTTGATCATGTGGCTATGATCCTCACGAACTTGTGATGGTTGTTTTATTTGTCTTTGCATCTCCTGGACCTCTGATGATGACATAGGGTTCAATACTATATGTTTACCATCCTTTTTAAACATATAAGTATTTCTATACCCATCATGTAATACCATCATGTCATATAACTATGGTATACCACGTAATATATGGGATGCACAAAGAGGAAAAATATCACATTCAAGCTCATAATAGAACTTGTCCCCTATATTAAAGGGTACCCTAGCCCTTTGGGTCACACAAAGACCATCCTGATCATTCAACCAATGTAATGTATAGGGTTTGGGATGTGGGATAGTTTCAAGTTTCAACTTTGATACTAATGATGTAGCTACAACATTAGTACAACTACCACCATCAATAATAATTGCGCACAAGTTTCCTTGTACCCTACAAGAAGTATGGAATAAGTTTTCTCTTTGTCCCTCATTAATGGTTTGAAAAGAAGTTACGTCCCGATGCAATATGTTAGCATAATGAAACATTTCACTAGACATGATTGTACTCAAATCCAACAATACAATAATTATCTTCACACTTCCAAGGTTCAAGTACACAACCAAACCACAGATGAAGTACACTCAACTACTTTCAAGTAGATAGAATTAAATTCAACAAGAAGTGTGATGGGGATTAGCTAGCATCAAGAGTTCAAGAGTTAAAGTCCACCGACCCGTTACATGGTATTGGAGGTCCAATGACAAGACCTAGAGCTAGGCGGATGAGAGAAGCTTTGCAAGGATTAGTGATGGAGCTGCAAGAGAAGGAACCGAGCTTTAATAAGGAATCCACGGGATCATACACGGCCTCCATACACGGGCGTGTATCACGACCGTGTATCCTTACACGGCCTAACAGCACGGCCAGTAGCACAACCGTGTGTTTGGAATTCTCACAGAAGAATACACGGCCAAAAGGTACGGGCGTGTATGAAACCGTGTACTGTGCTCGTCGCATGCCCAGTGTCATATACGGCTTGGAGACACGGGTCGTGCATGCGACCGTGTTACCTTGTTCGTCGCATGCCTAGTGTCATACACGGCTCGGAGACACGGCCGTGTATTACACCGTGTACTACACGTATCTTATTATTTCGTTCCGCGTATTTTCCTTTCAAGACTTTGTACGAGGAAGTATAAATACCCTTTTGTAAAAAACGCTAGGGTTACGAATTTTAGAGATTTGAATACATATTTTGAGGGTTTTCTCTCTCTTTGTTCTTTGCAAAAGAAATCTTTCGATTTTCTTCAATCAAAACACTTGGGGAAATCATCTTGATAACTTAGGTTTCAATCAACAGGTGTGGTTGGGGTCTAGTTCCGTTCACCGCTTGTTCAAGACGATTCTTAGGGATCCGATTTCAAATCACGATCATCGGGTTCTAGGTTTAATATACCTAGGGTTCGCATCATTTGGTATCAGAGCTTCGGCTTCTTGATTCAAGTAATTCTATCCTTTTCTATTAATTATCGTTGTCTTCTTTATATATATAAAAAAAAATTGTCTTATTTGTTGTAGGAATTCAAGGTGTTCGAATAGTTACCTGTTCGTTGTTCATCTGGAAATTCGTATAAAAAAAGAAGAAGAAGAGAAATTCATATAAAAAAAAAGGAAGAGAAATTCGTATTGAAAAAAAAAAAAGGAAGAACATTTTCAGTAATCCAGTATCTATAGTTCTCGTTCATTCGATTGTGTCATTGTATCCCTGTTGGAGTCCTTGTCCGTGTTTTCTTAATTGACTGTTGAATTGAAAACCGTTTGTTTAAAAAGTTGAGTTGCCCTAGTGGTTTATGTTAAAGAAAGTTTGATTGAGTTCTGATCAAAGAGCCTATAAGAGCGAGTTGAGAGGATCATTTATTTATTGAACGAAACACGAGTGAATCCACATCTGTGAGTGTAAACAGGTGAGGGAGTGAATTGTGAGGTTTATATTTTCTTTGTGTGTTATTTCTAACCTTTTTGTGCAGCACAATGTCTGGTCAAAGTCCTACAAGTGGAGAGAAGGGAGGCGTAGATAGTAAATTGATGTTGGAGGCATTATTCGGTGAGATGAGAAAAATGTTGAGTGCTGAAATGGAGCATGTCCATGAGAGGTTGGATAAGATGGAGCAGAGTAGGGAACCGTCCGGTAGTAATGTTGTGGGAAGAAGAACCCATAGGCATTCAAGAGGGGGAGTGAGTATAGAAGAGAAGGAGGATACTGATTCAGGGGAATATGGTTTCATGAGGGAGAGAAGAGATACCCAACGGTGAGATGGAAATTTAGGTAGTATTAAGATGAAGATACCTTCTTTTCAAGGGAAGAATGATCCAAAGCTGTATTTGGAGTGGGAAAGAAAGGTGGACCATGTATTTGATTGTCATAATTACAGTGAGGAGAAGGAGATAAAGTTAGCTGCAATTGAATTTTCTGATTATGCTAGTGTGTGGTGGGATCAGCTGGTGCGTAATAGGAGAAGGTATGGTGAGAGGCCTGTTAGCACTTGGAATGAGATGAAAACCATTATGCAGAAGAGATTTATCCCTAGTCACTATTATAGGGACTTACATAGGAAATTACAGGGGTTGACACAAGGGTCCAGGAGTGTGGAGGATTATTATAAGGAGATGGAGATAGCTATGATTAGAGCTAACGTGGATGAGGAAGATGAGGCTACAATGGCTAGATTCATCAATGGGTTAAATCGGGAGATCGCAGATGTAGTAGACTTACAACAATATGTGGATATTGAGGAATTGTTGCATAAGACGATCAAGGTAGAGAAGCAGTTGAAGTATAAAGGGAATTCTAAATCTTGGGCGACTTCTAACTCTTCATGGAAGTCAAACTGGAAGAAGGATACGGTAGAATCAAAACCAAAAGAGGATGTGAAGGCCAAGAGTCCAGTTACTGCCTCTAAAGGTAAATCTGACACTAAACCCTTCAATAGAACTCGAGATGTCAAATGTTTCAGGTGTCAGGGGTTTGGACATATTGCATCTCAATGTCCAAATCAAAGGGCCATGATCTTTCGGGATAATGGAGATGTGGAGAGTATTAGTTCCAGTGATGATGACATGCCACCATTGGAGGATGGTAGTGATGTGGACGTTGAAGGACCCATGAGTGGGGAATTGCTAGTTACTAGGCGTGTCCTTAGTACTCAGCCTAAGGATGATGGTGAAGGGGTTCAGCGTGAGCATATTTTTCATACCCGATGTCATGTGCAGAAGAAGGTATGCAGCTTGATCATTGATAGTGGTAGATGTACTAATGTTGCTAGTACCTTATTGGTTGATAAGTTGAGGTTGAAGACTTTGAAGCATCAGAAACCATACCGCTTACAGTGGTTGAATGAGTGTGGGGAAGTGAAGGTGACCAGGCAGGTTCTTATTTCATTCTCTATTGGGAGCTATCATGATGAGGTGATGTGTGATGTAGTTCCCATGCAGGCTAGTCACATATTGTTGGGGCGACCATGGCAGTTCGATAGGAGGGTAATGTATGATGGGTACAAGAACCATTACTCTTTTGTCTTAAACAAGAGGAATGTGGTTCTAACTCCTCAGAAACCATAGGAGGCTTGTGAGGATCAGGTGAGGCTAGCAAAAGAGTTCAGAGAGAAACACTTGAGTGGACAAGAAAAGAGTGAAAAAGAAAGAAAGAGTGAGAGGCATACACTTGTGAGCCAAGAGAGTGAAGAGCTTAACACACTGAGTGGAGAGGGAATGGCAGGAGAGAGTGTAGTTGCAAGAAAAAGTGAGGTTAAGAGTGCAATAGTGACCAGGAAACAATTACTTGTACTCATGTACAAGGATTTGTATACTACTACTACTAACCTTAACTCTTCGTTGCCAAGTGCGGTTGTTTCTCTTTTGCAGGAATACGAGGACTTGTTTCCTGAGGAAGTACCAAGGGGATTGCCTCCACTAAGAGGCATTGAGCACCAGATTGACTTTATCCCAGGTGTTTCCATTCCTAATCGGCCAGCTTATCGGGCCAATCCAGAGGAAACTAAGGAGATCCAAAGGCAGGTTGATGATTTAGTGGAGAAGGTTGTTTTTCATCCAAGAGATTGGGTGTGGGTGCATCTGAGAAAGGAGCGATTTTCCGAACAGCGAAAGTCTAAGTTGCACCCTAGGGGAGATGGACCATTCCAAGTGTTGGAGCGCATCAATGATAACGCTTACAAGATTGACTTACCAAGTCACTATGGTAATGTAAGCGCAACTTTTAATGTTTCTGATCTTACTCTATATGATGCAGGTGATTCGAGGACAAATCTTTTCGAGGAAAGAGGGAATGATGGGGATCAGCTAGCATCAAGAGTTCAAGAGTCAAAGTCCACCAACCCGTTACATGGTATTGGAGGTCCAATGACAAGACCTAGAGCTAGGCGGATGAGAGAAGCTTTGCAAGGATTAGTGATGGAGCTGCAAGAGAAGGAACCGAGCTTTAATAAGGAATCCACGGGATCATACACGACCTCCATATACGGGCATGTATCACGACCGTGTATCCTTACACGGCCTAACAGCACGGCCAGTAGCACAACCGTGTGTCTGGAATTCTCATAGAAGAATACACGGCCAAAAGGCACGGGCGTGTATGAAACCGTGTACTGTGCTCGTCGCATGCCCAGTGTCATACACAGCTTGGAGACACGGGTCGTGCATGCGACCGTGTTACCTTGTTCGTCGCATGCCCAGTGTCATACACGGCTCGGAGACACGGCCGTGTATTACACCATGTACTACGCGTATCTTATTATTTCGTTCCGCGTATTTTCCTTTCAAGACTTTGTACGAGGAAGTATAAATACCCTTTTGTAAAAAATGCTAGGGTTACGAATTTTAGAGATTTGAATACATATTTTGAGGGTTTTCTCTCTCTTTGTTCTTTGCAAAAGAACTCTTTCGATTTTCTTCAATCAAAACGCTTGGGGAAATCATCTTGATAACTTAGGTTTCAATCAACAGGTGTGGTTGGGGTCTAGTTCCGTTCACCGCTTGTTCAAGACGATTCTTGGGGATCCGATTTCAAATCACGATCGTCGGGTTCTAGGTTTAATATACCTAGGGTTCGCATCAAAGTGTTTAAGTAACTAGTTCAATTACTTTTACACTTTAACTATTTGTTTGAATTTTAAATTCCACTACTCAACCTTCCTTTCTTGCTAAATTTTTATACCCACAATGAATCTTAATGTGCAACACCTTATACTACACAAAACTCCACAAATTTACACCACTACACACACCTTAATCACAGTGCACTCACTTCACCAATAACTCCCACGACAATAACAACAAATTGCACTCCACCTCCATGACAACAATAAGAAATGGAAACAACAAAAAATATACTCTAATTCCTCGGCAATAATAACAAAATATACTTCACTCCCCACAAGTTTTAACCTCAACTCACAACAAAATAGGCAGCAATTTCAATTTGAAATTCAAATAACTTCACTTATTGCAAGCCTTCCTCAATTGGTAACAATGAATTCAAATTCAAATAGCAATCATTAACTCCCACAACTTAATTGCATATGTTTTGAATTCAAATAATTCCTTACTAATCAAAACCAAGGAAATCTGCAAATTGTACTCCACCAATTCAGAATTACACAATGGAAATCAAAGACAACAAACAACTTAACCTCCTCACGCTACAAGCTATTCACAGCAAGAATTGGTAAGTTTTGCAAGTTCAAAAAAATTGTTAAAGTAAACTTCACTTTGTACTTCTGCTCTTCCACGTGAATTAGTAACCACAAAGTGATATAATAGCCTTCCCAAACCAACTTCAACAATCAGCAAATCAAATCCCAATCTAAGGTAATTTCGCAATCTCAAACAACAACAACAACACAATTGCGGTTTTCACTTGATCAACCCTAATTGATGATCACTTCCACAAAATCAAATACAACCAATTCCCTTCTCTCAACAAGAGCTCTGATACCAAAAAGATGATGTGCCTAAATCCAAGCTTAAGCACAATTAAAAGAATCAAGGAAAACTCCTCAATTCACACACAAAAAAACTGGTTCACTTGACTAGGAAAATGCGGAAATCCTAAGGCAATGGAATGAAATCCAAAGAGCTCCAATTGCTATTATCAATCCAAAAAAGTAATCTTCATCAAATAATAACAATTATAATTGAAACCCACGTGAATCAAGTCAAGAAAACAAATGGGTCAAACCGTAAATTCCAATCCCTTCCTCACCTATCCAATTCACGTCACAATAAAGAGAATGATATCATATATCAACACAATCAATCCTATAACAAGCTATTGATCATGAATTGTAAATTAGAACAAGTCCAAGAACATCCAAATCAACCCTAGATATGACGCACTAGTGATGAAATGGAAAACAACAAAAAGGAACCGATATTACTCACGATTTCTCCTTGTTGCACTCGCCATAATTTTAACTTCTTGGGATTGAAATTGATAAGAGAATTTGGAATTAGGAAAACCCTAAGCCCTCTCACGAAATGTGAAGTTTTTGTTCTGCAAAATTAAGCTTCCTCAAACCTTCTCTTAAGCAAGTATTTATACTTGCTACTCCTAGGGTTAAAAAGTGCTCAAAATTACAAGTTTGCCATTTTTAAGGTGACTAGCCCTAAATGAAAATTACAAGGAAAGAAAAGTGTCCCAAAACCAAAATACAACTAAAATAGTTCATAAAAGAAGAAATATATAAAATAAATGGTCTTCATGATGCTGGTCTTCTATAGGATCCATCGGCTTAACTCATCGCCGGTTCAGGTTGGTCCATGGATAACCCACAAGGTAAGTCTGAGGGAGTTTGTCCATTGCCCTATAGAATATGATAAGTGTGCCTGTTGGAAAACACAATACAAGAATGATATAAAAGAGGTTAATATATAAATAATTCCGGGGTCGATCTGATCAAAATGGGCCCTCAACGCCAAGATTTGAAATCCTGTAGTTCTTGCCCTAATGATAGGTCTTGTTAGATTTTTATTCCTATCAATTTAGAATCGCTATCTTAAGGTTAATGGTAAGGAGAGTTATACCATAAACTTCATGTTAGTTATAGATAATTATGTATAATATTTTCCTTTATATGATTGGCATGATCTTGTATGTGCAAATAACATTGAGAGACATTCCCCTCATTAGCGTTGCAATGCATATTTACCCTTCAATAGATTACTTTTTCTAGGATAACAACAGAGAAGTATGGGACGAGTTCAGACTCTATGTGAGTAAGAGTTATGCTATTAAAGACAATAGTTTAAGACTTAAGGTAATAATAGTGGAGATGTATTATCTTAGTTGTAGAATTATAGATTTTATTCATTTAAAAAAAAAAGAAAAGAAAGAAAAAACTCTTTTTGTTTCATGAAACCTAGAAAGGTTTTAGCAACTATCCATTACTCTACATGGTAGGAGAAGGAGATTCAAATGCTCTACGGCTTTGATGGTCTTGGGACATTAGACTTTGCAATTACTTTTATACTATGTAATTTTATATGATGTAATTAAACACAAAAATCAAATAATTATGTAGAATCGTATGACATTTGACTTATGTACGTGATATGATAAATTTAAGGTATTTTTAACTAAGCTCCTTTAGGATCCTTAAGTTTCAAGCATTAACAATATTTTTACAAGGCATTTTATTATGATATTGTATAGCTTAATTTTCAAATTTTCAATCAATAAATTTCTTGTATAAGTAAACAAAAATTACAAAATTATGGCTATCTCTAAAATAGTACCTTTGCATATGATCATTTTAATGAATATCCACGCACCATTATGATTTTTTTTTTTTAAAGAAAGTCCTTTTATATTTTGAGGAATTTGATAGTCATTGATATGATATTATGAGTTTGACCTTTTACAAGTCTAAAAAGTTGAATACCCCAAAATAGTCCTATAATTAGAAGAAAGAATAAATTTATTTTACGAATAATTCACAAAAATAATTCTTATTATGTATTTAATCAAGGTAAATTTTGGCCTATTGCATAGTAAAAAGTGAATGGAACTGAATATTTAGGAGGGATTCCCAATCTCTTGGGGTCGCATTATTCTCGACAATCTTCAATTCGGAGTCGTCCTAGCTAAAGCTATGTAATAGTTGCTTTTCCTTGTCTCCCCACACCTTTCACCTTAATATATACACTCTTTATCACTTGCTTCCACTATCACGTAAACTAACCACCCCCACCCCCATCCCCATCCCCTCGTCAAAAAAATGGCCGATAGTCATTCCTATTGGGTGATGCTACGATAAAAGACACTTCGTTGTTCGTTCTTTTAAAAAGCATATATGCAGTCGCATATTATTGAGATTGAATTTATAGTATTAAAATTAAAATTAGAATTACTTATAAAAAAATATTTACTAATTATTATAATTATAATGTTTTATATATATATATATATATATGTAAATAAATATATCCTCAACATAATATAATATTGAATAAAAAAGTAAATATAAACTTATTTTATATATCGATTATGCATACTTAATATATTTTATAAAATGTTAAAAGAATAAACTTTTAGCATTTAATTATGCACATATATTAATCAAAATGTTTATGTTAATTCATAAAAAATGGAATCAAGATATAAAAGTTCATATATGTTTTATTATTAACAAAAATAAATCATAAGTATTTAGAAAAAAAATTACAAATAGAATGGAAATAACAATATAGTAAAATGATATAGCATTTTATAATTTCTTTATACTGACTTTATAAGATTATTTCATTTGTAATGTTTTAAAAATATATATGTATATATTTCTTTTCAATATAAGTAACTAAACAATTGATTATTCAATAATTCTCATTATTTTTATAATATTAATAGTGAAAGAAAATGTTAGTGTTTTAAACAATATAAATTGTTATTATTTACAAATGTTTTATGCAATATGATTAAAATAGTTGTAGTATTGGATATAATTATTATATATTGTAAATTTATTAGTAAATAAATAGTGTCTATTGATAACTTATTTAGTTAACTACTTTTCTTCTATTAATGAAATTTAATTTTACTAGTTATAATGGAAAAAAAAAAGAGAAAAAAGAGAATGAAAATTGTTTATTGAAAGACAAATGATAAATACAATTTGAAAAAGTAATAATGAATCTAATAAAAATTGAATCCATGATGTTGAGTACATAAAAATATACCTTTAACCCTAGACCATATTAAATTTAACTAATTAATTTTTTTCAGATCGGGGCGACCATGGCCTCTTTCGTTCCCCCTTGGGTCTGCTTATGAGCATATGCTTTTCCATTTCTTCAGTAGAGGGACTAAGAATCAAAGCTTTGATAAAACCAAGTTCAAGTTATGTTCCTTTATTTGTGTTTATTGTTTTACATAGAGTGCTTAGGAATTGAAGTTTGGTTGTCTGGGTATGTCGGTTTCTTGCTCTCTTTTTTTGTTTTTTCAGTTCTCCATCTGGGTATTGATATTTTGGCGCTTTTGATGATCAAATCTTTATTGGCCAATTTAGTAGTTATATCTATCAGGAACATAATAGTGGAAATTAGAGGATTTGAGATTGGGTTTTGTGTTTGGGTTCGTCCGAGGTAGAGTGAAGTAAGTTCTTCTTTGATGACAAACTTATTTGATTACGAAATGATATAGAATAATTAACGTCAATATCTTTCCATTTGGGGTATAAACAAGTCTTTCTTTATAATGTTTCTATTTATATTTATGTACACAATTTTTTACAATTATGCACACAATGCATGCGTGCTGCTGGCAGTACTCAATTATTATCAAGATTTCGTGTCCTATTAGAGAGTGTCTTTGGAATATCCATACTTAAAAATAAATAAATAATCCTAAAATTGGTTGTACACTTAATTACAAATACGTGTTAATATTTCCTATAATTGTATACGATTATTTCCATGTTTTATTGCAATTCAAGCATAACCTTTTCATTGTCATTTGCTTTATTTTCTTTCATTTCCTTTTCCATAATGCATAATTGTTTATCCAACAAATCCTAATGACAAGGTGCTGGGACTACGACACTTATGCTCTGCACGTAAATGAAGGATGATGCAATACTTTTTTAAGTATGCATTTTGTCGTTTCAAGCGAAACATTTTTCCTCATATTTGGTTGCAGTTACTTTTATATTGATGGGGGTTTAAGAGTATTGATTATCCTTTTCATTTCGTCATAGAAGAATAATTATATGAATAGATCCAATCAAAGATCATATAATTTCTAATAAATATTATTCATAGGCCATGTGAATAACAGTTTGAAATCGATTCTTTAATTCCCCATGTAATTTTTTTTCCTAATTGTCTTGTGTATCTATTTTATCTCTTGCAGCTGATTCGCTCCTTCAAGAAAAAAGAAAATTGATGCTTATAATCCTATTCTGTTACTTCCCATCATTTCCTTTACTCAATCAAAGTTGAAACCTGTCTTTCAGAAGTCGGAAGAAGGTACGCGGCCAATTCCAGTTTTGCAAAGCATGTGTGCAGTGATTCTAAAGTTAATACTTAGCATGTATCTATTGCTGGAATTAGGTTAGGTGTACTTATAATGCAGCATTGTATGTATTTTTTCCATCGCTTATAAAGGCTTCTTTTAGGGCGTCGATTGAGCATGAAGCCATCAGTGTCCTTTGCCTTGCCCCATTATTAATATCTCATTTGACACTTTTAATGCTTAAGTAAAATATTCTTACATCAATGATAGTATTAGAGTCAATCATTGAAATCGGATATTTGAAATATTTATTCAAAATTAGGTTTTAAAATTGTGAATACGCCTTTAGTTTTGCCAAAATTAGTTCAATTAAAGGCACGTTTTGAATCTACGTTTTTGAAATCTATTTTTGGAATAAATTTTTTAAGTACTTTATTTTATGATTTTTTTTAAATTGCATTATTTTATTATGTTTTTGTCATTTATTAATTATTGAGGATATGATTGTTCTTATAGTTAAATTTGTTTCCCCCACAAGAGTAATAGTTATACTCAATAGAGAAGGAATCGAAAACCTAAAATAAAATTTTTTGAAGTATTTTATAAGTAGATAAGTAATAGATCATATTTTAGGAATGATTATCACTCTTTAAAAAATAAAAAATAAACAGACCATTATTTCCTTTTTACATTTGGAAGTAAATTTAAGGATGGGCTATGACGTAAACCTTAGATATTAATCTAAGACCCAACGATCAATAGATGATTCAAAACCCAAGAATCGAAACCGAATCAAGTATTGTGCATAACCCGACCCCAATCGAACCCGCCGATTAGAACCTAAGCTATCAAGATCGATTTCTCCAAGAGTTTAAGATGAAGAAACCTAAGGCAGTTCTATTGCCAGAACCAAAGGAAGAGAGAATTCTCTCAAATGATTTTCATTCAACATCTGATAATATGACCTTTTAATTGTCCTCCCCAAAGGAGTATATAATGGTCATAAATTATAAGCTGGATGTGACCTTTCAAATGTTCTGCCAAAGAGTTTATGATGGTCATAAATTATAAGCTGGTGGCTTAAATACATCCAGGGCTGGCTTTGAAATGAAAAGACAAAAACAACGTCAAGGTCATCTATCCATTGTTGATGTCCTCTGCTTCATCCCCACTTTGATATATGATATTCATGAGCTTAAGATTTGTGTTAGAGTTGTGTCCAATCACCTCTTGCACCTAAAGTTCCATAATCAATCCTTGCAATGCCTCCTTCATTTGCTTGGTCCGTGATCGTTTCATAGGACCCCCAATACCTTGTAAAGGATCATTGGCTTTGACTAGCTCCCGAATGTTGGATGTATCCTGATCTCTATCATTCCCCCCTTCCTCAAAAGGATTCGTCCTCGAATCACCTATATCATATAACGAAAGATCGGAAACATTAAAAGTAGCACTTATATTATCGTATTGACTTGGCAAATCGAGTTTGTAAGCATTGTTGTTGATGCGCTCCAACACTTGAAAGGACTGTCTCCCCGAGGATGTAATTTGGACTTTCGCTGTGTAGCGAACCTCTCTTTTCTCAAATTGAACCAAACCCAGTCTCCATGTTGAAAGGTAAGCTTGATACGACCCTTATTTGCTTATCGAGCATAGTGCTCATTCTTCTTTTCAATGTTAGCTCGAGCCTTAGCATGCAATTCCTTAACTAACTCTACTTTTCTCTTTCTATCAACATCAACAAATTTGTTAGGGGCAAGGGTAAAATATCTAAGGGAGTCAAAGGATTAAATCCATACACAATCTCAAATGGTGAGTATGATGTAGCAGAATGCATAGCTCTATTGTATGCAAATTCAATATGAGGTAAACAATTTTCCCATTGTTTTAAGTTTTGTTTCAAAACAGCACACAGCAATTGTGAAAGGGTCCTATTAACTACTTTCGTTTGACCATTCGTCTGAGGATGTGCAATAGTAGAAAATAACAGTTTAGTTCCCAATCAATTCCACAAAGTGTGCCAGCAATAGTTGAGAAACTTAACATCCCTATCACTTACTATGGATCTTGGCTGGCCATGCAAACGCATAATTTCTTTAAAGAATAAATCAGCAATATGTGTTGCATCATTAGTTTTAGAACAGGCAATAAAGTGAGTCATTTTGCTAAACCTATCAACAACAACAAATATGCTATCCTTGTCATTTCTAGATCGTGGCAAACCTAGAACAAAGTCCATAGAAATGTCAGTCTATGGCTGATGAGGCACAGGTAATGGGATGTATTCTCCATGTGGCATTACTTTGGATTTAGCCTGTTTACACACAATGCATTTTTCACACATAGCTTACACATCATGTTTCATCTTAGGCCAATAAAAATGCTCATGCAAAATGTCCAAAGTTTTCTGTATACCAAAGTGTCTCATTAGTCCACCCTCATGTGTTTCTCTAACAAGCAACTCTTGCAAAGAACATTTAAGAATGCAAAGCTTGTCTTTCTTAAACAAAAACCCCTCATGCTTATAGAAATCACCATATGCATGCTCAGAAATAGCACTCCACACTTGACTAAAATCAGCATCATTTTCATACAAATCCTTAATAAACTCAAATCCAAGCAATTTTGTATGTAAAGAGGTCAGAAGTAAATACTTCCTGGACAGTGTATCAACCACTACATTTTCTTTTCCTTGCTTGTATTTGATAACATAAGGAAAAGTTTCAATAAATTCCATCTACCTAGCATGCCTTTTGTTCAACTTACCCTGAGTCTTCAAAAATTTTAAGCTCTTATGATCTGAATGGATAATGAACTCCTCAGGCCATAGATAGTGCTACCAAGTTTGCAAAGTCCTCACTAATGCATATAGCTCTTTATTATAGGTAGGATAGTTCAATGTCGCCCCATTAAGCTTTTCGTTAAAGTAAGCAATTGGCTTGGAATCCTGCATCAAAACACCACCAATACCTTTCCTAAAAGCATCATATTCAATTTCAAAAACCTTTTCAAAATTAGGGAGAACAAGCAAAGGTGCATTGGTCAGCTTTTCTTTCAAAGTATTGAAAGCTTTCTGATGTGTTTCAGTCCACCTAAACTTAGCATTCTTTTTAACAAGGTCATTTAAAGGAGAAGCTATAGAACTAAAATCCCTTACAAATCTCCTATAGAAGCTTGCTAAACCATGAAATCTTCTTACCTCATTAGCATTCTTAGGTGTTGGCCATTCCTTGATCGCCTTTACCTTCTCCTAATCAACAGAAATCCCCTGTGCACCTACAACAAAACCTAAAAACACCACAGATTCCATGCAAAAGGTACACTTATTTAATTTTGCAAATAACCTATTTTCTCTCAAAACAGTGAAAACCATTTGCAAATGCTGAACATGTTCTTCTAGAATTTTGCTGTAGACTAAAATATCATCAAAATAGACTACAACAAAGTTTCCTATGAAAGCATGAAGAACATGGTTCATCAATCGCATAAATGTGCTTAGTGCATTTGTCAAACCGAAAGGCATTACCAACCACTCATAGAGACCATATTTGGTTTTAAAAGCGGTTTTCCATTTGTTTCCCTCTCTCATGCATATTTGGTAATAACCATTCTTTAAATCAACTTTTGAAAACAAACACGCACCATACAACTCATCTAACATATCATCAAGCCTAGGTATGGGATGTCGATACTTAATTGTAATTTTGTTGATGGCTCGACAATCCACGCACATATGCCATGATCTATCTTTATTTGGAACAAGAATAACAGGGATCGAACATGGGTTAAGGCTCTCTCTCACAAATCCCCTTTCTACCAGCTCATCCACTTGCCTCTGAATCTCCTTTGTCTCCTCTGGATTTTCTCTATATGCTGGTCTATTTGGAATTGAGGAACTTGGAACGAAGTCGATTTGATGCTCAATACCTCTCAATGGAGGTAATCCAATAAGTATTTCCTCAGGGAACAAGTTAGCAAATTCCTGTAAAAGAGAAATGACGACTGCAGGCAAAGAAGGGTTAAGATGGTCAGTAGAACAATAAACATCCTTGTACATCAGTACAAGTAAGTGCCATTTTGCCTTCAAGGCACTTTCAATCTCACTTACCTTGCCAATTTCACTTGTGTTTCCCTCTAATTCTTTCCTCTCATGGCTCACAAGTGTATTTTTACCACTCTCTTTCACAATCTCACTCTTCTTTTCTTGTTTCCTCTTGTGTTTCCCTCTCTCTCTGAACTCTCTAGCAATCCTCAACTGATCCTCACTAGCCTCCCAAGGATGGAGGGGTGTTAAAACCACTTATCTTTTGTTCATAATAAAGGAATACCTATTATGATAACCATCATGGGTAACCTTTCTATCAAACTGCCAAGGTCGTCCCAATAATATGTGGCAAGCCTGCATAGGTACCTCATCACAGTATTTCCCTATAGAGAAAGAAACCAATACCCTCTTGGTCACTTTAACCTCCTCACATTCACTCAACCACTACAACTTATAAGGCTTATCATGCTTCACAATTTTCAAGCTCAATTTATCTACCAATAACGTGCTAGTAACATTTGTGCAGTTATCACTATCAATAATCAAACTACACACCTTGTTATTTACATGGCATCTAGTATTAAAAATGTGCCCTTGCTGCACTTCACCACCCTCATTCTTAGGTTGAGTATTGAGAATCCGCTTGGTAATAAGAAACTCTCCCTTTAGAGGACCTTCCATATCCACATCACTACAATCTTCCAATGGGGGCATGTCATCATCATCCCCTAAACTCACACTCTCCACATCACCACTCTCCAAAAGGATAATCGCCTTAGTGTTTGGACACTGCGATGCAATATGCCCAAATCCCTAGCACCTGAAACACTTAATGTCACGTAATCTAGAAGTAGATTTGGTTTTAGTGTTACCTTTCGAATAGGATGCGGGTGCCTTAGCCTTCTCTTCCTCCTTAGTTTTTGGTGATGATTTATTATTCTTCCAATTCGACTTCCATGAAGCACTAGAAGTTGAATTATACCTGGAAGAACTTGAAGCTAGATTATACCTTGAAGTACTCTTTGCCTTCAACTGCTTCTCAATCTTGATCGCCTTATGCAACAATTCCTCAATGTCTACATACTGCTATAGATCAATGATATCAACGATCTCCCTATTCAATCCATTAATGAACCTAGCCATTGTAGCTTCATCATCCTTTTCTACTTTAGCTATAATTATGGCTATTTCCATCTCTTTGAAGTAATCCTCTACACTTCTGGACCCTTGTGTCAAGCTTTGTAGTTTCCTATGTAAATCCCTAAAATAATGAGTCAGAATGTACCACTTCTGCATGATTGTTTGCATCTCATCCCATGTGCTGATAGGTCTCTCCTCATATTGTCTTCTATTTCGAACCAGTTGATCCCACCATACACTTGCATAGTCAGTAAATTAGACTACTGCAAGTTTAATCTTCTTATCCTCTGAATAATTATGACACTCAAATATGTGATTAACCTTTCGCTCCCACTCCAAGTATAATTCTAGGTCACTCTTCCCTTGAAAGGAAGGTATTTTCATCTTTATATTACCCAAATTACTATCTCTTCTTTAAGTATTATCTCTCCCCATCACAAAATTATACCCTCCCACTTCAGTATCTTCTTCCAATTCCATTCTCACTCCCCTCCTTGGAAGCCTCTCAGATCTTCAACCCACTATAGTGCTACCCGTGGGCTCCTTACGTTGCTTCATCTTATCCATCCTTTGATGGACTGGCTCCATCTCAGCCCTCATCATTTTTCTCATCTCACTCAATAGTGCATGAAACATCAACTTATCATCTCTTACTCCCTTCTCCTTATTAGGAGAACTTTAACTAGACATGTTTGCTGCAACAAAGAACGTTAGTAATAATAATATAACAAGGCCTCACAATTCACTCCCTCACGTGTTTACACTTAAAGATCAAAATTCACTCGTGTGTAACACAAATTTTGGGACTTCTCACGATATTAATCTCACACTCTACTTTTCCTTTACAAGCGCTTGTTTTAGAATTGACTCAATGAATTTTCTTCAAATAAACCACTAGGATAAATCAATGTGACAACTTAGAAATTTAACAAGTAAAGACGACAAACTCAATGACCAGTATGGAAAATGAACGAATTTGATAGGAAAATAATTCACTGGAACAACTAACAAACAAACTAGAACAATAACGGAAAGTCACTCAATATTCAGCAACTTTTTTTTTAATATGAATTTTTTTTTTAAAACTCTAAAGAACCAGGTTCTTGTTCCCTTGAATCAATCAATCACGCTTGGAATTGCGATTCAGGAGGATAAAACTCCTCGGCCAGAATTGATAGCAATAATTGATAGAAATATAGATTGGCCAATGGGATGACAAATGTGGCAGTAAACAATTGAGTTTAGGAATTGGCCAATGTAAAACAAAAGCAACACCAGAAAAGTAAACAATGGAATTGACGAAACAAATTTCTACAAACAACTTTTTTTTTTTAAAACTTCGATGGAAAATTCACATAATCAATTACAAATAAAATATGAACAAGGATAGAAATTACCCGATTTAATGAATTTGGCTCTGATATCAAATGACGTGAACCCTAGATATTGATATAAGACCCAACGATCAATAGAGGATTTAAAACCCAAGAATCGAAACTGAATCAAGTATTGTGCATAACCCAATCCTAATCGAACCCGCCGATTAGAACCTAAGCTATCAAGATCGATTTCTCCAAGTGTTTAAGATGAAGAAACCTAAGGTAGTTCTATTGCCAAAACCAAAGGAAGAGAGAATTCTCTCAAATGATTTTCATTCAACATCTGATAATATGACCTTTCAATTGTCCTCCCCAAAGGAGTTTATAATGGTCATAAATTATAAGCTGGATGTGACCTTTCAAATGTCCTACCAAGGAGTTTATGATAGTCATAAATTATAAGTTGGCGGCTTAAATACATCCAGGGTCGGCTTTGAAATGAAAAGACTAAAACAATGTTAAGGTTGTCTATCCATTGCTGATGTCCTCTGCTTCATCCCCACTTTGATATATGATATTCATGAGCTTAGGATTTGTGTTAGAGTTGTGTCGAATCACCTTTTGCTCCTGAAGTTCCATAATCAATCCTTGCAATGCCTCCTTCATTCGCTTAGTCCGTGATCATGTCATAGGACCCCCGATACCTTATAAAGGATCATTGGCTTTAACTAGCTCTCGAATGTTGGATGCGTCCTGATCTCTATGATGGGGCTATTTCTGCCTTAGGTAGTAATTTTTGGTAAACTTTGTTTACGGGACTCATTACAAGGTGTACTACAAATTGCAACTCTGACAATATTTGGATACTAATGAATTTGCATCTTCACAGAAAGTTCAATTTTCTCCCCTTTCCCACAAGACTCTTAATTTGCTTAGAAACAAAAATAATGACGCAAAAATTTAATATGCATCGAACGTTACATATAGGGATTGACAGTTTGAGAATTGATCAAGTTAGGAAAAGTTGTCGTAAAATTGGTATTTATTTTACTAATATTACAAAATGAGACATGATCTTCCTTTTAAACTTTATTTTGCGACTTTGAATTTTATTTTTACATTTCAATTTTTTTTATTTTTAAACATTTTTTTATAAGGAAAGAGAACGGCCATTGTAGCACCATCTCAATACCCAATAATTTTACCATGAGTAAGTACATGCTAATCTGATGCAACTTGGTGGGTTCGATGAGTGCTTTGAGTCTAGAACCTCCAAGCATTTAAAAAATGTTTACTCACCTACATCAAAACTAGTGAATAGTTGATTGCTATCTAGTGATGGTAATGCCACTAGCTTAAAGGCTATGCAATTGTTTTCTCTTAGGGTCCTAGATGGCTCCATGCCTCCCTCAAACTTCTTTTATTTAGAAAACATTACTTTAAACTACCTAATACAAAATGCTTGGCAAAAAAAAAAAAAAAAAATAAACTAATGAAAACACACACACACTCACATATATGTATATGTATATGTTACTTTTAGAAAGTAGCCACCAAATTAAACATTCTAGACTAAAAAATAAGGTGATTTACTTTCCAAAAGAAAATTTCCTTATCAAGATAAATTTCTATTTTTGCAAAAGAAGAGAAAGTAAATAATATTTTATTTTAAAAGAAATGAGACAATAAAGATAGAGGGAAATTCTTCTATTTTATTTATAGGGCCACTCTACTTTCGGATACCTATGTGTCTGTTATTCAAAATTCGATTGTTGTAGCTCCTTTTTATGAAAGAAAAATTCTTTAGTTTGTGGTTCTTATTTCCACCACACCAAAGCCCTCCCTCCCCACAAAAAAAATTTGATAAAAATCCTAATTGAATGCTATACTTTTGAAAATCCTAAAAAGCCTAATATTTTTTTTAAAGAAAGAATAAAAAATAAATTTTAATTTTTTCTTTTTTCTTTGAAAACCCTAATTGAAAAAAAAGGTCTTACATTGAGAAAATCCTTTAAAAAATCTAATTTTTTTGAAAAAATAATTCATTACTTAAAGTCTAAATTTATAAAAAACACAAAATTAAAAAAAAAGTTATCTAATGATAGAAGTATATATACAAACGTCATTAACATCCTAATTATGCAATTATCATGCTGATCATGTCAACATCCATATATACATAAAATACTTAATCATGTAAAATAAAAACAACAACAACACACAAGCATATAATTAATCAAGCCTAACATGCAATTATAAATTATTCTATTCATTTTTGTAAGTACACAATGATATCGTAAATTATCCTTAACATACATAAACTAACCTAACATGCAATTATAATATTAGAGAAAGATTTGGTTTATGATCAAATTAAATTAGTATCATTTCTAATTGACCTCTACTTTTAGTTGTAGGGACTCTTTAATTTATAAATTGCGATTTAAATCATGGATAGAACTCTAAATCATTATTTCATTCTATGTATTAGTATTATTATTAATAATTTTTTTTTTATTTTTTGCTGAAGATAGAACTCTAAATCGATTTGGATTTGATTCTTCCCAATTTGAACTTTATCTATCTAAGTTTATCCGATTTAAGAACTTAATCATTAATGGATTTGATTACATTTGTTGAAGTCATCGTATACCATATGTTATTTTGTACTACTTTAGATGTAAAACCATAAAAAACAAGTAAAAAAAAAAAAGATATGGGCCTTATGCGTGCATTTTCACGTGACTACTAGGCATGTGAAAAGAAAAGACAAAAGGAGAACATATGTGCCTCCTAGTTCTGGAAAACATGCCCTCCGTACATCTATATGCTATTGTTATGGGTGTTTCAAATGCTAAATAGTGGATAAGATATGAAATAATAACTCATTTTTGAAAAGTGGGATTTTCATTTTAATTAAGACATTTTCAATGTTTAGCTTCGACTCATTGAAAATAATTCTCTATCGGGCCCTCTTTCGTAAGAGGTACTTCTATTTTATTTTTTAATATTTTCAGCATTGTATTTGATAAGATATATTTCAAATATAGCATGGAAATACTTTTTGTTAATATAACATTTAAGAAAATATCCATAGAGGAAAATGCAAGCATAGTTGGAGTAAACGAGCGATTTAACAGATTTATGTAAAAAGGCTTAAAATTATATTTAAAGAAGAAGAAGAACAAGAAGAAGCATCTAGCATTTTCCCTACCTTTTTACTATATTGTACGAAAGGATTTTCACCCATTTTAATTGAGGACCACAGAACTTGAGAAGCTAATAAGGGCAAATTATGGCAAATAAATATTCCGGCCTAATATACAATACAAGGGAAATAAATTAGCTAAAATATTTTTATTAATCATGTTTATTAACAGTGCACATGGAGTGTGTTTTGTTTCGATAGCAAGTCTAAACATATTTGGACTTCTGTATATATATATGGTATACAGGTGATGAGTGAATTCAATCAATGACATCTTACCAGCCGGAGGTTCGATCAGTCATCTTCGTAGATTCTGGTAAACCCAACTTTCCTCAAGTAAACTCTGTACTAAGTGAGATTTATTAAATGCGGTGATTTTTCTTTTTTCCTAACTCATAATACTGAAAATTTTCTCTTTAAGATTTTTAAGTTTCGTTGTAAAAGCACTTGCTAACGAATCCTTTCTTATAATTACTCCATCAACTTAGTAGCTACCTTTATTATTTTTTTCTCTTTGGAGTTGTATGTAATAAATAAGCTAGACTACGGATAAGGAATAGCAATAATTAAATTGGCAATTCAAGTTCATACAGGTTGGGCTGTGAAGCGCTACTTGAATTTACAGCGAGCAACAATGAATTAACTTATTCTGTGTTTGTCAGTTTTTTTAATTTTTCTATTCTCTCCCCATTTAATGCAAACACATGCCTTTGCATCCAATACAGAGTGAAAAGGAAGTTTAAGAAAACTTATCACCAATTTAAAATAAATTAATGATACTTTTTAAATTTTATCTTGTAAATGGTTTAAGCATAAATGATCTAATTCTTACCAAAAACATAATTTTTAATAAATTTCTCATTTTCTTTTCACTTTTTATCTTTTTTCTTAAAAGTTATATATATATATATAGGGGTATTATTAGTGGGGATATTTAAAATAAATCTACAAATTCAATTAAACAGAAGTAGAAAACATGTGCAAGAATGGTAAATTTATCCGTAAAAAAGCATGTTTTGTATAATGAAAACAAATACACTGATGAATGCACCTAAAACACACCCGAGAAAAAAAAAGTTGCTTGTGTTGCTTTAATATTATAAAAATCTTAATAACTTCGTTTTTTCTTTCCTCTTTAAATGAAGTGATCCATGTAGAAATAAATAAAGGAAGCACAATACATACCGAGAAGTGATGAAGAAGATCCATAGCATGACATACCGACAAGTGATGAAGATGATCCACAACATCAAAACTTAAGTGATGGAAAGAAACAAAAGTTATCACTACTAAGAATATACATGGGGCAAGGTTTGCAATTTTTCTTAATTCCTTTATTTGACTCTCATTACATTCTTATCTACATATATTATATATATGGAATATGCACACTTATTAGCTTTGCTGTAGGGAAATAATTCTAATATGGTAAGCAATTGTTCTATGATAGTATCAATATTTTGCTCTAATAGGTTTTTCTTTTGGTAATAAACAACATGTACATATGCTATATAAAGTAATTATATAAAAGACAATGTTTACTAGATAAGTGTGGGAATTCAAAACTTCCTACTATTAACTAAAAAACCTCAAATCTTTAACAACTAAATTTAAGGCATCACGAGGAGATACAAAACATAGTATTTCCTCCCTTCGACAAAAGTTGTATCTTGTTGGCTAGCAGATCCCTCACTCAATTACATTCTTTTGAACTATAAGATATAACAACTTCATCTAACTATTGCACCTTTGCATTGCTAGCACAAGATATATCAATAAACTTGTGGGAAAGTTCATATCACTTTTCATTAGAGTAACAACTATTTGGGGGTCTAAATTAATTTCAACTTTTTGAACTCTACCTTCAAGTAACAATGTTACCTCCAATAAAGTCTCCTGAGAGAACTTCAATTTTCCTAGTTCTTCTTGCAAATCCTGTAACCCATTATACCCCATCATCACATAATATACTCCCCTTATAGTTACTTCACTAGAATGATGTTACACTAAGCTATTTGCATTAAGTTTCACCTAGTTTTTGTTGGGATTGACTAAGTAATTACTCTTCTTCTTATAGAAAGTAGATTCTTTTTCCTCATATTAAGAGCCCAAAACATATGAGCTCTCCAACGTATGATTTATGGAAATAGATATTGAGGAGTCATGTTTTACTTAGAACTTTTCCAATTTTTACCAATCTATATCCACCATTGCATGAAAAAGAAAAGTAGTGCTTTCGATGGCATCGATTGATTTAATTCTATTTTCTTGATTATGCAATTAGCTTGGATCTAGCTATTTAATCTAAGCTCTATGTTTTGATAGAAAGAGCACTCCAACTAGATTTAGGTGTAGAGTGGAGAAAGGATAAGGCAACCTTAGAGGGCATGATCTAAATGCTCACTTGCCATATGACACCTAGGACAAACCTTATAGTCCATTCTAGACCACTCTCTACAAAATCAATTTAATAGTTAGTGCTCTATATCCATCTACAATAGGATTCTTTGTTATATTTTCAAATCTCTATATATGAGTAAACATCATGAACATCTACTATTCCCCAACCCCATTTAGATATGCAAATTTCCCTATGTTTGTCTTCCCTTAACAAAATGGGTCCTATTTCTCTCTTGATGATGTTTATCCAATTCTAATTTTTTTCATCATCCCAACATGTATTTGGAATCCTAGAAACTCTAACTTGTAAGTTTTCTGCTTCAATTGTCAAAAGGCCTTGAATTAGTTATCTAATTGGACCTTTAAAGTTTTAGCTATTATTGTAGAATTTTATATTTTGGCCAACCCCTAAAATGGCAAACCCTTTTCTTTTTACCTATCATTGCTCCAAAAGGAAGTCCATCCATATGAGAAGAAGAGAGATATCACCTCTAATATTTTTCTATATTTTACTCTAAGAAGATCAACCCACATCACTATAAAGTATAAGTTTTTAAATTTTAAAATCATAACCTACCTTATAGCACCTTAGAATCACTCTATATGTTATAACTTCTAAAACCTATAGGGTACTAGGTATCCTATGAATCCTATAAATTTTTTCCTTTTTCCTATAAATTTCAAGTATTTGTGATATTGTAATTTATATGTAATATTACAAGTTTTTTATATGTAAAACATATGAAACCTATCGTAAAGCATATAAAATTAAAAAAGTAATTTCTATTCTCTTAATTATTTCAATTTAAGGTGATTTTACTACTTAACAAACAAGAAAGAACAAGGAGAAAGAATGGAAAATATAAAGTTGAAATGGAAAATGAGGAAGAATAAGGGAAAAATTTGAAAATGTAAATCGAGAGACAACATTAGTATAGCCATTTAGGTTATTAACTTGTGGGCCTTAGCTCCTTTATTTTATTTTATTTTTTTTACTAAAGCATTTATTAGCCTAAAAATATAATGATAGTATTTATTATTTATTTATTAATACTATTTAATAATTTTTATAAGGAGAGTATAAAATACCTTGTAACTTGTACTCTATATACCTTACAGTATTGGTTCTAGAGTGGATATAGGGAAGTAAGACCTTATACTTATACCATATCCTATGGAAATGGGTTTTAAAAAACTATACCCAGAGTCTGCCCATGACCCTCAATATATTCCTAAAACTTATCAAGTCAAATAGGATATATAGGTGGGTACCTTGTAAAACAAGGCAACCTACTCACCCCTAGTACCTATACTTTCAACTTTTATCAATTTAATGTATGAATTTTTAATTTTGCAATTTAGTGCTTCTTTGTTTAATTTTCATTAACAAAAAAGTTAACAACCATCACACACACACACACATATATATATTTGCATTTAGTTTTGATTGTATTTTGGTATCTATACTTTAGTTTTCGATGTATTTTAGTACTTAATCACATATTAATTTGCCAAAAATTAGTTTTAATTTTTCTTAATCAGTAAATTATTTTGAGAATTTAGAAGAATCACAAAAATTTTCTCTTACCAATTTCTTCTTTGATGTGCACAAAACCACTTCCAAGCAAAATCAAATGACTCAAGAAAACAAGCCTCAAGTCTCTTACAAAAACCGGTCCAAGTGACTAGGAAATTGCGTGACCCTAATGGAATTATGATGAAATCCAATGATTCAAAGATTCAATTAACTTCCACTAATGAGCAATTTCACTAATCAACAATAAGAAAAAGATAATTACACATGAAATGGATGAAAAAGACAAGCTCAAAAACCATGAACTCATACCCTTCCAACCTTGCCAATTCACGCCAATCACTGAGAGCAATTCAAGTCTCAATGAACAATCAATCTTAAAAGATAATTATTCTCGAAAAAAAAACACAAATATATCCAAGAAAGATACAAATCTACCCTATATATGACTCACTAGAGAAGAAATGAACATACAACAAAGATGGAATCGATATGACTCGCAATTCTCCTTCGTCGCACTTGCCACAATTCCAATTCTTGGGTTGAAATTGATAAGAGTTTTGAACTAAGAAAAGAACCCTAATTCCACACGTGAAAGTGTCTCTCAAATCTGTAAAAATTGGCCTACTCAAACCCTCTCTTAAGCAAGTATTTATTTTTGCTACTCCTAGGGTTAAAAAGTGATCAAAATTACAAGTTTGCCATTTTTAAGGTGGCTAGCCCTAAATGAAAATTACAAGGAAATAAAAGTGTCCCAAAACCAAATACAACAAAAATAATTCATAAAAGAAGAAATATATAAAAGAAATGGTCTTCAAGATGTCGGTCTTCTATAGGATCCATCGGCCCAACTCATTGCCGGTTCAGGTCGGTCCATGGATAACCCACAAGTTGAGTCTGAGGGAGTTTGTCCATTGCCCTATAAAATATGATAAGTGTGCCCGTTGGAAAACGCAATACAAGAATAATAGAAAAGAGGTTAATATATAAATAATTGCAGGGCCGATCTGCTCAAAATGAGCCTTCAATGCCAAGATTTGAATTCCTTTAGTTCTTGCCCTAATGATAAGTCTTGTTGGATTTTTATTCCTATAATTCTTTTTCCTAGTAAATGTTCAATATTTCCAATATATATATATGTATGTATGTATGTATGTATAAAAGATTTAGAGCAGTATACCTAAAATGATCCATTATGTTTTTATATACCTCTTTTTTTTATTATTATTAATATTATTATTTCACATAGATTGCAAATGTATTTTTAATTTTGCAATTTTTCATGTATTACAATTGTCCTTACTTTTATGAATTTATTTATTTTTTACTTGAAATGGACTTTCTATTTTGGTCTCCAATTTAGTTGTTTAAAAATGGCCATAAATAAACCACCATTCATTCTTGATCACTTTATGTAAGTCATTAACTGCATAAAAAAACCCATTCCCAAACCAACCATTAAAATTCCATTACGAAATTCCCATATAATCTATAATTTTTGAAGGCCTTTATAACCAAAGATAAATCATATGATTTAATGATTAAAGAGTTCTTCCAGGAATTACGAAGAGATAATTTCTCTTCTTTCGAAAAGGAGATGGGTCTAATATTTGAATTGCTTGTATTTGATGTTAATTTTTTAAAAACAATCATGTTTTCATATATTAGAATTTTATTTGTACTAATATACTATTCATTTCTTCGTATAGAGTGTTAACTATTAAATCTTTTATCAAATAAAAAGGGAATGGGTTGTTTCAAGAGAGAATGTTGAAGAGAACTTTCCTTTTCCTAAAAGTCAAATATTTGAAAAATTAAGTGGAATTCGAATATAAGCATTATTATTCTAGTAGGGTTGATATAGACAAGATTTGGTGGGAAATGAAAAAAGAAATAAAAGAGCCATTGAAAGGGGTTTGGACATGACTTTGTTTTTTATATATTTTCTTCTAGCATTTAGGATTAGTTGTTGCCTTATATTAAACAATTGTTGAATCGTAGATCAGAGGTTGATGTATTTTCCCCTGAATTTGATCCATCATGTATAATAGGACTATAAATGAATACGGTCAAAATGACACAGTATTATGCTTAAACCTAAGCTTGACTTTTAGTGGTAAATCATAAGTTTGGCTCAATTAAGTTTACTTATGTCTTTTCCTAATTAAAATAACACCATATTCAAACTCTAGCTAAAACTTGTTTAGCATTTATGGTTGTCTCAAGCTCGATTAGACGAGTTAATATCATGAATCTTGAGCATGATCTAATAAACTACTTCAATAGCTTAAGTTCAAACTCAACTCAACTAATATCAAATCAAACAGAAATAAATATCACATCTAACTCAAGTAATTCTAAAGTAAGGCTCATTTAGCCTCTAAATGAAACATTATATATATATATATATATATGGCTACATTGCTTTTTTTTCTTTCCTTTTTTTTTTTTTCATTTGCAATCTTAACATGGATAAAGAAGTTGACATGGAAAATTATTAAACAATTAGGTGAGTGGTTATATATCAACAATGGATTTTCTTCTTTGTTATTTATAATTGAAGTAGCTTTACATTTCGAGTAATCTTATGTCTAGTACCAAGAATCAAGGAGATTAAACAAGAGAAGCTCAAGCATCGATACACCAACTGTAATACTAGAAATTTTTAATAATTTATGAATATATGTTATAACATAAAGCTAAGGTTAAGGATGGAAAATGTACTTAAAATGAAGGGCAAAAGTGTCATTTCACATGAAGAGTATAGATACCTAAATTAACTTAAAGAGCCTCCTTTGCCATTATGCGCAGTGAAACAGTAAACGAAAGGAAAAACGCTATCAAAACAACTTAAGGTGACTAAGGGGAATTCATCAGCATTCGATCTAGTGATACAAGGTAAGGATTTCTATGACTTACGAAATAGTCACGAATAAAGAATTGAGGTTGAAATGAGTTATTACTACATGATGTCACCAAAATTAGATTGAAGAGGGAACATGAAGAACAAGGAAAATCATGAATCAATGACTCAATTCATAGAAATTTCGATGTAAGTATCCTAATCCACATTAGTTAATTAGAAAATTCATGTTTTAGGATTTACTTAAGCTTAGGATTAGAGAATGTGGAGATTGGATGAATTGGTAGAAGAAAATTAGGGTTCATGAGAATTTATCGAGAGATACATGGCTTATCTACATGGCTATGTTTTGATTGTGTTAAACATAAAACATACTGAGAGATACACAGCTTGTCTACACAACTATGTCTCAACCGTGTTGAATGCAAAACATATTGAGAGATACACTACTTATCCACATGGCCGTGTTTCGACCATATTGAACACAAAAATCATCGAAAGATGCATGACCTTTGACATGGCCTCCAACATGGCCTTATTGAGTGAAACATAACTTCATTGTATATCTATTTAACTCCTAATTAAACTAATTTCATGAAAACTAGATAATTAGTAAAACCTTAGATAACCTAATAGATTAAGAGAAATTAAAGGAATCATATTAATCTTAAATTAGTACTAAGAAGGACTTATTGATGTTATACAAATTTCAACTTAGCTTAAGTTGAAAACTAGACGTACTTAAGGCTAGGATTCAAGGTATGTGTAATTTGTGTGTTATTCTGTGCTTGTTTAAGTTAGTACAATTATTGAAATTGATTAAGTTGAATGATTTGTCTTAAGTGTTTGAGTTGTTGTGTGTTGTTTTGTGCTTGTTTAAGTTAGTACAATTATTGAAATTGATTAAGTTAAATGATTTGGCTTAAGTGTTTGAGTTGTTGTTATATGTGCTTAGCTCGGCTTAGGGGCCTATAGTGGTAGATCCTTAGGAAGCACATTAATTGCCTTTGTGTGATGTTATCCCTAATGGAGCCGTGCTTGGAAATAATCTAGGTTAAATGTTGGATTAAGTGTTTAAGTGGACATGGGTGTAGAGCCTATAGTGTTAGTTCCTAGCACTAAGTTTAAGGGGATTAAGTGTACCATGGGTGTGGGACTTATAGTGGTAGTTCCCATCACCAATTTTAAGTGTTTAAGGGATCATGGGTGTGGGGCCTATAATGGTAGTTTCCATCACTAATTCATGTTCCAATCGTTTAAGTGTGTTAAAGGGATCATGAGTACCCTATTGTTACTTGTAGACTTAAATCGTATCATGAAACGGTTGCTTATGCTTAAGTATTGTATAATGCATGTGTTACTTGTTCATAGTTGTGCATACGTGTGTGCTTGTGTTATACGTATTGGGCATTAGCTCACCTTTTGAGGAACATTTTTTTTAGAAGTAGGTATTAAGGAAAATGATAACCTAGAAGATAACTTGGGATTAGGTGAACTACAAAAGAGGAAGAAGATGGTTACCATTATTACTATGGTGATTAGAAATTAGGGAGAATTTTGTCATTTGGATATAATAGTTAATATTAACTAGAGAATGTTAATTTAGAATTTAATAGACTTTTGCTACATTAGATATTAAATGTGGATTTATGAAATTAGTTTTGAAGTTTGTGGAATGGATTGAATGCCTATATACATTAATTATAGGATTAAGAGGTATCAGAGTAGATTGGAGCCTTAACATGTTCTTGCATGATAAGGACATGTGGTGAGCCATAGTGCAGCCTGGGGTTTCAGGACATTATAACTTAGGTGGTATCAAAGCCTAGGTTTATGATCTTTAGGGACTTAAGTTTAAATCTATAGAGAATAAGTCAATGATCTTTAGGTAATTAGGTTTTGATTTATAGAAAATAGATTGTTGATCCTGAAGAGCTTAGGTAATGATCTTTAAAACTAAGTGATGATTAATAAACATAAGTTTTAAATAGTAGAGCATAAGATATGATCTTTGGAAAAATTAAGTATTTAACCTATAAGAAGGTAAGACATGAAGAGAGTTGGAAAATATGGGACATTTATTTATTTATTCAATTATTCTCTTGTATTATTATTTTACTTGCTTTCTTTTAACTACTAAGTTATATATATGAGTAAACATTATGTGTAGTGATATATGTTTATATATCTATACACCTTGATACTCACATGGACCGATATTCACTTAAATGCATCTGGTCATCTCTTCTTAAACATAATGTCTCTAAGAAGAATCATCAAATCAGGAGTTAGAAGGGGTGCTAGATGTGACCACCTTAATGAGGAGGAAATCTAAAATCAACAGCCACAAAGGGAAATAGGTCAGATGCCTGAAGAGACAGTTTAGTTGTTACATACTGTAAATCATTTGGTGGGACTATTAGCACAATAATACCAAACCCCTAATGTCCCACAACGTATAATTATTAATGAACCCATCAACTTTGATAGTTTCATTGGGGTAGATAAAGAATTCAACCCTAAAGTGGATGACCCAATTAAAGTTGAAGATTAGGTACAAGAAATAGAGAAGAACTTTGTTTTCTTTTAGATACCAAAAGATAGGAAGGTCAACTATGTTGCATTTATGCTGAAGGGAACTGCGGCAAAATGGTGAGTTTCGATTCCTAGACTTGTAGGGGAATGCATGAACTGGATAGTGTTTAAGAAGCTATTTTATTAGAGGTACTTTCCCAACAGGTCTCTAGAGATAGGATGAAAAATGAATACTATAACTATGAACAAGAGGATCGAACAATTAAAGAATGTGAGGCAAAGCTGAGTTGCCTTATCCAATTTGTTCCTAAATATGTGCGTAAAGATGATAGGTCTCAAGCCAAGAGATTTCTAAAAGGTTTGGACTTAGACCTATAGCTTGCACTGAGGGCCTTTAAGCTAAATACATATGTTGAAATGGTTGATAAGGCTATGTACCTCGAGTAGAATAAGAAAATCATTGAAGAACAAAGGAGTGGCAAAGCAATAATAGCTCTAGAAAAGACTTGCCTTAAGTGGCACTACAAGAATTTTTACATTTAGTAACATTTGCAAATTTTGCAAATGTCACTAATTGCTATATATTTTAGTAGTGTTTAATAAACATCACAAAAGGCTTATTATTAGTAACATTTGTAACTAATGTTAGAAGACAAAAATACACAAGATGATTTATGACATTTTCTAAAGGTAAACATTATTAAAATTGTTAGATTTTCACTTCACACTCTCTTAAGAAATTTATCCACACTTACTTTTAAAATAAAAAAAACTTAATTATTTTAAATAATCTCATTATAAAAAATTACCCTTCTAACACTTTGTATTAAATAAAAAAGAACCATAGAGAAAGAATCTAATGTTTTGTGTGTGTGTGTGTGTATATATATATATATATATATATTGTATGTATGTATATAATTTGAAACTTTTTTTTGTTTGAGAGACACATCCTTTACCTACTTGTTGTGAATTTAAGAATTATTATAATCATAGTACAGCAAGAATTTATGTATTTAGTAATATTTATAAATTTTACAAATGCAACTAATTACTATATATTTTAATAACATTTATTAAATGTAATATAAAATATAGTATTAGTAACTTTTATAATTGAAAATAAAATATATAAGAATATGATTTGACTATAGTGTCTTTTAAGTAAAAGTGAAAACTTTTAAGTTTTCATCCCTTCTTTCCCTAAAAAACATACTGCCTAATATTCTAAAAAAGAAACCTCAAAATCTTAATGCTCTGGCAAATTGGTGACCTCTTTCTCTCTCTCTCTCTCTCTCTCTCTCTCTCTCTCTCTCTCTCTCTTTTATCACTCATACAATGTCATTCCTCTCTATCAATCTCATTGTACGATTCTATCTCTTGCAATTTCTTCTCTTCCTTGATATTGTTTATGCTCTCTTAGTTCTCCATCTCTCTATATTCTGCATTTTCTCTTTAGAAATCTAGGTACTTCTTTCCCATTTCCGCTTCAGATTTAGGGCTATTATGTTTTTTAGTAGAAACTTTTGATCTTTATCATCTATTTGTTGTTTATTTTAGGTTTTATGTCTAGTTATGTTGTCAATTTAGTAAGTCCTCTTACACTATCTTTTTAAGGTTTTGTTATGGGAAGATTAAAGTTTGAGTTTTGAAGATCACATTTTTTTCCATATTTAAATTGTGTTTTATAATTTCTTATAAGTTTTTATGTGGGTTTGTTTCGTATATTGCCATGTTTTGTCCAGTTTTAATTAATGGTTATGAATTGGTTAGTGTTGGGTAGTTATAGATGTTTCAGGGATCAATCAATTTAGGGTGTTGTTTTGCTTTACAAGATTAGTCAAAGAAGGTTTTTTTTACTAGTATATGCATCTAATGATGTCAAAAATAGGGTATTAATTTTTTGGCAAATGTCTTCTATGCTGCATGTGAAGCATTTGTCATTTTTGTGGTGCTTATCAATTTTCATGATCCAGGGAAGACTCTACTCATTATGAAGGATTTTGTTTCAGCATTAGACTTGATGGTTACTTTTGAGTTTTAGTTCATTCAATTAACAGTTTAGTTTGAAGTTTATACTTATTTGATTGAGGATACCTACGTTCAAAAAGGGGCTTAAATAGATATAGTAGTGATTTTAATTATAAGTTTATTGGAACTTAAGGCCTTGGGAAGTTTGTGTTGTACTTATTTTATTATGTAATGGCAAATTCTCTTGTGCTATCTTAAAATAAAAGTGATGGGTAAGTGTTTGCCCATTAAAGCCATTTCTAAGGTTAATATCTACAAGTTTACTCCTTAGCATCTCCTTGGTATGTAGATTTTTTATTCTTTAGCTTAATTCACTTTGGTTCTACAGTTTTATTACATCTAAAAGATATGAGTGTTTCATATCATTTGTTTTCTTTTTCAAATAAAGCTTGCTTTGAGAACATGGACTTCAAATGGAGCAAAGACTTAAAATGGTACTTCTTTTGTCCCAAAGAGAAGAAGTCTACACAAGGAGGTAAGATGCATAAAGCTACTAATTTTGGGTCTTGGAAGACAATGGGAAAAGACAGACCTGTTATTCATGATGGTAAAACGGTTGGAATGATTAGGAGTTTGGTTTTTCATCTTCAAAAACCTTAAGTGCAGTGAATTGATTGGGTTATGTATTAATATAGGCTTGAAGATATGGATTTTTTAGGTGTGGCATAGGGATGCTTCGTCTCATATGAGTTTCAGTTTTCTATTTTTTCAATCTCGTATGATGACAACATTTTACATAGTCGTATTCGAATTTGGTGGTGTGATAAGGCATATGGTCGAACTAGAATCTAAAATTGGTGACCATTGGGAACATGTATATACTCTCTTCATTTAATTTATTCCTCACAATACTCAATATATATGTGATTAAATTATCTCTAGCCATGTATGTAATTAAAAAATGGTTGAATATATGATATATCTTTCTTTGAATGCCATGAGATGTCGTTTCCATTAAATTAGATATATAAGGATTTGACATGCATGTAATAAGCCTTCAACATTGGCTTGGTCTCTTGAGGCTGCTTAACCACCCTGGAAACTGTCTTCTTTTTTTTTTGTCTTATTCCCTTCAATTTATGACATTTTAGCTTGAAATTTTCGTTGTTTTTAATACTCCTTTTACACAATTTAGTTTGTTCTATTATATAATTTTATAAAGTCCTTCATGTGAAGTAACACTTAAAAGGCCAAGTAAAATATGTTACTCTTGAGTATTGCAAATTGTAGGTGGCTTGTGTGATGTGCCTAATCACTCTTAAAAGCACATCCAAAAGACTTAAGAAAAGATATCTCAAGTCTAGGAAAAATCGGATCCAAAAAATGGCACTTTTCAAATGAAACCTAATGATGAAATGATGAAATTCAAACAACTAATGATATAATCTGAATACCACAATGGAAATGGCTTCTAACAACACTCTAATTTCATATAATCCACGAAAATGAAGCCTCAATTTGATAAAAGAAAACCGTCACAAAACAATCCCTTTTCCAATGGTGAAAATCACGTTAACAAGGAAATCCTTAAAGATGAATTGAATCAACTTGATAATTCCTTCAAATAATCACAAGAATTCGTGGATACAACAAGTAAATCTGACCAAGAATGTTCTAATCCAACCCTAGATATTACACACTAGAGAAGAAAAAGAAAACACAACAAGTAGGAAATGATATGACTCACAAATTCCAATTATTGCACTCGCCACAATTCCAACTTCTTGGGATTGAAATTGATAAGAGAATTTTGGAATTAGGAAACCCTAAGCCCTCTCACGAAATGTGAAGTGTATAATCTGCAAAATTAGCCTCTTCAAACCCTCTCGTAAGCAAGTATTTATACTTGCTACTCTTAGGGTTAAAAAGTGCTCAAAATTACAAGTTTGCCACTTTTAAGGTGGCTAGCCCTAAATGAAAATTACAAGGAAATAAAAGTGTCCCAAAAACAATTACAACAAAAAATAGTTCATAAAAGTGTAAATATATAAAAGAAATGGTCTTCAAGATGCCGGTCTTCTATAGGATCCATCGACCCAACTCATCGCCGGTGCAGGTCGGTCCATGGATAACCCACAATTTGAGTATGAGGGAGTTTCTCCATTGCCCTATAGAATATGATAAGTGTGCCTGTTGGAAAACACAATACAAGATTAATAGAAAAGAGGTTAATATATAAATAATTCCGAGGTCGATCTGCTCAAAATGGGCCCTCAACGCCAAGATTTGAAATCCTTCAGTTCTTGCCCTAATGATAGGTCTTGTTGGATTTTTATTCCTATCATTTCCTCGGGCCTCAAAAAGATTTGTCCTCAAATCTAGTAGATCAAATGCAGTAGAGACTTTGTTTCCTCTTAGCAAGTCACCTGAAGAAATATCTCTGCAAAATCTCAATATCTGAAATACTATAGGTGGTGATTGTCTTCTCTCCTCCATTTTTAGGATGTATCTCTTTTGCAATACAAATAATGACCCATTATCCACTAAAGTTGCCCCTGTATCAACCTGTTCCACTGAAACTGTTTCCTCTTTTTCTAACTCATCTGTATGTTGCTGATCTTCATGGTCTTCTAATGGTTGGCCCCATTGCTCATTGTCCTCTAAGACCTCTGAAGGTGAACACAACTGTCTTTGAACAATCTGGCTCTCTGGTGGTCTGCTCGTCTGACTATGATTATCAGGATCCTCTGAAGGTTGGCACATCGGTGTCTGACAAATTTTATGCTCTAAGGGTTGGCTCGTGTCACTAGATCCCTCAAGAACCTTTGAAGGTTGGCATATTTGCGTCTGCACAATTTGGTCCTCCCAGTCTAGGTAATCATCTATGGAACCCCTACCATCAAATGAAGGCATCTGTAGCTTCGCACACTCTGGCCCTCTAGGTGGTCTAAATTCCCTGTCTGGATATGGTTTAAGCCCAAAATTATCATCTCTATCTTCCCTAAGAGCATGATAATCTCCCTTTACTCTAGGTGGCGCCTGAAGGTTTACCACAGGTGGTGGTGACAATGTCATCCTATCAATCCTTGTTGCTAATGTAGCAACAAATTTGCTAAGGTCCCGAAGTTGTTCATCTAGAGTTCTTCCATTTGTATTTCGACGACTTGGTCTGCTACCCACTTGGCTATTGGCCTCATTTCCAATGTACCCATTCACACTATCATATGACATGTTTGTGGATGCGATTTATCTAAAGTACAAATGTAATCTCAAATAATTTGTAGCACACTCCCTTCACTTCACCACGTCACAGTAACAAGTTTGGATAACAACACACACACTTATACACCCATGGTGCAACAAGTCACCAATGCAATAAATACTTTTATCACTTCAAGTATATTAGAATAAGTGAAGCACAAATAAATACTTCTAAGTAGTTAAGAAATTAAATTCAACTCACAAGTGTTGAAGTAATAAGTTCAATTACTTTCACACTTTAATGTTTGTTTTTGAATTCAAATTCTACTATTTCAATTTTCCTTTATTGCCACGGTTTCACACCTACAATTGATCTTGATGTGCAGCACCTTTAATCCACATAAACCCACAAATTTACACCACCACACACACCTTCAATCACGGTGCACTCACTCCACCAATAACTCCACGGCAACAACACAAACAACAACAACAATTAAGATGTATCACTTCCATGGCAACAACAAGGTGAATATTGATTACAAGTAGTCTTCAACTTCCATGGCAAATAATGAAGACAAAAGATTAATAAGTAGCTTTCCCAAAATGAATTCTGAATCCCACTATAGGCAGGAACTTTCAATTTGAAATTCAAATAACTTCACTTATTGCAAGCCTTCCTCAATTGGTAACAATGAATTTAAATTCAAATAGCAATCATTAACTCCCACAACTTAATTGCATATGATTTGAATTCAAATAATTCCTTACTAATCAAACTTAATGTAATATGCAAATTGTACTTCACAAATTCAGAATTACACAATGGAATTCAAAGACAACAAACAACATAACTCCTCACACCACAAGCTACTTCACGGCAACAAATGGTAAGTTTAACAATTTCAAAACAATTTGCTAAAGTAACTTCACTTTGTACTTCTGCTCTTCCACGTGAATTAGTGTCCACAAAGTGATATAATAACCTTCCCAAATCAACTCCAACAATCAGCAAATCAAATCCCAATCCAAAGCAATTTCACAATCTCAAACAAGAACAACAACAACAACTACACAATTGCTTTTTTTCCACTTGATCAACCCTAATTGTTGATCACTTCCACGAAATTGAATACAATCAATTCCCTTTTCTCAACAAGAGCTCTGATACCAAAAAGATGATGTGCCTAATCACTCTTAAAAGCACATCCAAAAGACTTAAGAAAAGATATCTCAAGTCTAGGAAAAATCGGATCCAAAAAATGGCACTTTTCAAATGAAACCTAATGATGAAATGATGAAATTCAAACAACTAATGATATAATCTGAATACCACAATGGAAATGGCTTCTAACAACACTCTAATTTCATATAATCCACGAAAATGAAGCCTCAATTTGATAAAAGAAAACCGTCACAAAACAATCCCTTTTCTAATGGTGAAAATCACGTTAACAAGGAAATCCTTAAAGATGAATTGAATCAACTTGATAATTCCTTCAAATAATCACAAGAATTCGTGGATACAACAAGTAAATCTGACCAAGAATGTTCTAATCCAACCCTAGATATTACACACTAGAGAAGAAAAAGAAAACACAACAAGTAGGAATTGATATGACTCACAAATTCCAATTGTTGCACTCGCCACAATTCCAACTTCTTGGGATTGAAATTGATAAGAGAATTTTGGAATTAGGAAACCCTAAGCCCTCTCACGAAATGTGAAGTGTATAATCTGCAAAATTAGCCTCTTCAAACCCTCTCTTAAGCAAGTATTTATACTTGCTACTCCTAGGGTTAAAAAGTGCTCAAAATTACAAGTTTGCCACTTTTAAGGTGGCTAGCCCTAAATGAAAATTACAAGGAAATAAAGTGTCCCAAAAACAATTACAACCAAAAATAGTTCATAAAAGTGTAAATATATAAAAGAAATGATCTTCAAGATGCCGGTCTTCTATAGGATCCATCGGCCCTACTCATCGCCGGTTCAAGTTGGTCCATGGATAACCCACAATTTGAGTCTAAGGGAGTTTCTCCATTGCCCTATAGAATATGATAAGTGTGCCTGTTGGAAAACACAATACAAGAATGATATAAAACCAAAAACAATTACAACCAAAAATAGTTCATAAAAGTGTAAATATATAAAAGAAATGGTCTTCAAGATGCCGGTCTTCTATAGGATCTATCGGCCCAACTCATCGCCGGTTCAGGTTGGTCCATGGATAACCCACAATTTGAGTCTGAGGGAGTTTCTCCATTGCCTATAGAATATGATAAGTGTGCCTGTTGGAAAACACAATACAAGAATGATATAAAAGAGGTTAATATATAAATAATTCCGAGGTCGATCTGCTCAAAATGGGCCCTCAACGCCAAGATTTGAAATCCTTCAGTTCTTGCCCTAATGATAGGTCTTGTCGGATTTTTATTCCCATCATTGTGATTTTTAGAAACCCAAAATACTAAACTTTGGCAAAGTTGCTTCATCTTTCTCTAACAGTATAAAGTGCCATCTTATGGTGGTTATTGCAAATGCCATTTCAAGAAACTCATTATGATCTTATTCACAACTATTTTTCTAAGAGGAGTTTGTACTTAATATAGAGATGATGTTGTATTCACAGCTATTTCTGCGACTTTTATATCCACTTTCCTATGTTATTATTTGCTTAATAAAAAAGATAACAAAAGATTGCACAATTTTGGAATTTTTTATAAAACTGACAAATAAAACTCTTATTCAATTCTTATCATAACAATTAAAGAAAAATTAAACAAGAACTAGACTTGATTTATTCAGTTCTTTAAGCTACAATGATGGAGCCGAAGTAGCTAGTGACAAGCCTAGGATTTGATACATAGACTCTGGTGTAAGTCATGTGTAGAAGAGGCATAATAGTAAGTAATACACATGTTTCAATTTCAACCCCCCCCCCCCCCCCCCCCCCCTTTTAGTTTGAAGAAACATTTTACTTTAAAGTTTAGAAGGGTAAATAGGGTGTACCCCCTTTGGTCCACCTCTACTGATAGGTGCCAATCCAAGTATTCTTTTCCTAAAAGACATCATCTGTAAAAGGAAAACCTACCTTAGAATGTAGTATGCTTCCTTAACACATTACATGGAGGAAGTTTTTAGTCGATTGTGGTGTAGATGCAGATAGTCATTCTTAATGTGTTGTGATCTTACAAAAGCAAACTAGAGGGAAGATCATTCATAATAGAGGAGGTGTAATATTCCTTTTATGAGGTAGGAACTATAACTATAGAACTCATCTACACTTCCCTTTGATGCTATGGAAGCTAGCCTTGCTAGTGTATCCAAGGTTAATATGGAAAGTTCCAGAAGGCTTGACACTAGAGGAAGCTATTGAAATGCAAAAGAAAGGAAGAATGATGTGCTCAAAATCAAGTTCAAGCACAATCAAATGACTCAAGAAAACAAGTCACAATTCAATCACAAAACCGGTTCAATGTGGATGAACAATTCACATGAAACCCTTTACGATTTGATAGAAAACCAAAGAATAAATGATGTAAATGCAATCCCTATTTGTAATATTCACCAAGTGAAAACAAAAAGAGATTAGATTCACGTGAGATCAGAACAAAATTGAAGCACCAAAACCGTGATTTCCACTCTTCCTCCAATTCTAATTCACGCCAATCACTAAAATGATATTGAGTTCAATAACTAAAAGAACAATCAATCTTAACAAGACAATTGTTCATGAATTACACTCACAAATAAGTCCAAGAAAGATTCAAATCTACCCTAGATATGACTCACTAGAGAAGAAATGAAAAACAACAAAGATGAAATCGATATGACTCACAATTCCCCTTTGTCGCACTCGCCACAATTCCAATTCTTGGGTTGAAATTGATAAAAGATTTTTGAACTAGGATAAACCCTAATTCCACACGTGAAAGTGCTATGTTTTTTCTGCAAAATATGGCATCCTCAAGCTCTCTTCTAAGCAAGTATTTATACTTTCTACTCCTAGGTTAGCAAGTGGTTAAAATTATAAGTTTGCCACTTTTAAGGTGGCTAGTCCTAAATGAAAATTACAAGGAAATGAAAGTGTCCCAAAACCAAATACAACAAAAAATAGTTCATAAAAGAAGAAATATATAAAATAAATGGTCCTTCATGATGCCAGTCTTCAAGAAGCTTTTGAATCAGGTTCCGTTGACAACCCTGACTCGCTTAGTAACGTAGGTGTTTTTGCATCCTGTAGGATTTATAAGTGAACTTGCTGAAATGCGTCAAAATTATAGTGCAAAGATATAGGAAGTAGGTTAGTTTTCTCAAGATTAGGTTTCTCTAGACAAAACCCTCAAAGCTAGATTATGGAGACTCTTAGCTCGGGCCCTGGTGATAGGTCCTAGAGGAGTCTAATTCCTATCATCTCCTCGGGCTTCTGGAAGATTTGCCCTCAAATCTGATGGATCTTCATGCACGTCATTTGCTAAGTATGGTGAGAGATTTGAAACATTAAATGTTGTGATACTCCATATTCTCTTGGTAACTCTATGCGATAGGCATTGTTGTTGATGTGCTTTAAGACCTGAATGGTTCATCTGATCTAGGAGATAACTTCTGTGACTTTTTATGTAGAAACCTATCCTTGCTAAGATTAATCCAAACTAAGTCACCTGGATTATAGAGATGAATTTTCCTGTGCTTGTTTCCCTAGATCCTCTGTTGTTCCTGGGTCTTCTAAAGGTGTTCAGTTGTTCGATCATAGATGTGCTGAATTTGTCGAGCTCGGTCAACTCCACTAAGACTTTCTTCCTTTGTCGCCGGTCTAGCTATAAAATCTAATGGAATGGAAGGATTATAGCCATAAAAAACTTCAAAGGGAGACTTATTGGTTGAACTATGAGTAGACCTATTGTAAGCGAACTGAACAATAGGAAGACACAAGTCCCAATCAGTAAGATTCTTGCCAACTGTTGCTTTGAGTAGATTCCCAAGCGTGCAGTTGACAACCTTTGTTTGTCCATCTATCTAGGGATGGCAAGAAGTACTGTACAACAGTTTAGTACCTAGTCTTCTCCATAGTGTCTTCTAAAAGAAACTAAGGAACTTAGTATCTTTGTCTGACACTATGCTATGTGGAACTCCATGTAATTTGACAATTTCTTGCATAAAAAGGTTAGCAATAAAAAGAGCATCGTCTGTTTTGTGACATGGCACAAAGTGTGACATTTTATTGAATCGATCAACAACCACCATAATAGAGTCTTTCCCCCTTTATGTTCTAAGTAATCCTAATACAAAATCCATACTGATATCAATCCACAGTTTAGATGGAATAGGTAAAGGCATATATTTACCCTATGCACCTTTTCCCCCTTTGTGATGTACCTAATTCCACTTAAAAGCACAATTAAAAGACTCAAGAAAAAATAATCTCAAGTCAAAGCAAAACCGGATCCACAAGGGTTAATTCACGTGAACCCTAATGAAGATATGATGAAATCCAAATGTTCAAAGATATAATTGTAATACCACAATGATAATATCTTCTAAAAACACTCTAATTTCATATAATCCACGAAGATAATCCAAAAATGACAAAGAAAACCTCAATTACAAGAACTCCTTTCCAATAGTGAAGAACACGTTTTCAATGGAATTCTTCAATGAAGATTCAAATTCAATTGCAAAGTACCTCAAATAAACACAATAATTCATCAACAATAAGATGTATTTCTGACCAAGAACTATCTCAATTCAACCCTAGATATGACACACTAGAGAAGAAAAGAAATCACAACAAAATGAAATTGATACAACTCACAATTTAAAGGTGTTGCACTTGCCACAATTTCAACTCATGAGATTGAAATTGATAAGAGTCTAATGACAATTAGGAACCCTAATTCTCACGTGAAGAAGAAGTGTATAATCTACAAAATATGGCCTCCTTAAACCCTCTCTTAAGCAAGTATTTATACTTGCTACTCCTAGGGTTAAAAAGTGCTCAAAATTACAAGTTTGCCACTTTTAAGGTGGCTAGCCCTAAATGAAAATTACAAGGAAATAAAAGTGTCCCAAAATCAAATACAACTGTCGAGTCTAATTTTTGAATTCCCATTCCTAATCCGATCTAGACTAGACCCTATGCTCATCTAATATAGATCCTCGACTTGAGTTAGGAATTTCGTTTGATTTTTGGAGTCGCCACCCAACTATTGTTGGGAAAATTGAATTAAGAATAAAGGAGCGGATTAGTCTTAATTTGGACTACTAGTCGTTGTTATTTCCTCTTTTCGTTTTTGTGAAAAGAGGAAAAGGGAAAACCAGAGTTTCTAAGTCCGGAGGCTAACCTATTAAAACCTTTGCGGTTACCACCTAATCTCTTAAAATTGTTCATCTTTGGAAATATGTTTCATTGTGTTTCCGTTACTTTTTATTATGTTTTTGACTTATTTTAAGAAAATGGTTTTTCATTCATTTTATGGGTTGACCCGAATGGGTGCCTACGTACCTGCTACTCAGGATCAAACAAGCCGTAGTTCGCTTTTCGGAAAAAATTTAGATTTGTTTGTGAATTTTAATTTTTGAAATCTCTTTCGATTTATGTTCTTAACATTTTTTGGATTTTTCTAAAAAACTTTCTATGCCTAAACTTTGATTTTATTTTGGAAATGATTTCTTTAGGAAAAACATCAATTTTGGGCTTTATTTGAAAAAAAAAAGATTTTTCTAGGTGCTAAAGCTTATTTTTTATGATTCTTTTATAATTTTTGAATTTTTTATTAATTTTCATGATTTTTATGATTTTTTTGTGATTTTTGGGAATTTTATCATAAGTTCATGATCTATCCTATTTTGAAATCTAAAATTTAATTATTATTTTACTAATATTTTTTTATTATTTTTCTGCATTTTATTATTTTATTTATTTATTTATTTATTATTTATACATTTTTTAATTCTAGAAAAATCTAATTTCTACATTTTCCTATTTATTGAAAATATAACAAAACTAAATAAATAAATAACTAAACAAATAATAAATTAATAAATTAATTCGGAACAAATAACTAAAAAAATAAAAAATAAAAAAATCCGGAAAAATCCGATTTACCTGGATCCGGGTCGGTGCGCGGGTCGGATCGGTCGAGTCGAATCGGGTCGGGTCAGTCGAATCGGACACGGCGGCGGAGGTTGCTTGATCATGGCGTTCCGATGGTCTTTTGCGACGGGTGAGATGTCGAATCCTAGCTTCTCGAGGATGCTAAATCCAATGGTGGTAGCGGTTCACTCCCAGAATGTCTCCTTGCGGTAGCTCCAACTCCGGTAGGTGGTCTCGGCTCCAAGCTTCTCCGGCGTACTCCGATTTGCTCCTTCCTCTCTCTTTCTCTCTCTTTTTTTCCGTGCCTTGGCTTCCTCCTGCTCTCCTCTATTTATTGGCACCTCGAACTCCTCTTGGATATGCTTAAATCCTCAGATTTGGATAAACCCATATTTTTTCGTTTTTGGATTCGGTTTTATCTCGGCGATTTGATGTTAATCTCTTGTTTTTCTTTGATTTATCTGATGGATTTGGCTTTATCTTGAATTTAATCTAGAAGATTAAAAAGAAAACGGCCAATTTCGTCTTCGTCGGACCTGCTCCGGCTCCTCCTCCGATTTTCCTGGGCGAAGAAGACTATCACGCGCCATGCACGCGTTTTCTCTTGGCCAATCACACGCTGCCACGTGGTAGCTCTAGGGAAAAGAACGAAAAATTTTTGCCGAGCGCCTACGGGGGGATTCGAACTCGCAACCTTCAGCCTTCACACGGTCCCAACATGCACGCACGAGCCAACTGAGCTGGCCCATTTTCCCGATTTCTTTTGTATCGCAAATTGCATATATGCAAAGCGGTTTTTCCATTTTTTTTTATATTTTTTTTTGAAATTTCTAAAATTTTCAAAAATTATTCATCCTTTATTATTACTATTTCTGAAATCATTTTTCAAAATTGATGTATTTTCCTATTTATTTTTATTTTTTTGAATATTTTTACTATTTATGCTAAATTAAGGAGAAATTGGGAAAAATTAGGAAAGATTGAAAATTGATTATTATTGAGGATTATTGATTCCTAGGCAAAAATGGGGTGTTTACAACAACCAAAATAGTTCATAAAAGAAGAAATATATAAAAGAAATGGTCTTTAAGACGCTATTTTTCTATAGGATCCATCGGCCCAACTCATCGCCGGTTCAGCTTGGTCCATGGATAACCCATAAGCTGAGTCTGAGGGAGTTTGTTCATTGCCTTATAGAATATGATAAGTGTGCCCGTTGGAAAACACAATACAAGAATAATAGAAAAGAGGTTAATATATAAATAATTCTAGGGTCGATCTGCTCAAAATGGGTCCTCATCGCTAAAATTTGAATTCCTTTAGTTCTTATACTAATGATAGGTCTTGCCGAATTTTTATTCTTATCACTTTGACTCTCTTGCAAACACCACACCTTTCTAGCACCCTATGGACATCCTTTATCATACCTTTCCAATAGAAATTCTCCCTCAATATGGCTAAAGTTCTCTTCTCACCAAAATGTCCTGACATACCACCTGCATGTGCTTCCCTCACCAATAATTCCCTTACAGATCTAGATGGAATACACAGTTTTCCCGATTTATACAGAAAACCATCTATCACACAATATCCATCATACATCCCTCCTCTAAGACACCTCTCTATGATAGTTTTGAATTCCTCATCACATACATATTGTTATTTCAATAACTCAAAACCCAGCAATTTTGGCTGAAGAGAAGTGACAAGTACATATCGTCATGATAAACCCAACAATATTCTGATTACCCTTTTTGTACTTTATCACATTTTCAAAACCCTCCAATAATTCTACCCACTTAGCTTGGCACATAAACAAATGATGTTGTCCCTTGAAATGTTTCAAAGATTCATGATCGGTATAAATAATAAACTCCTTCGGGAGGAGATAATTCTGCCATGTCATGAGAGCCCTTACTAAGGAATAAAATTTCTTATCATATATAGAATAGTTCAAAGTTGCTCCACTTAACTTCTCACTAAAATATGCTATGGGTCTCTTCTCCTGCATTAATACAGCACCAATTCCAATCCTTGAAGCATCACATTCTAATTCAAAAACTTTGTCAAAATCAGGTAAGACCAATATTGGAGCACAAGTTTGAATTCCTCATCACATACATATTGTTATTTCAATAACTCAAAACCTAGCAATTTTGACTGAAGAGAAGTGATAAGTACATACCGCCGTGATAAAGCGTCAACAACAATATTCTGATTGCCCTTTTTGTACTTTGTCACATTTTCAAAACCCTCCAACAATTCTACCCACTTAGCTTGGCACTTAGACAAAAGATGTTGTCCCTTGAAATGTTTCAAAGATTCATGATCGGTATAAATAATAAACTCCTTCGGGAGGAGATAATTCTGCCATGTCATGAGAGCCCTTACTAAGGAATAAAATTCCTTATCATATATAGAATAGTTCAAAGTTGCTCCACTCAACTTCTCACTAAAATATGCTATTGGTCTCTTCTCCTGCATTAATACAACACCAATTCCAATCCCTGAAGCATCACATTCTAATTCAAAAACTTTGTCAAAATTAGGTAAGACCAATATTGGAGCATAAGTGAGTTTTTCTTTTATCTCTTCAAAACTCCTCTAGGCCTTTTCACTCCAAATAAAAGAAACACTCTTCTTAGTCAGTTCTATGAGAGGACTGACAATACTACTGAAATTTTGGACAAAGCGTCGACAAAAGGATGCAAGCCCATGAAAACTTTTTACCTCAGTAACTGAAGTGGGTGTTGGCCATTCTTTGATTGCCTTCACTTTCTCCTCATCTATCCTAACACCTGAACCTGACACAACAAAACCCAAAAATGTTACCTCAGTTTGGCAAAAGGAACACTTCTGAATATTTGCAAATAGCTGTTGTGTCCTCAATACTGAAAATACTGCCCGAAGATGCTCCACATGTTGTTTTAGGCCTTTGCTGTAGATCAGAATATCATCAAAATAAACAATAACAAATTTTCCTAGAAATTCTTTCAGTACATGGTTCATTAACCTCATAAAAGTACTAGGAGCATTACTCAAACCAAAGGGCATAACCAACCATTCATATAGTCCATGACGTGTTTTAAAAGCGATCTTCCATTCATCCCCTTCCCTCATCTGAATCTGATGATATCCTCTTTTAAGATCTACTTTGGAGAAAACCTGTGAACCATGCAGCTCATCCAACATATCATCAACTTTAGGAATAGGATACCCGTATTTAATGGTGATTTTTTTGATGGCTCTACTATCGATACACATTCTCCAAGTTCCATCCTTCTTGGGAATAAGAAGGGCGGGAACAGTGCATGGGCTGAGACTCTCTCTAATAAACCCCCGTTCCACTAATTCATCTACCTGATGTTTCAATTCCTTAGCCTCCTTAGGATTCATGCGATATGTAGGTCGGTTTAGTAACACTAAATCGGGCATAAGATCAATAGCATGCTCTATCTCTCTCAAGGGTGGTAATCCTGCTGGCAAATCATCAGGAAAAATGTTAGTATACTCATTCAATACTCGTGAAACTGCTGGAGGTAGAGATTGTGGTTCCCGTAACCTTAATACACATCTCAACTGAAGTAATTATGTCAGAGCCTCTTCTGTGATTAGCCTCTCCATCTTAACCTGTCCCATCAACAACACCTTTTTTCCCTCAAAATCATCATATGGCATCAAAGTCTTTTTAACTTCTGATGGTCGATTAATCTGTTGCTGGACATTATGGACCTCTAAAGGTGACATAGGATTCATAATAATTCATTTTCCTTCCTTTTAGAACATATATGTATTCCTAAAGCCATCATGTAAGACCCTCCTATCATATAACCAAGGTCTGCCAAGCAAAATATGGGATGCACACATAGGCAAGATATCACATTCAATTTCATCACAATACTTGTCCCCTATAGTGAAGGGTACCCTAGCCCTTTGGGTAACATACAGACTTCCTTGATCATTAAGCTAATGCAGTTTGTACGATTTAAGATGTGGAATAGTTGAAAGCTTTAACTTCGATACCAACGATGCAGCTACTACATTAGTACAACTACCACCATCTATTATAAGGACACACAAATTTCCTTGTATCCTACAAGAAGTGTGGAACAAGTTTTCCCTTTGTTCTTCCTCCTTATTAACAAATGTACTTAATGTTTGTCGCAATACATTAGCATATTGAAGCATTTCACTAGACATTGTGGAATTCAAATTCAATCAACACGTGAACAATATTTCCAACTTCTTTCAAAATCACGGTGCAATAAATTTTCTAAGTTCCACAAGTTACTCCTTCACAAACAACTCCTACGGCAACAACACAAGTGGCAACAACAACAAATATGCTTCCACTTCCACGGCAACAATAATAAATGGTAACAACAACAAATATACTTCCACTTCCACGGCAAGGATATTAACACAACAAATATACCACTTTCCACATATGTAATTCGAAACTTAACAATAGGCAGCAACTCCAATTTAAATTTCAACCTCCTCACTAATTGCAAACCTTCCTCAATTGGTAAGAAATGAATTTTAAATTCAAATAACACTCATTAACTCCCACAACTTAATGGATGTGTTTGAATTCAAATAGATTCCTTACTAATCAACACAACGCAAATCTGTAAAATACACTTCCCAATTCAGAATTTGCACAATGGAATTACAACAACAAGCTTCACAACCTCCTCCACGCAACAAGCTAGTCACGGCAAGAAAATGGTAAGTTTTCAAGTTCAAAAATTTGTTGAATTAACAACACTTCTATTCTTCTTTCCTTCCACGAAATAATTAATCACAAGAAGATACAACAATCCTCCTAATCTAACTCTAACAAGCAGCAAATCAAAATTCCAATCAAGACAATTTTCGCAACTCACAAACTACAACACACAATTTCGGTTCAAAATTGAATAACCCTAATTGAAGATGATGATCACGAAATCAACCAAAAATTAATCCCCGCTCTCAACTTGTGCTCTGATACCAAAAGATGATGTGCTCAAAACCAAGTTCAAGCACAACCGAATGACTCAAAGAAAATAATCCTCCAGTCGCAATCAAATCGATCCAATTGAACTAGGAAATTGCGTCACCCTAATGGAAATTTGATGAAATCCAATGGTTTAAAGATACAATTAACTTCCACTAATGATCAATTTCACTAAACAACAATAATATCAAGTGAGTTTCACGTGAAATGGATGAAGAAGAAAAGCACAAAACCATGATGTACCCTCTTCCCACACAAGCACAAATTCACGCCACCACTAAAGAGCATTCAATCTCAAATGAACAATCAACCTTACAAGATAATTGTCCATGAATTACAATCACAAATAAGTCCAAGAAAGATTCAAATCTACCCTAGATATGACTCACTAAAGAAGAAATGAAAAACAATAAAGATGAAATCGATATGACTTACAATTCCCCTTTATCGCGCTCGCCACAATTCTAATTCTTGGTTGAAATTGATAAGAGATTTTTGAACTAGGATAAACCCTAATTCCACACATGAAAGTGCTATGTTTGTTTTGCAAAATATGGCCTCCTCAAGCCCTCTTCTAAGCAAGTATTTATACTTGCTGCTCCTAGGGTTAGAAAGTGGTTAAAATTATAAGTTTGCCATTTTTAAGGTGGCTAGTTCTAAATGAAAATTATAAGGAAATGAAAGTGTCCCAAAACCAAATACAACCAAAAATAGTTCATAAAAGAAGAAATATATAAAAGAAATGGTCCTTCATGATGCCGGTCTTCAAGAAGCTTTTGAATCAGGTTCCGTTGACAACCCTGATTTGCTCAGTAACGTAGGTGTTTTTGCATCCTATAAGACTGATAAGTGAACCTATTGAAATGCATCAAAATTATAGTGCAAAGATATAGGAAGTAGGTTAGTTTTCTCAAGATTAGGTTTCTCTATCAAAACCTTCAAAGCTAAATTATGGAGACCCTTAGCTCGAGCCCTAGTGATAGGTCCTAGAGGAGTCTGATTCCTATCACACGTACTTAACCATCTCCCTTTTCATGTTTGTCCATTAATGATGACTCTTCAAGTCCTTGTACATTTTGGTGCTTCTATGATGTATTGTGTAAGCAAAGTAATGTGCATCTTTCATTATCTCCCTCTTCAATTCTATATCCCTTGGTACATATAACTTAGTTCCATATCTTTAGATTCCCTCTACATCCAAGTTGAAATCCATAGCCTTACCTTATTCCATCTTGCTCTTGATTTCTTTGATATCTTTATCTTTTACCTGGCTAGTCTTGATTCTATCCGTTATGGTTGGCTGAGTATGTAAAGTAGCCATTTTTGCTCCCACTTCTTGAGTTAAAATCTCTAACTCCAATTTGTGCATGTCTTCGAATAACTCTTTCTGTGAAGTGATGAGAGTGGTTACATTATCCTATTTCTTTTTACCGAGAGCATCTATAACCACATTGGCCTTTCCTGAATGACATTGGATCTTTAGATCATAGTCTTTGATTAGCTCTAACCATCTCCTATTTCTCATATTTAGCTCCTTTTATTTGAAAATATATTTCAAGCTTCTATAATCAGTGAAGATCCTACATCTCTCTCCATACAAGTAGTGCCTCCACAGCTTTAAGGCCTTCAGTTGGTGAGATACATATGTTATTACTTGCCCAACTTCCATTAACACTGTTGGTCCCAAATATATTAATCAAGAGGGGGGGGTGGGGGGTTGTGAATTGATTCATAACTTAACTTAAAATTTCAAAATTTAACAATTTTATCAAAAATCTCTTAACAAAAGAATGTGAATAATAACGAATGAAAACAATAACATGCAACAATTAAAAGAGTAGAGAAGAGAAAGTGCTTAGAGATTTATAGAGGTTCTGCCTCGAGCGTCAATCCTTTCTTCCAACTTCAAATCGGGGTCCCGGTTGTGTTTCACTATATCAAAGGATAAGAGAGTATACAAAACAAGCCTCTTCAAGGCAAAGTCTCTCCAGCTTCTTCACTAAGCTAATCACTCAAACTACAGTGATGAAACTACTCTCAATTCCTCACACAAGAAGTGAAACAACAAAAATATTAAGTCTTCTTTTCAATAAAAGTAAGGAGTTCTTTTTTTTTCGCACAACAAAAGCTGATTGTTTTTAAAAACTCGGATGTGTTCGCTTGTTGTTGTGTTCATCTTCTTCTTCCTTTGGATATATATCAGCTTCCTTGTTGGGAAACTATCGGATGATAATGGTTGTGTTTCTTTTTGAAATTCAAAAAGATTTGTTTAATAGAAAATATCTACTGATGCTTCGAAGTCTCTTGAATTTTCATAAGGTAATCTTCTGATAGATATAAGTATCAAAGAAAACGTTTTTACCTTGATCTCCTCCGGATAAAACTGATTTGAAGTAATCTCTTAAAAATAAAAACCATTTTTGAAGTAGTCTTGTTTTAAAGAAAAGTTATGATTTTGACGTGATCTTCAAAAATAAAAAGTTTGTGATCTTCTTTTAATGTTATCTTCTAAAGATAGAAATTGTTTTTGACATGATCTTAAAAAAGTCTGATGTGATCCTTTTTATAAAAAAAAACGAAACCTTATCTTGATATCCTTACATTTGTGGATTATAACAAACATATCTTTGAAAGAAAACCTTATCTTTTAACTGCTAGAAATTCTCAAGATATGGTGATTCAACTCGTAAAAAAACTTTGTATAAAAAAATCCCCATGATATAAAATCCAACTTAAGTGAAACACATCAAGTATATTACCCAAATATACTTGACACAAGAAGCTAGGTCTTGATTCCTTTAAAAACATTTTTTACTAAGCTTTAAAAAAAACTTTGTGATAGAAAAAAATTTCATGACAGACATGAAGGTTCTGAAAAAGCTTCTGACAAAAAAAAAAAAAAAACTGTCTTCTATCCTTTTTTTTTCACAATGGTTCTGAAAATGCTTTTGATCGATTAATAAGAAAAATATCGATATATTTCGAAACTTCTGAAACACCTTCTAACTAAACATGAACATTCAAAATATGTTAAACCTCTTCTGTTATCATCAAAACTAAAGAACCAAATTAGAGAACTTAACATTCTCCCCTTTTTTGATGATAACAAAACATTTGTAAATAAAATGAACGGATATAATCATGCAAAAATCTAACAAGCATATTAACAAAATATATATCAGCAACCATATCAAGCAAGTAACAACATATATATCAGGTAACCATATCAAGCAGGCAACAACATATATATCAGGCAACCATATTAAGCAAGCAACCTATATATCAGGCAACCGTATCAAGCAATTTATTATGTGCTTCCTGCTACTCTATGCTTTCTTTTTCATATAGTGATTATGCTTTGTTTTTATATTTTCCCCCTTTTTGTTAATCATAAAAAAAAATTAACTCCCCCTGAATTGATGCATAAAGAAAATAAAAGGTCTTTGAATCATGAGTCTTAAAAAAAATAAGTCTATAAGAAACAAGATCAATGAAGAGAAAAACTAAGATTTTCGGGATCGAGTGACCGGTGAAGTTGAATTTGTGGTAAAGAGTTTGGAAGAACGTTTGTCGAATGAAGTTTCCAAATCAATGACATTGGCTTCCATACGAACATAGTCTGGAAAATATTTTCACAGGACCAACTTGATCTCCGCATGAAGGCTGGTGACGACTTATGATGTTTTGTCAATCTTTGAATCTAAAAGTTTGAACGATGTCGTGACTGATTCTCCAATCTTTTTTACTTGAGAAACAAAGTTATCAAAAGCATAGACGTTGTTGGATAAATCCTTTTTGGTTGTTGCATTAAATTCATCATACAAGAGTTTATAATGATGAAATTCAGTGAGTATCTTCTCTGAATTTTTCTTGATGATCAAAATTGCTTATGATTGTTCTTTAACTTTCAATTCCAAAGTTTCTAAAACCTTAACATCAGACGTTTGAGAAACTGAAAATTCTTCTTTGATAGTTTCTTTCATAACCGCTGAAAGTTCGTCTTTCATAACTTCTTTCACAAGAGATTTCATTTGTTCCAAATTAACATTAAGCGTAACTTCTTTGGTTCCACTTATTCTAGCTAGAGAATCACTAGGTTGTGGCCGAACATACAAAAGTTCTTTTGTTGGCTCTGTTCTTGGTTCTGAACCATAATCTGGAGCTCATTCTTAAATAAGTAATGAAGAGGTTCCAAATGGAACAGTTTGTTTCTTATGTCATTCATGTATGTAATGAGAACCATCGTTTGCATACCACAAACAATCTTTAACATAAATTGACATATGATGAAGCACTTCTTTCCCAATTCATTTCAATTTGATAGTTTCTGTGGAACTAGGGAGCAAAACAATCCTCTTAAACTCAAATACTTCATCAGAACACTTCAAAAAATAAGACTTTCCCTATTCCTCCAAATTTGATCAATTATCCGTGATGCCATGTCCACATTTTTCTTAGAGATCATAGCATAGATAATTTGTGTATGATCTATTGACATAAAAGTTGTGCTAGCTTTCTGTGGACAGATACATTCAATAATAATCTTATGTAGAATTCGTAGAAATAACTCAAAATCAATTATCATTGCCTCCTTTCCATAATCTATTTGTAGACCTCCATTCATGGTAGCATATAACTCATTTCTAGATAGATTATGCATTTCCACATTATCATTGGCATTTTGCATTTGTAATCACTTAATAATATCTTCTCTAGAGATTCTGATTTCTTGATTACATACCTTTGAGAATAGAACATTTCCTTCCAATAGATTTAAATTCCTATAGAACTCTTTTATACACTCTCTAAAAACAAGAACTTGAATAGAACATAGATTCATATAGCCAATATGTTCTAACAACTCATTCAAGTAAAAACCATTATTTGTAAAGAAACTAAAGTCTACAAAACAATAGGAACAAACCTCATTTTTCCTTTTGCCAAAAGACTTTCCTGCTGAAAGTTGAGAGCTTTGTAAACTTTTCCTTTTAGTGTCTTTCTTTGTCGTCTTCCCTGAAGAAGTAGTTTCTTGAAAAACCTTTTATTTTCCTTTTGTACAAAGACGTTTCCTTTTTGAAGAGGTTTTTGAAACAGTGAAGGATTCGGAACTGGATGTCGTTTCCTTTTTGAAGAGGTTTTCTTTCATTGTAGGTTCGGAAGATTCATCATGGATGATTAAAGGTTTACTTGAGGGTTTTGTTTTGAAACTTCTTTGTTTAACTCATTCAAAGCTTTTGGGGGCCATGGTAAACACAAAAGAGAGAGAGAAAGAGATGAATAGTTGTGATAGAAAAATAGGGTAAAAAGAAGTAAAACAAAGATTACAGTACTGTCCTTTAAAAAAATCAGAAAAGAAATGAGATAAAAAGGTTTAAAAGGTTTTAAAAAGGATTGCAAATTCCTAATTCATTCCTTATAAATTCAAATTTTATCTTTTTAAGGGGTTTTGTAAAAATGTTTGCAAATTGATTTTCAGTTGGATCAAATTCAACATTTATATCTCCACTTTTCACATGATCTCTAATAAAATGATGTCTAATTTCTATGTGCTTTGATCTTGAATGATGTACTGGATTTTTTGTTAAATTAATTGCACTCGTATTATCACATTTAACTGGTATAGTTTTAAAATTTATTCCATAATCATTCACTTATTGTTTAATCCATAAAACTTGTGCACAACAGTTACCAATAGAAACATATTAAGCTTCAGTTGTGGATAAAAGCAATAGAGTTTTGTTTCTTTGAAGAACAAGAAATTAATTTATCACCTAGAAATTGACAAGTACCAGATGTGCTTTTTCTGTCGATTTTACAACCGACATAATCTGCATCAGAATATCCTATTAAGTTAAAATTTTGATTTTTGGGATATTAAATGCCTAAATTTGAAGTATGAAAAAGGTACTTGAAAATTCATTTTACAACTGATAAATGAATTTCTGTTGGTGCACTTTGAAATCTAGCACATAAACACACACTAAACAAAATATCAGGTCTCGATGCTGTTAAGTACAATAAAGAACCTATAATACTTCTATAGAGTTTCTCACTTACCTTTTGTCCATTAGAGTCTAAGTCTAACCTTGTTGAAGTACTCATTGGTGTTGTAACCTTCTTGCAGTTTTCATATCCAAACTTCTTTAGTATTTGTTTTGTGTATTTTTCTTGATGAACAAAAATTCCTTCTCTTGTTTGTTTTATTTGAAGTCCCAAAAAGAATGTTAATTCTCCCATCATTGACATTTTGAATTCTGCCTACATGGTCTCAACAAATTCTTGACATAATAATTCTTTAGTAGATCCAAAAATAATATCATCTACATATATTTGCACAATCAATATATCATTATCAAGTGTTTTTAGAAATAAAGTGGTATCAACTTTTCCTCTATGAAAACCTTTAGAGATTAAAAACATACTTAACCTTTCATACCAAGCTCTTGGGGCTTGTTTTAAACCATAGAAAGCTTTATTTAGTTGAAAAACATAATCAAATTTAAAAGGATCTTCAAAACCAGGTCGTTGTTCTACATAAACTTCTTCTTTTATAAAACCATTTAGAAAGGCACTTTTTACATCCATTTGGAAAACTTTAAAATCCTTAAAAGATGCATAAGCAAGCATTAATCTTATTTCTTCTAGTCTTGCAATAGGTGCATATGTTTCATCAAAATCTATTCCTTCCTCTTGTGAATAACCTTTGGCTACTAATCTTGTTTTATTTCTTATAATTTTACCATCTTCATCTAACTTATTTTTACATACCTATTTAGTTCCAATTATAGATTTTTCTGTAGGTCTAGGAACAAATTTCCATACATTGTTTCTTTGAAATTGTTGTAATTCTTCTTGCATAGAGATAATCCAATTTTTATCATTTCAAGCTTCTTTTATATTACTAGGTTCAATTTTAGATAACAATACAAAATCATTTTCAAAATTTTGTAAACTAGCTCTTGTTTTAACACCAGAATTAACATTATCGATTATTTGATTAGAAGGATGTGCAGTTTTGTATCTCCAAGCTCTAGAAGTTTCTGGTTCATTTACTATAACTCCTAAAGTACCTTCTGTATTTGCCTTTGAAACAGGTTTTGAATGACCAGTTCCTTGAATGTTAACAGTAGGTGCTTCTGACTTAGGTTTTGTATCAGCTTCTATTTTAGAATATTTTTCTTCATCTGAATCAATATCCTTTAGATCTTCATTAATTTTAACATTTATAGACTCTTCAATAGTTTTTGATGAATTATTAAAAACACGATAAACACGACTATTTAGCGAATAACCTAAAAATATAGCTTCTTCAAATCTTTCATCAAATTTACCAATATTAAGAACATTCTTTTTCACAAAACATTTAGATAAAAAAATATGAAAGTATGAGACATTAGGTTTCTTACCTCAAAACAACTCATAAGCAGTCTTTGATGTCATTGGTCGAATAAGAACTCTATTGATGATATAGCAAGCTGTAGAAACTACTTCTGCCTAAAAATACTCAACAATACCATTTTCATTTAACATAGATCTAGTCATTTCTTGCAAAGTTCTATTCTTACGTTCTACTACTCCATTTTGTTGAGGTGTATATGGAGCCAAAAAATTATGAGATATACCATGTTCTTCACAAAAATTTAAAAAAATTGTATTTTGAAATTCTGTTCCATGATTAGTTTGAAGACTAATTATGGATACTCCTTTTTCATTTTGTATTTGTTTTGTGAATTTCTGAAAAGAATTGAAGATATCCTTTTTGTGTCACAAGAATATAACCCAAGTGTATCTTGAAAAATCATCAACAATAACAAGTCCATATTAACTTCCACCTAAGCTTAATATTCAAGTAGGTCCAAAAAGATCTAGATGCAATAATTCAAGTGGTCTCTTAGTTGAAATTACATTTTTACTTTTATGAGAAATAGAAACTGTTTTATTCTTTAAAAAACTATCACATTTTATTTCTTGTTTAATATTTATTCTAGGCAATCCTTTAATAATATTTTTCTTAGATAATTTTTCTAAGTGATTAAAGTTAACATGTCCTAGTCTTTTATGCCAAGTAAAAGCATGATCATTTAAAGATAGTAAACAACAATCATTATCAATTTTAGCTGGTTTTATAAGATAGATATTTCTTTTCCTAATTCCTTCAAATAATCTTTCACCATTTTTATTAAATGCATAGAACTTGTCTTGTTCAAAAATCATTTTATATCCTTTATCACATAACTGATAATACTAAGTAAATTATGTTTTAATCCTTACACAAGATATAAGTTTTCAATGAAGAAGGTAGGCATACCAATTGTTCCAATTGCAACTATTTTACCTCTACTATTATCTCCAAACTTTACATATCCTTTTTCTTCCCAAATTATGCTATTGAACAATGAAGCATCTCTAGTCATATGTCTAAAACATCTACTATCCAAATACCATGTTTGTCTTATTTTAGCTTCATGTTCCTACACAAATAGAAAAGATTAAGTCCTTTTAGGAACCCAAACCAATTTGGGCCCTTTGAAAGATAAGCTCATTTGATTACTTTGATTTTCTTGTTGGCTATTGAGCTTATTTCTTTTATAATAACAGAATTTTTCTAAGTAGCTTAATTTATTACAAAAAAAACATTCATAAGAATTGTCATTTCTATACCTGTTGTTTACCTGTCTCTTGACGTTTTGATTTGTATAACTTCTGTTATACCTTCTTAGATTTCTTGTGTAGTATTCATTGTATGAATACTTCTTATCAGCGTAACTTCTATAATAGTCTCTGGTATTTCTTTTCTTAATATAATTTGCATTCGATAGATACCTTTTGACATTATATTCATTACTCATAACTTCTTTAGCCTTGACAAAAACTGTATTTTGGTTTAACTTAGAACTCGAACCTTGCTCATATCCTAATCCATATCTTTCATTTGAAATTATTTGAGACGAGATTAACATGGTTAGCTTCTTATCACTCTCATCAAATTTCTTGAAAGTAGTTTTCAACGAGTTAGATAAATCTTCAATTCTCTCCTTCAAATTATTTGTTTCTACTTTAAGCAGATGATTTTCTTTTCTTAATCTTCCAAGACTAACATATATAGATTTGTTTTCTTATTTTAGGGTATCATTTTCATTGGCAATTACTGAAATTGTTTGTTTTAGTACTTCTTTTTCATCCTGAAGATCTTTTATTTCATTTTCATATTTAGCCAATTTTGTATCGGCCTTTTTTAATGTCTTTAATAATTTACTTATTTTTGTTAGCATGTCAGTATCATTCACATCATCATTAGATTCAGAGTATACCTCAGAATTAGCCATTAAACAGAGATTTGCTTCATCCTCTTCTTCCGATTCTTCTGAACTTGATTCTGTGTCCTCTAAGTTATCCCATGTAGCTAGCATTGCACGACCTTTCTTCTTGTAATTTTCCATTTTCTTGATCAGTGTTGGATATTCATGTTTGATATGCCCTGGCTTTTTACATTCATAGCATTGAATTTCCTTTTTTTTCTTTCTTCTTTTCTTTCTCTTTGTAGACTTTTTCTGCATCATTATTCTTGTATTTGGTACTCTTTTTAAATGTACTAAATTTCTTACCTCTTTGTTTCTTAAACAGCCTATTAAGTCTCCATCTAGAAGATTAATATCTTTTTCTTTCTCATCGTTGTTGTCTTCTGTTTCTGTTTCATTTTGCATTATTTCCTTAACTTTAAATGCAATTCCTTTGGTGCTCCTTTCTACTCCTTCGTAGTTTTTATGTGAGATTCATATGCCATGAGCTTTTCTCTTAACTGACTGAGAGTTAGACTGTTGAAATCTTGAGCTTCTTCTATGGCTGTTTTCTTTGCATCCTAAGATGGTGGTAATATCCTCAATATTTTCCTTACAAGATCAGGATCTGGAAGTTTCTTTCCAAGTGATACAAGCTCATTTGTAATGGTTGTAAACCTGTTAAAAACATCTTTCACAGTTTCATTAGATTTAAACTTAAATAATTCATATTGTTGAATTAAAGCATTTATCTTTGTTTCTTTGATGTTATTGGTTCCTTCATATGTCTCGGATAAAATACCCAAATTTCCTTTGCATTTGCACAAGATGATAACAAGTAGAACTTTGATGGAGCAATGGTAGTTGGCAACATATTTTTTGCTTTATTGTTCTTCTCTATGATCTTCTTCTCCGAATCTGTCAAAGTTGAATTTCCATTCAAAGTGATCACATTATCTTCCATTGAAATGACCTGCCATGAATCATAACCATTAGCTTTAATATAGGTTTCCATGCGCATCTTCCAATATGAGAAGTTTGAGCCATCAAAGTAAGGTGCTCGGTTGATTGCAACATTGTTTTCTGTCATTTTCAGATCACTCAAAATAAATGAGTCCTGCTCTAATACCAATTGTTGGTCCCAAATATATTAATCAAGAGGGGGGTGAATTGATTAATAACTTAAAATTTCAAAATTTAACAATTTTATAAAAAATCTCTTGACAAAAGAATGTGAATAATAACGAATGAAAACAATAACATGCAACAATTAAAAGAGTAGAGAAGAGAAAGTGCGCAGAGATTTATAGAGGTTCCGTCTCAAGCGTCAGTCCTTTCTTCCAGCTTTAAGTCGGGGTCCCGGTTGTCTTTACCGATTGTGTTTCACTATATCAAAGGACAAGAGAGTATACAAAATAAGCCTCTTCAAGGCAAAGTCTCACTGCTAAGTCTCTCCAGCTTCTTCACTAAGCTAATCACTCAAACTACAGTGATGAAACTACTCTCAATTCCTCACACAAGAAGTGAAACAACAAAAATATTAAGTCTTCTTTTCAATAAAAGTAAGGACTTCTTTTTTTTCACACAAGAAAAGCTAATTGTTTTTAAAAACTCATATGTGTTCCCTTGTTGTTGTGCTCATCTTCTTCTTCCTTTGGATATATATCAGCTTCCTTGTTGAGAAACTCTCGGATGATAATGGTTGTGTTTCTTTTTGAAATTCAAAAAGATTTGTTCAATAGAAAATATCTACTGATGCTTCGGAGTCTCCTGAATTTTCATAAGGTAATCTTTCGATAGATATCAGTATCAAAGAAAACGTTTTTGCCTTAATCTCCTCCGAATAAAACTGATTTGAAGTAATCTCTTAAAAATCAAAACCGTTTTTGACGTAATCTTGTTTTAAAGATAAGATATGATTTTGACGTGATCTTTAAAAATAAAAAGTTCGTGATCTTTTTTTAACGTTATCTTCTAAAGATAGAAATTGTCTTTGACATGATCTTAAAAAAGTCTGACGTGATCCTTTTTTATAAAAAAACGAAACCTTATCTTGATATCCTTACATTTGTGGATTATAACAAACATATCTTTGAAAGAAAACCTTATCTTTTAACTGCTAGAAATTCTCAAGATATGGTGATTCAAGTCGTAAAAAAACTTTGTATAAAAAAATCCCCATGATATAAAATCCAACTTAAGTGAAACACATCAAGTATATTACCTAAATATACTTAACACATGAAGCTGGGTCTTGATTCCTTTAAAGACATTTTTTACAAAGCTTTAAAAAAAACTTTGTGATAGAAAAAAATTTCGTGACAGACATGAAGGTTCTAAAAAAGCTTCTGACAAAAAAAAAAAAAAACTGTCTTCTATCCTTTTTTTTCACAATGGTTCTGAAAATGCTTTTGATCGATTAATAAGAAAAATATCGATATATTTCAAAACTTCTAAAAAACCTTCTAACTAAAGATAAACATTCAAAATATGTTAAACCTCTTCTGATATCATCAAAACTAAATTAAAACCAAATTAGAGAACTTAACGAACACATATCCCAAACCTTGAGGTAAAGCATCATTATACAAAGTAAATTCTTCTCCACTTTTGGGCAATGTTAGAATTAATGTTGATATGAGTTTCTCTTTAAGTGCTTGAAAGTTAGCCTTGCATCAATCATCCTACTTAAACCTTACATTCTTCTACATCTATCTAGTGAGAGGACTTGCTATCTTGGAAAATCCCTCTACAAATCTTCTGTAGTAGCTCATTAGATCTATAAAGCTTCTTATCTATAATTGTCTTCAGTCTTTGATAATCCACTAAAACTCTCATCTTTTTTGGGTCTATTGATATCTCATCCTTGTTAACCACATGACCCAAGAAAACCACCTACTCCAACAAAAATTCACATTTACTAAATTTGACGTATAGGCTTTCTTCTTGTAGTTTATCTAACACTAATCTTAAGTGCTCTTTATGTTCTTTAGTGCTTTTTGAGTATATCAAGATATCATATATGAAGACGATTACAAATTTTTCCTTAAAATCCCTAAATACTCTATTCATTAGATCCATGAATGCTGCAAGTGCATCACTCAATCTAAAGGGTATCACAAAAAATTCATAGTACCCATATCTGGTCCTAAAAGTTGTCTTCTTCTTTAATCCTAAGCTAGTGGTATCCTGATCTTAGGTTTATTTTTGAAAACACCTTAGCTCCTTATAACTAGCCAAATAAGTCATCTATCATAGGGAGAGAATATTTGTTCTTGATAGTGACCTTGTTTAACTCTTTGTAGTTTATATAGAGTCCCATGCTTCTGTCTTTCTTCTTAACAAATAGGACCGGTGCACTTTAAGGAGATACACTAAGTCTGATGAAACCCTTATTCTGTAGCCCTTGTAACTGTTCTCTCAAATTTTCTAATTTCACTAGTGCCATCCTATAGATCGGTTTTGATATTAGTATTGTGCCTTATACCAAGTCAATACTAAATTCTCTCTTTAGCTAGGGGTAAACTAGAAAGGTCTTTTGGAACCACTTCATTATAGGTACCACTTCCAGCTTGGCTTCTTCACTATCTTTAATAGATATCAATGCTAACATATTCTTTTCCTACACTTCATAAGTGGGTAAGCTAGTGGGTCTTTATATTTCTAGTTTATATTCAAAAATACCTTTCCCAAGGTATACTGAATTGCACCATTAGGTTATGATAGTTAATGGTGGCATTGCATTTTAACAACCAATTGACACCTAAAATGATATCAAACACTATCATCTCTAAGAACAAAATATTTGTAAGCTCATCGTATCCTATATCTCTATTCCTATTCCTCTGCATATTCTACTGATCCTCCTTCCAACTCTTAAAGGAGTACTAACATCTAGACTATCATTCATGTGTTCAGCATCCAATGCACATGTGCATATAAAATTTTCAAACACATAGGATATAAATGTACTGATACCAAATAGTACATAAGCATTACAGGAGTGTACTGGAAGCATACTTACAATGTTGTCCATGTCAAGAGTGTCTTGGTGCTGTTGTTGTTGAATAGCAAACACCTTAGTGGGAACTCGTTGTTTGGGACCCCTTGCTTATGGTCTACCACCCTATCCCCTCCTTATAGGTCTAGCTATCTATTGAGTTAGGGCTGCTTGATTTACTTATCCTTGAGGATAGTTAATGTCTTTATGTCCCCCCTACTTACACACATGACAAAAGATTAAGGGAATGGATCTCTCACTGCAATGTCTACTAATGTATCCTGTCTTCCCATAGGAGAAGTGTGCACCATCCACCCATCTATACTCTCGCAGCTCATGAGGCCCATAGCATCTAGGACATATGACATTTGAGCTTGCTACATGAAGTGCCCAAGGCACTAGTTTAATTTGTAGAGGAGGGGTTGCAGAACTTTATGTTCTGTTCTAATACACATGATGTCTCTTGCCTTTATCTTACCTCCATTCCACTCGAGATAGGTCTTTTTCCTAAAGCTATTACTGCTTTGTGGCTCCTCTGTTCTTCTATACTCTTTCTACATTGCTTAAGGTACTTGGCCTTATCAACCATTTCAACATAGGTATTTAGCTAAAAGGCACCTTATGTCTAAGACCTAAATCCAAGCCTCTTAGAAATCTTCAAGCCCGGGATCTATCATCATTATGGACATTTTTAGGTAGGAACAGGATTAAACGGTTCAATCTCACCTCATATTCTTCCACTTTTCGGTCTCCTTACTCATAGTTATAGTACTCATTTTCCATCTTGTCCCTAAAGTTGCTGGGGAAGTATCTTTGATGGAATAGCTCTTAGAATACTACCCGGTTCATGCATTCTCTTACCATTTTTCTATAGTTCCTTTCAGCATAAATGCAAAATAGTTGACTTTCCTATCTTCAAGTATCATAAAGACATCAAATATTTTATCCATTTCTTATACCTAATCCTTAGCCTCAATTGGACCATCTACTTTTAGGTTAAACTCCTTAACCACTCTAATGACCTTATCAATGCTAACGGGTTCATTAGCATTTCTACATTGTGGAACATCAGGGGCTTGATGTTATTGTGTCAAAACCCTAACAAATGATTCACAATCTACAACAACTGGAATATCTTTTTATCCACATGACCTCTCCCCCCTTATGGCCTTTGACCTTAACTATTCTCTTCATTTAGGTTGCCACATCCAGCATCCTTTCCTATGCTTGATTTAGTGATTCTTCTTGGACACATTTTGTTAAGAAGAGACAACTAGATAGACTGAGAGTTAGTGCCAGCCAGTGTTAGTATTAGTATGTGTTGGTATATATACTTATATACCCTTACACATGATTTTTACTCAATTATATATATAACTTAGCAATTAGAAGAAAGGCAAGCAAAATAATAATATAAGAAAATAATTAAATAAATTTCTAATAACTTTGCCCACTCTCTTCATGTCTCACTATCCAATAGATCAAGTACTTAATTCCTCTAAGATTATAACCTATTTTTTATTGTCTAAAACTTATAATTAATGATCATCCTTTATGTTTTGTAGATAAAAACCTAAGCTCCTTAAGGATCACCAACTTGTACTCTATAGATTAAAACCTAATTCTTAAAGATCATCAACCTCTTCTCTATAAGTCAAAACTTAAGTCCCTAAAGATCATCAACCTATGCTCTATAGATCAAAACCTAAGTTCCTAAGGATCATCAACCTATGCTTTGATCCTATATTAACTATAACGCCCTGAAACTAAAGACACTATAGCTTTCCACGTGTTGATAGGAATCAAAATCCTACAAGATCTATCACTAGGACAAGAGCTAAAAGATTACAAAATTTGGCAATGAGGGTCCTCTTTAAATAAACCGACCCCGAAAATCTTTATATACTAACTTCTTTTCTATTACTTATTTGTTGTACATTCCAACAGGCATACTTGTCAATTCTTACAAGGCAATGGACAAACTCACTAAAACTCAGCTTGTGGGTTATCATGAACCAACATAAACCGAAGATTAACTGAACCTACCAATTATTTACTTGACTTGAAGAACTGGTTCTTTGAAGACCATCTTTGTTTTTGTATTTTATTTTTGAATGGGTCACTTTGTAATCATTTTTTTGAACATTTTTTATATGCTTGTATTTTGTTTAATTAGAACTGGCCACATTAGTGGCATAGGCATAAATTTTTGGACATTTTAACCCTAATTGGAGCATGTATAAATACTTGCTAAGTACGGTTTGTAAGGCACTTTTAATCATTGTATTTTCTACCCATTTCACATGAAAGCTAGGGTTCATCTCTAAATTTCATAAGGCTCTTATCAACTCCCTCAAGGGTTGTAGTGAGGGGAGGATTAAGGATTTGTGAGTAACATCAAATCCCTTAAGTTGATTCCAATTTCATACTAGTGTGTCATATCTAGTACGAATTAGATTGTTCTTGTTTAAGTCTTATTTTCATGCCATTTTAGTGTTTTATCTCTATCTTTGGATTCACTCATTTAAGTACATCATCTTTTGGTATCAGAGCATTAGTTATGAGAAGGGATTTTATGTAATTGTGATTTTAGAAAAATTAGGGTTCTTAAGTTTAACATCTTGATCAAAATTGTAAAGTGGAAATTGAGTTATTTGATTGTGTTGTTGAGGTGTTATACTTGTTGTTTGTTGTTGTAGACATAGAGTATTTTTAATTTCCTTATCTCCTTGAGTTGGCCATGAGTGATTAAGTGGAAGTGATCATTATGATCATTTGAGGGAAGTGAAATTTGAAGCCTAAAAAAGTGTGATCTTGAATTGTTGTAGAGGATTTCAGAGATTAAGTAGTGTGTTTGCAATTTTCATATTGCATTGTATGGAGAAAAGGAAATCATTTGAATTCAAACATCTATTAACTTGAAGTAGTTATTGAGTAAGATTAAGGAGTGTTGTTTGAATTTGAATTATCTTACCTTTTATGGAGAAGATTGCATTTAGTAGAGCTATTTGAATTATGCTTGCTACCTTTGTTTGTGGAATTGCGGTGTGAGTTGCAACATAAAGTGTTATGGCAAGGAAGTGTTACATTTTGAAGTGTTTTTGTTGTTGTTTGAAAGGTTGCACCATGTGTGTGTGTAGTGTAAGCAGCGGTGTAAATTGTTATGTGTGTGTAGTGTACGTGGTGGTGTAAATTGTTATGTATGTATGTAGTGGTGATTGAAGTGGTTGCACCGTGAATGTTTGTAGTGTGTATATCGGTGTGAATTTGAAGAATTGTGTGTAGTGTAAGGTGCTACACATTAAGATTAAGTGTGAGTGTGACACTATGACTAAGAAAGGGAAATTGAGTAGTGAAGTTTGAAATTTAAAAACAAGCTAAGTGTGAAAGTTAATGAGACTCATTACTCAAACACTTGCTAGTTGAATTTAATATCTTAATTACTTGGAAGTGTTTATTTGTGCTTCATTTATTTTACCATACTTGAAGTGTCAAGAAGTAATTGTTGTAGCATTGGAAGCATAATTGCACCATGGATGTATTAGAGGTATTGGTGTAGTGTTATTGTATAAGCAAACTATGGAGTATCTTGTTTTCTTTGTAGTGGTTGTTGAGTAGCTTAGAGTGAAGTCTTTGTGGAGGTGTATATTAACATGGTGAGAAGTATTTTGTTGGCTTATTGAAGTTAGTAAGCAAACATGTCAAGTAATTTGTATCCTTCTACTAATTTACTACATCAAGTATTGACTTCTTCAATCATTGATGATGGATAAAGAGAAAATTTGTTTCATACTTCTTGTAAGGTACAACGTAACTTGTGTATCATTATCATTGATGGTGGTAGTTGTACTAATGTTGTAGCTACATCATTAGTATCAAAATTGCAACTAGTAACTACCCCACATCTAAAACCTTATATATTATATTGGGTGAATGAGCAAGGGAGTCTCATGTGATCGAAAGAGCTAGGGTACCTTTCAGTATAGGGGATAAATACTATGATGAGATTGAATGTGATATTCTACCCATGTGTACATCCTATATATTGCTTAGCAGGCCATGGTTGTATGATAGGATGGTCTTACATGATGGGTATAGAAATACTTATATGTTCTAACAAGATAGTAAACGTATAATATTGAACCCTATGTCACCATCAGAGATCTAAGAGATGCAACGATAGATAATTCAACCATCAGAGATTCATGAGGTTCATAGTTACATGAGCTAACCTTCCGAGAACCAAATTGATTGAAAATAGTTGTGCCAACCTTTAGAGTTTCCTGAGTATCATAATCACATGAACTAACCTTTAGAGGACCAAATTGTTCAGAAACAGATGTGTCAACCTTTAGAGGTTCCTAAGGCTCATAGTCAAATGAGCCAACCTTTAGAGGACCAAAATGTTCAGAGGCAGTTGTGTCCACCATAAGAGGTTCTTGAGGTTCATGATCAATTAAGTAAACCATCAAAGGGCAAAGAGGTTCAAAGACTAATAGGTGAAACAGGAAGGGAAAAAGCAATATCGATGGAACAGTTTGAGATAGGGGAGGTCTTAGTGGATGAGAGACCATTATATGTGTTGTAGATGAGATATATCTTAAAAATGGAGGAGAGAAAGTAATCACCCCCTGTGGTATTTCAGATACTAAGATACTGTAGTGATAATTCTTCAAATAACTTGCTAAGATGATACAAAGTCTCTATTGCATTTGACCTATTAGATTTGAGGACAAATCTTTTTGAGGTTCGAGGAGATGATAGGAATCAAAATCCTACAAGACCTATCACTAGGACAAGAGCTAAAGGATTATAAAATTTGGTAATGAGGGTCCTCTTTGAACAAACCAACCCCGGAAATCTTTATATTCTAACTTCTTTTCTATTACTTATTTATTGTACATTCCAACAGGCATACTTGTCAAGTCTTATAAGGTGATGGACAAACTTACTAAAACTTAACTTCTGGGTTATTCATGGACTGACATAAACTAAAGATGAACTAAACTAACCAATTATTTGCTTGATTTGAAGAACCAACTCATTGAAGACCATCTTTGTATTTTATTTTATTTTTGAATTGGTCAATTTGTAATCATTTTTTTGAACATTTTTTATTTGCTTGTATTTAGTTGAATTAGAACCGACCACATTAATGGCATAGGTGTAAATCTTTGGACATTTTAACCCTGATTAGAGCAAGTATAAATACTTGCTAAGTAGGGTTTGTAAGGTACTTTTGATCATTGTATTTTCTACCCACTTCACGTGAAAGCTAAGGTTCATCTCTAAATTTCATAAGGCTCTTATCAACTCCTTCAAGTGTTGTGGCAAGTAGAGGCTTACAAATTTGTGAGTAACACCAAATCCCTTAAGTTGATTCCAATTGCATACTAGTGTGTTATATCTAGTACGGATTGGATTGTTCTTGTTTAAGTCTTATTTTCACGCCATTTTAGTGTTCTATCTCTATCCTTAGATTCATGCCATTGTAGTGGAATTGGATCCTAAAGTGTGTTGTTTAATTGTGCTTATTCTGAATTACCATTGAATTGTTATTTGCGTGGAAGTCCTTTGATGTTTAAGGGTTTACGCCATTTGTGGACTTGGTGATTGATATTGCTTCAATTGATTGTATTCATGTGCTTTGATCTTTTGAGCACATCACATGTCTTCACCATACAAGGACACATTAAGGCTTTGAAACTACTTTGATACTAATTAAACTTGCAAATCCTATAATCTCAATTCAATATATTCAATACTACCAATATGATATAAATACATCTCAAACCATCTTTCAAACCTTGAAACAAGTTTAACATTAAATTCATGATCAACATCTAACATAGCGGAATAACTATAAAACAATAGTATATTTTTCTTCCAAATGTTTCAATAGCCACTACATATATGTAACTTAACTCCTACTAAATGTAATCTCCATAATAGTAATGGAAATCTTCCTCTTCCCTCTCTTATGTATTCGTTCCCATTGCTTCTCCTTGGTTACCTATTTCCACATTACCTATATCTAAAAAAATAATATTCTCTAAAGGGTGAGCTAATGCCTAATATGTATAACATAAACACACACGCATGAACAAATAGGAGCTTGATTCACACGCATTATATAGAACTTAAATAGTAAGCAACTAGTTCAAGATATTTAAGTCAACAAGTAATAATAAGGTACTCATGATCTCCTCAATACACTTAAATTTAATCATTGATTGGTGATGAGAACTACCACTATGAGCCCTACACCCATGAACACTTAACCCTTAAACTTAATTATAGGAATTGCCACTATAGGCCTCACACTCATAGATACTTAAACCTTAAACATGGTGATGGGAACTGCCACTATGGGCTCTACACCCATGAACACTTAACCACTTAAACTTGGTGATGAGAATTGCCACTACGGGCCCCATACCCATGGACACTTAACCACTTAAACCTTAAACCGACCTAAATCATTTCTAAGCACGACTCCACTAGGGACAACGTCATACAAGGATCATTGGGGTGCTCCCTAACGATCTACCACTATGGGCTCTTAGGTCGAGCCAAGCATATACAACAATCACTTAAATAATTAATCATAATCCTTTTAACTTAGTCAATTTCAATGTATATACATTAACTTAAACAATCACAAGAAATGCACAAGTTACACGTACCTAGTATCATAGTCTTAAGCACAACAGGTCCTGGACTTAAAGCTAATCGGTAATTTGTCAAAATAATAATGAGTCCTTCTTAGTGTTAATTTAAGAATAATCTAATCTCTTAACTCTCTTAGTCTATTAGATTTTCTAAGGACTTACTTACTATCTAGGTTGCAAGGAAATTAACTTAATTAGAAATTAAATTGATAAAATAAATAGGGTGCATTTCAACTCAATAGGACCATGTTGAAGGTCATGTAACTCAACACGGGGATAGTAAATGACCATGCTAAAGGCTATGTACCTTTCTAGTTATTTTATATTTTGACATGGGGTAAGACGTAACTGTTTTGAGAGGCCATGTACCTTTAAGTAAGGTTTAGGTTTAACACAGGGTATGACATGGCCATGTTGGGAGGCTATGTACCTTTTGTAAGTCTAAGTTTGACATGGGGAGAAACACGACTATGTTAAGAGGTCACGTATCTTTCTATGCCCATTCACAACTTTAATTTTTCTTTTACTAATTCATCCTAATTCTAAATCCCTTGCTCCTAGGTTTAAGTTAATCCTAAAACATGTAATTTCTAATCAATTTACATGGATTGGAATACTTGTAAGTTTTCGTAAATCAAATCTTTAATCGATTGATTCGATGTTCGTTTTACTTCTCCCCTTGATCTGAACTTGATCAATATGTAACAATTGTATGAGTCCTTAATTTCATAATCATGATTGAAATTCTATCATAGAATCCTTGCCTCATGTAATTAGATTGAAGCTCATTGTAATCCTCTTAGTTGCCTTTAGGTTTCTCCAATGCATTTTCCTTTTCTTTGTAGTGTTACTATGTAAAATGGCAAAACGAGGCGCTTTAGGTCAAAACGAAGTATTTATACTCTACCTGCAATTTTGTAATTTATTTTAAATTTTAAATATAAAAATTTTCATTTCCACACATAAAACATACCAATTGGTTTGTGATTGGTTTAATGAAAGGTTTTAATACCTTATAGTGTTTAAGTTGGATAACAACTCTTATACAATATAATAAATTAAAGAATATAATAGAAACAATTATTTATCTTTTTTTTATGTAGACATGAATCTTGAAGTATTTGTAATTAAATTATATGAGCGAATTGGATAGGTTTGAATCATGAGTATTAAGTGTACTAAGATGCTAATTAAAGTATTATGTTAAGATCATTGGTACTTACGACTTATGATGAAGCAAATATGTCCAAGTAGATCTTGAGTAATCATCCACCATAGTTGAAAATTATCTAGCTCCAATTATGGAAGAAATATTATATGGTCCCTAAACATCTATATAAAGTAATTGAAATAGAAAAGTAGATAAATTGACAATTCTTTGGAAAGGAAACCTATGGAATTTCACTTCTTGATGTGTATGACAGAAGAAATTATTGAAATTTTCATGCTTACGAACATCTAAATGTTGTAGCATTGAAGTAGAAATGTGTCTTAACCAAGCATGTAAGAGATCTATATGAATTTGGTCAGCAGTTAAAGTTTGATCACATTGTGCTAAACTCGAAGAATCAATTGTATCTATAACTAACCTACAGCTTTTTTATTGAAGAATATATAGTCCATTTATCAACTTTGCTTTGGCAATTGCATGTTTTTCATTCTGGTCTTGAAATTCACATTAGAATTGATCAATCTTAACTATTAAACATTAATCATTGATAAGTTTACAAACTGATAACAAATTGTGTGTAAACTAAGGCACATAGAAAATATGTTGAAGTGTAAGCATTATGGTAACGTTGACTAATCCAACTTTACCAACATGCATTATTCTTCCATTTGGTAATTTAATTGGTATGGGCTTTGTTAGATGTTTGATGTTATGCAGAGTTTCAATAAAGGGACACATATGATCTCTTGCACCAGTATCTACAACCAAAAGAGCCAACTGATTACTTAAAATACTATAACAAGAAAAAGAAGAAGAAAAAGGAACAAATGTACCTATGATACGAACCACGCCAACGTGTGGCGAAACCCAATACCAATACGTTCGGAATTGCTACCCAAGATGCCAAACAATTGAGTGGAAACCGCGACTCGTTGCCTATAAGTGAGGCAAGAACCTTGGTATATTATGTAGATGCCACAATCAGGATGAAAGACCGATTGATAAGTCGGGATGAGCGCCATAGAAGAAAATCCGATAAGTTCTAGAGTAGTTCTTTAAAGAACCAAGAGAGGAATTCTCTCAAAAGTGTTTTCAAACTTCAATGTTCTATATCGTATTCTAAACCCTAGGAGCTTATATTAGGGTTTGCAATTCGTAAAAATAATGGCCCAAAACGACATAACTTCATTAAGTTGCGGAAAAATAACAAAACAGAGACGTAAAGGTCGGCGGTGTATGAGTGAAGGCCGGTGGCTTTAAGCCGGTGTAGAGTATATACACAGCCGTGTACTTCTAGATGTGTATCTTTCTGTGGATATTCTTGACACCATACACGGCCGTGCCTTTGAGCCGTGTATATGACCGTGTATGATTCTGTGTAACCTTCAGACTCCTATACGGTCGTACCTTGTAAAGACACGCCCTCGTCAACCCATATCCTTTATGACTTGCATAGGAGCAAGGGAATTTTCATGGTTGTTCCAATCCTTTCCAACTTCATGATTGCTCCAATCCTTTTCGGCTTCATGGACATCCTTTATCAACCCATTAAGTGCTTCCTTGAATCGTTTTGCTGGATTTCTTGTGATCGGTCCAGGTGGCACATCAAAAAGATCCACATTCCATCTTCTGGCTTAGCTCCCATCATGGCTCTCGTCATTCCCCTCCTCTTGAAAAGAATTTGTCCTCAAATCATTGCCTACATCAAAAGGACTCAGATCAATAACATTAAATGTAGCACTTACTTGATACTCACTTGGCAAATCTATCTTATATGCATTATCATTGATGCGCTCAAGAATTTGAAATGGTCCATCACCTCTAAGAAGTAAGTTAGATCGACGTTGCACAGGAAACCGCTCTTTGCGCATGTGAACCCAAACCCAGTCTCCAGGTTCAAAGACAGCTTGTCGAAGACCCTTGTTGGCTTGTTTCACATACTGCTCTATTTTTCACTCAATGTTTAGCCTTGCCTTCTCATGGACCTGTTTAACAAATTCTGCTTTCTTCTTGCCATCTAGATTAACATACTCAGAAATAGGCAAAGGTGATAAATCTAAAGGAGTCAGTGGATTAAAACCATACACAATTTCAAAAGGAGTAAACTTAGTAGCAGAATGCATTATATGATTATAGGCAAATTCAACATGCGGCAAACAATCCTCCTAACTTTTAATGTTCTTTTTAATGATAGCCCTCAACAAAGTAGATAAAGTTCGATTTACTACCTCAGTTTAACCATCAGTCTGTGGATGACAAGTAGTAGAGAACAATAACTTAGTTCCTAACTTAGCCCATAGGGTCTTCCAGAAGTAGCTTAAGAACTTAGCATCTCTATCCGATACGATTGTTCTAGGCATACCATGCAATCTCACAACTTCCCTAAAGAACAAATTAGCAATATTGCAAGCATCATTTGTTTTGTGATAAGGAATGAAATGTGCCATCTTAGAAAATCTATCCACAACTACAAAAATAGAATCTCGACCATGTCTAGACCTGGGTAATCCTAACATAAAATCCATAGAAATATCTACCCAAGGCTCATGAGGAATGGGAAGTGGGGTATAAAGCCCATGAGGTTGGACTCTAGATTTTGCTTGCTTACACATGATGCATCGCTCACAAATCCTCTCAACATCTCGTTTCATGTGAGGCTAATAGAAGTGCTCCTGCAATACCCCTAAGGTTTTAGCTACTCCAAAATGTCCCATTAAACCTCCTCCATGAGACTCCCTCACTAGTAATTCTCTTAAAGAACAAATTGGAATGCAAAGTTTACTCTCTCTAAACAAGAATCCTTCATGTTTATAAAATTTACCATGACCACTCTTCTCACAATGCACATACTCTTCACAAAAATCTCGATCAGCAGCATACAATTCTTTAATGTGCTCAAAACCAAGCAATCTAGAACAAAGAGTAGAGATAAGAACATACCTTCTAGAAAGTGCATTCGCAACGACATTCTCTTTACCTTGCTTGTAGTGGATGACATATGGAAACATTTCGATGAACTCCACCCAACGAGCATGCCTTTTGTTTAGCTTATGTTGCCCCTTCAAGTACTTCAAGGATTCATGATCAGTGTGGATCACAAACTCTTTTGGCCAAAGATAGTGTTGCCAAGTCTCCAGTGCTCGAACCAATGCATATAACTCCTTGTCATAAGTAGGGTAGTTCAAGGTTGCCCCACTTAGCTTCTCGCTAAAGAATGCAATTGGTCTTCTCTCTTGCATGAGCATGGCTCCAATACCTAATCCTGAAGCATCATACTCAATTTCAAACGTTTTAGAGAAATTAGGTAAAGCAAGTAATAGTGCTTGAGTCAGCTTATTTTTAAGCGTCTGAAAGGCCTTCTCTTGTTGCTCTCCCCATCTGAACCCTACGTTCTTCTTGATTACCTCAGTAAGTGGTGCTGCAATTGTGCTAAAATCCTTCACAAACCTCTTGTAAAAGCTTGCTAGTCTATGGAAACTCCGCACATTACTTACATTAGTTGGACTAGGCCATTCTTCGATCGCACGAATCTTTTCTTCATCAACCTGTATTCCCTGCGCATTGACAACAAAACCAAGAAACACATGTTTGTTTGTGCAAAAAGTGCACTTTTTGAGGTTAGCATATAATTGCTCCTTTCGAAGCACTTCTAAAACATCCCTCAAGTGAGATATATGGTCTTCCAAACTTTTACTGTAAATGAGGATATCATCAAAATAGACAACCACAAATTTGCCAATAAAAGTCCTCAAAACATGGTTCATAAGTCTCATAAAAGTACTAGGTGCGTTAGTTAAACCGAAACGCATTACTAACCACTCATACAATCCATATTTTGTCTTAAATGCGGTTTTCCATTCATCACCTTCTTTCATTCTAATTTGGTGATATCCGCTTTTCAGATCAATTTTGGAAAAGACACTAGACCCATGTAACTCATCTAATATGTCATCTAAGCAAGGAATGGGATGACAATACTTTACCGTGATGTTGTTGATGGTGCGGCAGTCAACACACATTCTCCATGACCCATCTTTCTTAAGCACCAAAATCACAAGCACTGCACATGGGCTCATGCTTTCTCTCACGTACCCCTTCTCCATTAATTCATCGACCTGCCTTTAGAGTTCTTTTGTCTCCTCCGGATTGCTCCTATAAGCTGGTTTGTTTGGAATCGATGCTCCGGGTACAAGGTCAATCTAGTGCTCAATACCACGAATAGGTGGTAAACCCTTTGAAACCTCCTCAGGAAAGACATCTTCAAAGTCCTGCACAATAGACACAACCACACTTGGCACAGAGTTAAAAAGTTCGTTAGTATTCAAACAAGTATCCTTAAAAACCAACAACAACATAGGTTGCTTCATTACTAACGCTCTCCTCACTACACTCGCTCTTACCACATAACTCTCCTTTTGTAGGGCTACACTCTCCTTTTCTCTCACCACCAAAGTTGATCCCCCTTCAACTCGGTCTCTCACACTCTTTCTAGCCTTCCTCTCTTTTTCCTTTTGATATCGACTTTTGTGCTCCTTTTCTTTCTCGTTGTCTTTTGCTCTCTCACTCTCCCTCTGTTTTTCACCCACCTTATGTTTTGCAAAAGACTGTTGTAGCTGCAACTGATCCTCATACACATGTTTAGGTGTTAAGGGTTTAAGATTAAAGCTTTTCCCCTAGTGAACAAGCGTATACTTGTTAGAAAAGCCATCATAAACAACCTTCTTATCAAACTGCCATGGCCTCCCCAACAACACATGACACACTTGCATCGGCACCACATCGCATAACACCTCATCCTCATACCTACTAATGCGAAAAGCAATCTAGGCTTGCTTACTCACCTTAGTCTCACTACTATCATTCAGCCACTGCAATTTATATGGACTAGGGTGTTTAGTAGTCTTGAGTCCTAGCCTCTCGACAATAAAGGTACTCACCACATTAGCACAACTTCCTCCATCAATGATCAAACTGCAAATATGATCACCTAGATAACATCTAGTATGAAAGATATTCTCTCTTTGCACCTCCTTTTCTTCCTTCACCTGCACATTCAATGCTCGCTTCACTACTGCCACTAACTTCCCTACTGCAGGCTCTTCATCATCATTAGCGTCCTCTAGTGGAGGCATATCATCCTCTTCACTATCCCCCTCAGTCTCATATTCACCATCGTCACGCAGAATCATAACACGCCTATTCAGATATTGACTAGCAATATGGCCTCTACCTTGGCATTTAAAACATCTAATGTCACAATTTCTAGGAGTAGAAGAACTAGGTTTACCTTGGTTACCAGGAGTAGAACTCGCTTGCCTCTACTCTCCTTTCGGTTTGGTGGGTAAAGGCTTTTCTTCCTTCTTCCATTGGTTAATCTTCCAGGTGGATGAACCAGTACCCTGTTGAAACCGTGCATTACTACTACCTTTCCTCCCGTGTTGGTTCTCAACCTTTATAGCCATATGAACCATATCTTCCAATTCTACATAATGCTGCAATTCAATGACATTTTGAATTTATCTATTCAATCCAGCAAGAAACCTAGCCATGGTAGCCTCTCTATCCTCCTTTACATTCGCCCTAATCATAGTAACTTCCATCTCCTTGAAATACTCATCCACACTTCGGCTTCCCTACTTAAGAGTTTGCAATTTGTTGTGCAATTCACGATAGTAATACGCAGTCACAATAGGTGGTTCGCCATTCCGTCTTCGATTCAACATTAGCTGATCCCACCACACTATGGCATAATCCAAAAATTCAATAGCAGTAAGTTTCACTTTCTTTCTCCCACTATAGTTGTGATAATCAAACACCATCTTCACCTTCTTCTCCCATTCTAAGTACGCCTCGAGATCATTCTTCCCTTGGAAAGGAGGAATCTTCATCTTTATACTACTCAATTGATTATCCTCTCCATTCCTATCTCCTTTATCTTCCCAATCCCTAGTTCCTCTATTCCTACCACTATATCCTCTATAACTCCCGACAGACAATTCCTCAAATTCATCATCAGACATTTCATCTCCACCCCTTTGTACTCTCCTAGAACGACTATCCCTCTTACGCCCTTGGAAGACGTTTTTAGATTGCTCTAGTCTTTGCTCTACCGTCTCATGAATTTGTTCCATCCCCTCCTGAAACATTCTCTTCATTTGACCCCTCAATGCCTCAATCACTAACCTAGCATCAAACCTTCCCCTCTCACTTTCAGGAGAATGTTGCCTCGACATAGTTCCTACAGAAAAAGGTTAGTACTAACACAAGTATATGATTAGGCCTCACGATACACTCCCTTACATGTTTCGCTCCAAGGATGATATCGCACAGTCACTCGTGTATTCTCACAAGCAATAATGATATCGATTCACCAATTCCTCTTCTCAATTCTCTTGGAACTAACCCAAACTACACTAATTCCCTTCCGTAGAGTTCAAAAACAATTCTAGGGCTCGAAATTGTCCTCTTTTTCTTTTCGAATTTTTTTTTCTTTTTTTTTTGTGGCCTTTGTTTGTTGCTCTTGATCACGTTCCTTTTTTTTTTGTCGTGATTTTTTTTTTTTTGTAACAAAAATTGGATAGGAGACACTACACTTTCAATAGACAATTACACTATGAAATTGAATACGAACGATTGATATGACGATTGGAGTTAGGGTTTTGATGTTACCTTCCTCAAACCGAATTGATGTTTAACAAACCTAAGCTCTGATACCAAACTGATACGAACCACGCCAATGCGTGACGAAACCCAATACCAATACGTTCGGAATTGCTACCCAAGATGCCGAACAATCGAGTGGAAACCGCGACCCGCTGCCTATAAGTGAGGCAAGAACCTTGGTATATTATGTAGACACCACAATCGAGATGAAAGACCGATTGATAAGTCGGGATGAACGCCACAGAAGAAAATCCGATAAGTTCTAGAGTAGTTCTTTAAAGAACCAAGAGAGGAATTCTCTCAAAAGTGTTTTCAAACTTCAATGTTTTATATCGTATTCTAAACCCTAGGAGCTTTATATTAGGGTTTACAATTCGTAACAATAATGGCCCAAAACAACATAACTACATTAAGTTGCGGAAAAATGACAAAACAGAGACGTAAAGGCCGACGGTGTATGAATGAAGGCCGGCAGCATTGAAATGAAGGCCGGCGGCTTTAAGTCGGCGTAGAGCATATACACGGCCGTGTACTTCTAGACGTATATCTTTATGTGGATATTCTTGACACCATACACGGCTGTGCCTTTAAGCCGTGTATATGACCGTGTATGATTCTGTGTAACCTTCAAACTCCTATACGGCCATGCCTTGTAAAGACACGCCCTCGTCAACCCGTATCCTTTATGACTTGTATAAGAGTAAGGGCATTCCCATGGTTGTTCCAATCCTTTCCAACTTCATGATTGCTCCAATCCTTTCTGACTTCGTGGACATCCTTTATCAACCCGTTAAGTGCTTCCTTGAATCGTTTCGCTCGATTTCTTGTGATCGGTCCAAATAGCACTTCAAGAGGATCCACATTCCATCTTCTAGCTTAGCTCCCATCATGGCTCTCATCAACCTACATAATGAACCAAATTGGCACGCATGTGTCCTATTCCAATCCTTTCTTTGATCATTTGCATCACTTCTACGCAGATGTTACTAATCATCTCTTTGTTTATATTTTTAGAATGCTTAGGTGCAATTGAATCATCAAATGGCATTTCCAAAATTTGATCTGCTTTCTCTTGAGAAACCATGTTTGCTTGCTTTGTTTTCTCAATTCCTTTTTCCTTAAACCACTTTAGATATCCCACAAGTTGAAAGCAATTCTATATTAGTTGTCCTTTTCTACAACATTTGTGGAAACTCTTCTTGTTTAGTCTTTTGTCATTAATCCCTTGACTTTCTATTTTCTTGGCTACAAATGTCAAAACTTTAACACTTGGATTAAAAACATTCATAATCTACCTTTGTTTCTCCACTTGCTACACAATATAAAATGCCTTGTTGAGTGTTGGCAACAAATCTATGGATAGAATTTGATTTCACACTCCTTTGTGGTCTTCGTTTAATCCCATAAAAAATTAAATCAATTTATTATGTGACTCAAAATTCTAAATTCTTCCCTAAAGATTACATGCACAACCATCCATTTTACCATGCATGCACAATGGATACACATATAAGGCATTAAGTTCATCCTTAACAGTATTTGAGCTTATTAAAGTAAACACTCGTTGATTGGTTTTCTTGTTGTAGATTATTGATTGGTGTTATAACTAGAAAATCAATGGACCACTTGTAGTCCCATATTATTCCACAATTTCTTTCTATAAGTCTTGAGTTAATTATGTATATAGGAAATTCTATGCAAGATCATTCGTCATGGAATATAACATCGAAAACCTAACCATATAGTCGCATTTAACACATCTTATATGATTAGGATCATTTTCTTTTGGTTTCGGAACTGTTCCATTAAGAAATCCTAATTTTAACTTTGCTCCCAATGCCATCTTAATCGATCAACTCCAAGCAAGAAAGTTATTTCCATTGAAGACTAAGCTTCCTATACTCATTCCTAGATTATTAAAATTAGAAGGAAACGGTGAATCTAAAACTGATTGATCATCGGAATTCATTTTGCAAGACTAAAAGAATTTCAATTGCAATTGTTGTTACTACCCATTTAAACCATAAAAGAAAGCTTTCTATAGACAAAATGATTTAGTCCTAAACACTCTGATACCGTATGAGTTGTTGATTTTGTAAGAGTAACATGGACAGAAGTGTGCTTGTCCAAGAAAGATTGAAATAAAAAAATGAAAAGTATTATTTTATTCTTATTATTATGGAAACTTAGTTATAGTAAATAAGTCTTTGCTATTTATAGTACTCAACTATATTAACCAACTTTCTATTTTAATATTGCCACATGGCACCATTTGATCTTGCCGTTTGATACTTAATCTAAACTATAACTACTAATTACATAACTTCATAGTAAAGGTGATGTGCCTAAAAGATTGAAGGATCTAAGCACATACACACGATCAATTGAAATAACTCCAATCCCTAAATCCAAGTCCACAATTAGCGTGAACCCTAATCCCTTATGAATCCAATTTGTAAAACAAGTAACTTTGATACCAAATGATGATGTGCTCAATAGGATCAAACACACAACACAAGATCAAATGGAAAATCTAATCACGAAATGACAAAGAATGGCATGAATCTCCTAAGCAAGAGGTTTCCACACAATTGACAATTTCACTAGAAATTGAATAATCACAATTAACAATACAATTTAGGATCTAATTCCACTAAATTGCGTGCAATCCAATGATAGAAATGACCCTAAAATGACGTGATAACAAGAACAAATAAGAACAACCCAAATCACAACTAGATATGACACACTAGCATCAATTGGAATCAACTTAGGAATTTGATATAACTCACAAATACTTAAGTTGCCACTTGCTACAATCCTTGAAGAATTGAAAAGTCTTATGAAATTTAAAGTATGAACCCTAATTCTCATGTAAAGAGGCAGCAATTTTTTTTATCTCCCAACTATATCCCACAAACCCTATTTTAGCAAGTATAAGTACTTACTCCACTTAAGGTTAAAATGACAAAATAATTACATCTATGCCACTTAGGTGGCCGGTCCTAAATCCACAAATATAACCAAATAAAATGTCCCAAAAAGCTTACCAAATAAATGGTTCAAAATAAATTATTAGTACAAAAGATAATAATCTTCAAAGAGCCGATTCATCAAGTCAATGTTGATCACGGTGGGCCATTAGATGTGAATCCGATATTGTCCCTAATTTGATCAATAGTGTAGGTCATGTGCCATTCTGTGAGGACTGATCATTGTACCTGATAGATTACCATTCAAACTTTATTAGATAAAAAAAAATGTATACATGCAAGTGATTTGGATTTCCCTGATCATCGAGATCGCATGGTAGATTCTCATCATCTCCTCGGGCCTCTGAAAGATTTGCCCTCAAATCTAGAAGGTCACTTCTTGGACTGAACCCAGATGCCTTCGTCACCCTATTTGCCCGATTATTAGAAGAAATAGAAGTAGTCTTAACCTGCTCTTGGAAATCATGCACCTCTAATGGAGATATAGGTGTCAATACTATTCGAGACCTTCCCTTTCAAAACATGTAAGTGTTTCTAAATCCATCATGTAACACCTTCTTATCAAATATCTAGGGTCTACCTAAAAGTAACTGAAAGGCATACATGGGAATCACATTACACAGAATCTCATCATGATATTTCTTTCCAACACTTCTACAAATTGAATCTTTAATTGGTTGATTCGGTGTTCATTTTGCTTTTCCCCTTGATCTGAACTTTGATCAATATGTAACAATTATATGAGTCCTAAATTTCGTAGTCGTGATTGAAATTCTATCATAGAATCTTTGCCTCGTATAATTAGATTGATCCTCATTGTACTCCTCTTAGTCACCTCTAGGTTTCTCTAAAGCATTTTCCTTTTCTTCTGTTGTGTTATTGTGTAAAATGGTGAAAAGAGGCGCTCTAGGTCAAAACAGAATATTTATATTCTACTTGCAATTTTGTAATTTATTCTAAAATTTAAATATAACAATTTTCATTTCCACACATAAAACATACCAATTGGTTTGTGATTGGTTTTATGAAAGGTTTTAATACCTTATAGTGTTCAAGTTGGATAACAACTTTTATACGATACAATAAATTAAAGAATATAATAGAGACAAATATTTATCTCTTTTTTTATATATATATAGACATGAATCTTGAAGTATTTGTAATTAAATTATATGAGCGAATCGGATAGGTTTGAATCATGAGTATTAAGTGTACTAAGATGCTAATAATCGGCCTTTCTAACAAATGTCAAATTTCTCTATAATCTTTGGGACAAGTCTTGTTGATACAATAAGATGTTGGGCTGGATTGAAGTTTTAGGAAATTTGTCTCAAACCTAGTCGAATGCCTTCCTAGTAACAATAAGATTGTACCTATTTACTATATGAGTATGTAATCAATTAATTCCTCAATATACTTTATTATTATATTGACTATTCTAATATATGTGCATATACCTTATCTGCTTTATGTATTATAACGATTACCTGTATTATCTATGAATACGTATAAACACTTAGAACAGTATTAATTTGATACATTATGTAAATTTATGAGAAAAATATATAAATTTTATGAAAATTTTACTTTTTAAGAAATATAAGCGGGTTGTGGAAGTTGCACATCTTTTAGATCATTAAATCTGTGTTTTATAAAAATAATAATAATTTAGTGTATGCAGGAAGCATTTTCTCACATAGAGAATATCTCGAACTACGCTGGGAGAACATTATTCTCGCACGCTTGAAAGGTGCAAAATTTATAATCTCATACACCCAGTTGCATTCTTTATAAGCCCAGTCTCTCTTTCGAAAACTTCTTTTGCTGATTAGATGAGGGTGCGAGCGAGCCCATATTGGGACATGTATTTTCTCACATAAATCCAAAAGCAGATTCTATTTCTTTACTTGACTTTCTTGCAATTCTCGCAATTTATTTGCTGCGCGGTTGGGAAAATTTATTGTAGTGTTTAAACATTTTTCGCATATCTTTTTATTTATTGACTATTGTCGATCAACTAAAAATTCTGAAGAAATCCGCCACATCTACACTATGTGAATATTGGTTGTTATTAGATAAGTCTAACAACTATTTTTATCAAATTTAAGTGAAAGGCTATTAATCTAGTATTCCATATAAAAGTAATTTTATCAACATGTTGGCAATTCATGGGTTACCAATCAAATTAACTAATTTATTCATTAGCACAACAATATCATCGAGTTCAACTTTTAACTTCTTGTATTTATCATATTCATCATCTAAACAACTCATAAATTCACACTCATACTTTAATCATCAAATTACTATCATTTACCATCAAAATTGGATTTTAAATAAAACTTAAGTTCCAATTTACTTCCTAATGTGGCAACAATTTAAGATTGAAATATAATAGTTCAAGAGTGGTTTATGTTGAAAGTGTGAATTGATTGACCTTTAAGATTGTGACTTTCTTGCTTGTTGAATCAATATGTTCAATTCTAGAAAATTCAAAAATTATTATGGTTACTTGAGTAAATTGGAAGAAATGTGCTTGATTAATGAATAGGGGTTGGTTTAGATGTAAAATGATGCCTAGAAGTTAAATCGTATTGGATTGGGGAAAGTAAGGATGAAACTTGATGTTTTGGGCATGTTTTGGAATAATAGAGATGTTCTATAAATAATTTGGGCTTAAAATTGAAATATAATTGTTTTGGACTCTAGAAAGGAATACAATCAAGTGGGCTTTGGTTTAGAGTATTTTGAACCTAAATTGAATAAGATATGAGCCTTTCAAGTTGCAATTTCATAATTTAATGTAATATGAAAATTCAAAAGCCCTAAAATGAATAAAATGAAGCTTTTTATATTAAAGTAGATAATAGAAGTAATAATGGTTCAAATAACTTTGGTTTCACTTAAATTGGGCTTAAAATAAATAAATTATGGGCATTTAAAATTAAGGCTTTCAAAAGTGACGAATAAAAATTTGACATTATTTAGTTGAATTAAATTAGGCCAAGGCTAGCCCAATTCCAAGTTGGCCCATTTATATAGGCCCAAGGACCACCTCTCCACTCTTCCTTAGTTAAACATAATTAAATTTATCTAGCTTAATTAACATGACTATCATAAATGAGTCAAGATAAAATTTAACTTCATGAAATGAACTTAAATGACAAGTGAGAACAAAACCCAAAATCTAATTATGTCCATTTCTACCATAAGGCTCATACTCTAAATGGGTGATATCACAATAAAGAACGCAAATCATGCCTTAAATTGCATTAAGGCCCAAATTGATTACACACCTAAAATGGACTAGTCTTAGGCATAATAAAATAAAATAAGCTCACATGACTTTAAAAGAATTCAAATGGGCCTGGGGCTTAAAACTTATTTGGATCCATTTATTTTTAGAATTCATACCCTAAATGGGCCTTAACAAGACCATTAATCTAAATAGGTCTTAAATCCAATAAGGTCCTAAATTAACTAAAGGTTTAAAATATAATTAAATTTTGGCATAATAATCAATTAAGTCTAAAATATAACAAATAAGATTAAATGGACACAATGAGCTTCAATTAAATTAAATAAATCAAAGCAATATAATGGCACCTAAAATGTGCTCACTGTTAACAATTAGACCTAATTCTAAACATAATTTGGGCTTACTATTCTTTAATGGCCTGATTACTTTAATTGAGCTTTAACATAATAGATCTAGGTGAATAAACTCTAAATGGTTTGAGCCAAATTAACCGAAAGGCTAATTGGGCCTATGCAAGTCTTAATAGGCTTGTAACTAGTATAAGCCTTAAGTAGTTTAAACCCAACCATGGAATTGTATTAAAAATTTATAATAATTATTTGACTTAAATTTTCTATTTTATTGCATAAAATCGGTTCAACTTACTTAAATTGGAAACTTGAACTTCATTTACGTATTCTTTAACCCTTTAAAGCATATAGTAACATGTGTGTTACATGCTAGGTTAGAAAAATTAATCAAACAATAATCAACCCGATTAAGTATTAGCTTACCGCTTACACATGGTAGCTTAAGCTAGCAAGTGACAATCCTTGAATTAGGATTATGGTGCGACCGTATACCTTAAAGTGACACGGTAGTTAAGTACTTAGGCCATCAAGTAATGGCTCGATAGATAACTAATAAGTGAAGTTGTATAAGATAATGAGCACTATAAGTAGAGAGAAGATATATTAGAGCCACCAGGGTTATGGGACCTGGTGGATGATATAGAGAAGCTATGATCAATAAGAACCATATAACAGTGAGGTCACTTGGATGAGGTTACTTAAATTTTGGTTTCAACTTTGGCAACATGAAGTCTGACTACTCTTGTCAACTCTCACTTATCATTGTAGAGGAATCAAATCCTAAGTATCTCATCATGTTGTTCGAAGTTATGAGTATTCTCATATTGATTGTTTACTTCAATAAGGTAATTAATAAACTGTTTGATTGTGTGCTGCATTAGTGTGTAGGTTTATTTGACATCAATGTATATGTTTGCATTACAATGTACTAGGTCCTTTAACTTACTTTTTTTCTTTCTTTTTTTTCTTTTTAGGTGAGAGCTTTTCAAATCCTTTGTACAATTTAATGGAACTCAACTTCGAAGAGGACTACTGAAACAAGTTCAAAGATCTAGATTATGTAGACTGACATTTTTAATTTTACTGTTTTTCTAGACTTAGTATTTATTATTCTAATAATGTAGATAGACTTATTATTGAGAGTCGTTATTTGCTCTATAGCCTCTTATGTCTATATATTGCCAACCTCTGAGGCCCTAAGACTTAGATACTTGTCATATTTTTATCCATATGTTTTTCCTTGAATCAATTAACCTAGAAATGTTTTTCAAAATCAAATAAATTGTAAACATGTTCTTAAAAGTTAATTAATGTTTTCAGGCTATGCTTTTTATCAGCAAATGAAAAGACATTTGGTTACGAATCATAATAGCCACTGGACAATGCAAATACTAGTATGGTTACGAATCAACATGGAACCAATAACACGATGGAAAAAGTTAGCCATTTTATATAAAATGAAATTAACTAATTGCACAAATAGTAATAAATAACAAAATTTAAAAAATATTTTAGTTACAATGACAACAAAATATTCTATACAAAGTTAGAGTGAAAGAAGAAAAAAAAAAATTAATGTTACAACAACGATAAAAACTTAAATAAGTAGAGAGAAATAGATTGAAAAATGTGAAGACAAATATTGAGCATAGAGAGGGAGAGAATTTTTTCTAAGTTTCCCTCTATTTTCCTTCTCCTTCATTGTGTTTTATATGGAGAAATGTGAATGTTATAATATGTTTCACTCTAATATTTCAATTTGGATCTACATGTAGCGTCTCCTGTTTTCAATTTAAATTTACTACCTTAGCAAAATAATATCAATTCCTTCTAGCTTCTCTACTTTCTGAATATTCTTATGTTTTCAAACTTCAATTTATAATGCATTGCTTTCTTAGGTGAATGTCCTTGTGTTTGTCATGATTTTTAGAAAATGTTGTAGTTGACAATTCTCTTCAATAATTTGAATCCAATAAATGTTAGTAATTTTGGCTTTTCTTGGACTTGGGGAATATATTCTCTAGATTCTGCTCACTCATGTGCATGTCCTCTCTTCTCCTATGTAAATGTAACTTTGGGTTACTTTTATTTTTTTTTCAAAAGAAAAAAAATTTGCAGTTCAAAACCAATGGTTCCACTAATTCTAGTAGGTAGACCCATTGGAGAATTGCCAAATTGTCGTTTCCAACACGAATTGTGACCTATGTTAGTGATCTACGATTCTGGTTCTAAACCGGCCTATGGGAGTGTCTAGGAGAACATCCTTGTGTTTGTCATGTTTTTCTAGAAAATGTTACAGTTGGCAATTCTCTTCAATAATTTGAAGCCAATTAATGTAAATGACTCAATTTTAGTTTTTCTTTTACTTAGGGAATATATTCTCTAGACTTTGCTCACTCATGTGCATGTCCTGTCTTCTCTCAAGTGAATGAGTTCTTGGACTTGAGGAATATATTCTCTAGATTATTGTCACTCAAGTGCACTCCCTCTCTTCTACTCAATCAATGTTACTCTTTTTTCTTTTCGCTTTTTCTTTTTTTCTTTTTTTAGGTGAAGACTTTCCTAATTCCTTATACGATTTGATGGGGTTTGGCTTCGAAGAGGAGTACTAAGATAAGTTCGAAGATCTAGACTATGCAAACTATGACCTTTTTAATTTTACTATTTTTCTCTACTTAGTATTCATTTTCTAATAATGTATTTAGACTTATTATTGGGAGTCCCCAATGGCTCTACAACCTATTCTTTTGTCTATATGTTGCTGACCTCTTAGATCTAAGACTTAGAAACTTGTCACATTTTTATGCATACGTTTTTCATTAAATCGACGAACCTAGAAATGTTTTTAAAATCAAATAACTTGTAAACATGTTCTTACAAGCTAATTAATGATTTGAAGGTCCTTAAACTAGTTTAAAATCCCACCTATTAATTGTACTTTTATGAATTCTACATAAAAGAGGTTATGTAATAGGCTATTGTTGTCATAATAAATTAGGATATGATTGGTGACCATTTATAGTTATAGTCCCATTATTCTCAACACAAATTTAGAGTCATTCCTACTAAAGTGATGTAGTTCCCTTTTTTCTCCACAAAAGCCATTCCTTCCGCAATAATACTCCACAAAAGTCATTCCTACATGCTTTATTTTACTATATTGGGACTCGAGCACATTGTTTTCATTTTTCAATTTATAATTTGAAAACAATTGGATTTATTGAGGATATCATTGTCAACTTTTAAAGCTGTCATAATACACTATTACTATTACCAGAAACATTTTGACTATTATTAAAGAATGCCTTCATAATACTAATATACGAGCTTAATAGAAAAACTCGTCATTTTTAAAAAACTAATTGTAGATTTCATGAAAAACAAAAATTGTAAATGCATAAAAAAAATTTAGAACATTTTTTTTTTACGACAATTAACATATATCTTTAGATATTTATTAATATTTTTCTAAACCTTTTTAAATAGTTATTGTATCCATATTTTATCCTTTCCAAGCTTTTTTGTTTTTTTATTTTCTTTTAAGGGTAAATTACATTATATATACCCTAAACTATATTTTATAATCCATATTTTAACAGTTGTGTAGCATTATTTTGTTTTGGTATTTTACATACATGTGTTTAACTTTATCATGTAATCATTAGCATGTGGTGAATAATGTAATGTAAAAAGGAAAAAGAAAAAGATGAAAAAGAAAATGGAAGGGAGAAAAACTTTTCAGAGCAGGCGAATCAGCTTTATCGGTGCCCTCCAACTCGGCAGAAGGAAAAGCCTTCCCCCCTTTTTTTTGTTCCCTTCCTCCGTCGGACCTGGGTTCCTGTCACACATAGACAGAGAGAGAGAGAGAGAGAGAGAGAGGGAGAATAGAGCATTAGATATGTAAGAGTGGATAAACATCTTGCTGTTTTAAATTTTCAGTCCTATGACCGCTTCTATTAGATATATATATATATATTAGAAGAATTTTTTTAAATTATATACAAATTAATTTTAAGTGTTAGAATGGAAATTTATGATAGTAAATATATCCCTACTTGAGGTACTGGTCTTTTTACGATCAGGATTTAAATAGACAAAAGATGGTATATTGAGGTTATTGTGTTTTTATAACTAATAGGGCAAACTTCAGTTCACCTGCATGTGTTTATTAACGTTTCTATCATAATATCTTATAAAAGAAGGAAAAGTAATAATAAAAAATAAAATAGAAATGATAAAAAAAGGAAATTACCTAACCTTTCTTTTTTACTTTAAAATCATAATAAATAGTAAAATAGAAATAATAAAAAAAGGAAATTACCTCACCTTTCTTTTCTCTTTCCTCTCTCATACCAAAAGAAAATACACCTTCCCCTTTTGAGTTCGTATGATAAAACACAGTTGGAATCAGTAGTTAACATTTCTTAAATGTACCTAAAATAAGAAACTCCTGCCAATCTCCCACCAATCATAGTAGCCACCGAACAACTGTAGACACCAGCATGGTTATGAATCAACACGAAATTAGTAACACAACAAAAAAAATTAACCATTTTACATAAAACAAAATAAACTAATAGCACAAATAGTATTAAATAACGAAAGTAGGAAAAATATTTCATTTACAATATTAATAAAAATTTCTACAAAAAGTTAGAGTAAAAGAGGAAAAAAAAATTTTGCATCAGTGACAATGAAAACTTAAACAAATAGCGAGCAATAGATTACGAAATGTGAAGGCAAATATTGAGCAGAGTGAGAGAGAATTTTTTCTAAGTTTGCCTTTGCTTTCCTTCTCCTCCATTGCCTTTTATATGGAGAATTGTGAACGTTATAAAACATTCCACTCTAATATTTCAATTAGGATCAACATGGAGTGTCTCTTGTTTTCAATTTGAATTCACTGTCTTAGCAAAATAATGTCTATTCCTTCTAGCTTCTCTATACATACATGTGCATGTCCTCTCTTCTCCCATGTAAATGTAACTTTGAGTTGCTTTTTTTTTTTTTGTCCTTTTCCAAAAGAACAAAAAAAAATTGCAATTCAGAACCAGTGGTACCATTGGTTCCCATGGGTAAACCCATTGAAGAATTGTCGAACCACCTACTCCAACACAAGTTGTGACACATGTTAGCGATCCACGGTTCTAATTTTGAATCGGTTGGTAGGAGTGTCTAGGTGAACATCCTAGTGTTTATCATGTTTTTCTAGAAAATATTGTAATTGGCAATTCTCTTCAATAATTTGAAGCCAATCAATGTAAATGACTCAATTTTAACTTTTCTTAGAGTAGGGAATATATTCTTTAGACTTTGCTCACTCATGTGCATGTCCTCTGTTCTCTCATGTGAATGAGTTGTTGTTGTTGTTTCTTACAACTCTCTTCAATAATTTGATCCAATCAATGTTAGCCATTTTGTCATTTCTTAGACTTAGGGAATATTTTCTCTAGATTCTACTCACTCATGTGCATGTCCTCTCTTCTCCCATGTAAATGTAACTTTGATTTTCTTTTTTACTATTTTTTCTTTTTCCAAAAAAAAAAAACTGTAGTTCAAAATCAGCGATTCCACTAATTTTGACAGTTAACCTCATTAGAGAATCATTGAACCGTCGGTTCCAACACGAGTTGTGACCAATGTTGGTGGTCCATGGTTCTGGTTTTAAACTAGCCCATGGGAGTGTCTAGGTGAATGCCCTTGTGTTTGTCATGTTTTTTTGGAAAATGTTGTAGTGCACAATTCTCTTCATACCCTAAATGGGCCTTAACAAGACCATTAAATCTAAATAGGTCTTAAATCCAATAAGGTCCTAAATTAACTAAAGGCTTAAAATAGAATTAAATTTTGGCATAATAATCAATTAGGTCTAAAATATAACAAATAGGATTAAATGGACACAATGAGCTTCAATTAAATTGAATAAATCAAAGCAATATAATGGCACCTAAAATGTACTCAATGTTAACAATTAGACCTAAGTGTTTTAATTGGGACTAGTGGACCTAATTCTAAATATAATTTGGGCTTACTATTCTTTAATGACCTAATTACTTTAATTGAGCTTTAGATACACTAAACTCAAATTAAAGTAACATAATAGATCTAGGTGAATAAACTCTAAATGGTTTGAGCCAAATTAACTGAAAGGCTAATTGGGCCTATGTAACTCTTAATAGGCTTGTAACTAGTATAAGCTTTAAGTAGTTTAAACCCAACCATGGAATTGTATTAAAAAATTTATAATAATTATTTGACTTAAATTTTCTATTTTACTGCATAAAATCGGTTCAACTTACTTAAATTGGAAACTTGAACTTCATTTACATATTCTTTAACCCATGTTGGCATATAGTAACATGCATGTTACTTGCTAGGTTAGAAAAATTAATCAAACAATAATCAACTTGATTAAGTATCAGCTTGCCGCTTGCACCTGGTTGCTTGAGCTAGCAAGTGACAACCCTTGAATTAGGATTATGGTGCGACTGTGTACCTTGAAATGACACAGTAGTTAAGTACTTAGGCCATCAAGTGATGGTTTGGTAGATAGCTAATAAGTGAAGTTGTATTAGATAATGAGCACTATAAGTAGAGAGAAGATATATTAGAGCCATCGGGGTTATGGGACCCGGTGGATGATATAGAGAAGCTATGATAAGTGAGAACCATATAATAGTGAAGTCACTTGGATGAGGTTACTTAAATTTTAGTTTCAACTTTGGTAACATGAAGTTTGACTACTCTTGTCAACTCTCACTTATCATTGTAGAGGAATCGGATCCTAAGTATCTCATCATGTTGTTCGAAGTTATGAGTATTCTCATATTGATTGTTTACTTCAATAAGGTAATTAATAAACTGTATGATTGTTTGCTGCATTAGTGTGTAGGTTTATTTGGCATCAATGTATATGTTTGCGTTACAATGTACTAGGTCCTTTGGCTTACTTTTTTTCTTTTTTTAGGTGAGAGCTTTTCAAATCCTTTGTACAATTCAATGGGGCTCAACTTCGAAGAGGACTATTGAGACAAGTTCAAAGATCTAGATTATGTAAACTGACTTTTTTAATTTTATTGTTTTTCTAGACTTAGTTTTTATTTTTCTAATAATGTATATAGACTTATTATTGAGAGCCGTCAATTGCTCTATAGCCTCTTATGTCTGTATGATGCCAACCTCTTAAGCCCTAAGACTTAGATACTTGTCACATTTTTATCCATATGTTTTTCCTTGAATCGATGAACCTAGAAACGTTTTCAAAATCAAATAAATTGTAAACATGTTCTTAAAAGCTAATTAAGGATTTGTAGGTCTTTAAACTAGTTTAGAAATCCATCTATTAATTGCAATTTTATGTACTCTAACTAAAGAGGTTATGTAAAGAATTGTCGTTGTCATAATAAATTAGGGGCATGACTAGTGACCCTTATAGTTATAGCCCTATTATTCTTAACACAAATTCAGAGTCGTCCCTGCTAAAGCGATGTAGTTCCCTTTTTTCTCCACAAAAGCCAATCCTTCGGCAATAATACTTCACTATTAAAACATTTTAATCTTACATGCCTTATTTTATTGTATTGGAACTCGAGCACATTCTTCTCATTTTTTAATTTATAATTTGAAAACAATTGGATTTATTGAGGACATCATTGTTAAATTTTGAAATTGTCATAATACTCTATTTCTACTACTAGAAACATTTTGAATATTACTAAAGAATGCCTTCATAATGCTAATATACGAGCTTAAAAGAAAAACTTGTTGTATTTAAAAAGCTAATTATAGATTTCATGAAATACAAAAAATTCAAATACATAAAAAAATTTAAAACTTTCTTCTCACAACACTTAGCACATATCTTTAAATATTTATTAAGATTTTCCTAAACCTTTTTAAATGGTTATTGTATTCATATTTTATCCAGGACATTTTTTCGTTTTTTTGTTTTCTTTTAAGGGTAAATTACATTATATATACATTGAGCTATATTTTAGATTCCATATTTAAACTTTTCTGTAGCATTATTTTCGTTTTGGTATTTTACATACATGTGTTTAACTTTATCGTGTAGCCATTAGCGTGTGGTGAATAATACAATATAAAAAAGAAAAAGAAAAAGAAAAAGCAGAAAATGGAGGGGTACAAACTTTCTTGAGCAGGCGGATCAGCTTTATGGATAATGGACGTTGTCAGGCTATGCTTTTTATCAGCAAATGAAAAGACATTTGGTTACGAATCATAATAGCCACCGGACAATAACACCATGGAAAAAGTTAGCCATTTTATATAAAATGAAATTAACTAATTGCACAGATATTATTAAATAACAAAATTAAAAACATACTTTAGTTACAATGACAACAAAATATTCAATGGAAAGTTAGAGGGAAAGAAGAAAAAAAAATATTTAGTGTTACAACAACAATAAAAACTTAAATAAGTAAAGAGAAATAAATTGAAAAATGTAAAGACAAATATTGAGCATAGAGAGGAAGAGAATTTTTTCTAAGTTTCCCTCTATTTTCCTTCTCCTTCGTTGTTTTTTATAAGGAGAAATGTGAATATTATAATATGTTTCACTTTAATATTTCAATTAGGATCTACATTGAGTGTCTCCTATTTTCAATTTGAATTTACTACCTTAGCAAAATAATATCGATTCCTTCTAGCTTCTCTACTTTCTGAATATCCTTGTGTTTTCAATCTTCAATTTATAATGCATTGCATTCCTAGGTGAATGTCCTTGTGTTTGTCATGATTTTTGGAAAATGTTGTAGTTGACAATTCTCTTCAATAATTTGAATCCAATAAATGTTAGTAATTTTGGCTTTTTTTTGGACTTGGGGGAATATATTCTCTAGATTCTACTCACTCATGTGCATGCCCACTCTTCTCCTATGTAAATGTAACTTTGGGTTACTTTTTTTTTTTTTTCAAAAGAAAAAAAAATTACAGTTCAAAACCAATGGATCCAATAACTCTAGTAGGTAGACCCATTGGAGAATTGCCAAATTGCCATTTCCAACACGAGTTGTGACCTATGATGGTGATCGACGGTTCTAGTTCTAAACCAGCCTATGGGAGTGTCTAGGTGAGCATCCTTGTGTTTGTCATGTTTTTCTAGAAAATGTTGTAGTTGGCAATTCTCTTCAATAATTTGAAGCCAATCAATGTAAATGACTCAATTTTAGCTTTTCTTTTACTTAGGGAATATAACTTTGCTCACTCATGTGCATGTCCTCTCTTCTCTTAAGTGAATGAGTTCTTGTTGTTGTTTTTGACAACTCTCTTCAATAATTTAAATCCAATCAATGTTAGTCATTTTGGCATTTCTTGGACTTGGGGAATATATTCTCTAGATTCTGCTCACTCATGTGCATGTCCTCTCTTCTACTTAATCAATGTTAATCTTTTTTTCTTTTCCCTTTTTCTTTTTCTTTTTTTTAGGTGAGGAATTTCCTAATCCCATATATGATTCGATGGGGTTTGGTTTTGAAGAGGAGTATTGAGACAAGTTCAAAGATCTAAACTATGCAAACTATGACTTTTTTAATTTTACTATTTTTCTAGACTTGGTATTTATTTTCTAATAATGTATTTAGACTTATTATTGGGAGTCGCCAATGGCTCTACAACCTATTCTTTTGTCTATATGTTGCTGACCTCTTAGGTCCTAAGATTTAGAAACTTGTCACATTTTTTAAGCATACGTTTTTTCTTAAATTGATGAACCTAGAAATGTTTTCAAAATGAAATAACTTGTAAACATGTTCTTAAAAGCTAATTAATGATTTGAAGGTCCTTAAACTAGTTTAAAATCCCACCTATTAATTGTAGTTTTATGAATTCTACATAAAAGAGGTTATGTAATAAGCTATTGTTGTCATAATAAATTAGGGCGTGATTGGTGACCACTTATAGTTATAGTCCCATTATTCTCAACACAAATTCAGAGTCATTCCTACTAAAGCGACGCAATTCCCTTTTTTCTCCACAAAAGCCATTCCTTCGTCAATAATACTTCACTATTCTAACATTTTAATCTTACATGCTTTATTTTACTATATTGGAACTTGAACACGTTGTTTTCATTTTTCAATTTATAATTTGAAAACAATTGGATTTATTGAGGACATCATTGTCAACTTTTAAAACTATCATAATACTCTATTACTATTACTAGAAACATTTTGACTATTATTAAAGAATGCCTTCATAATACTAATATACGAGCTTAACAGAAAAACTCGTTATATTTAAAAAGCTAATTGTAGATTTTATGAAAACAAAAATTGAAAATGCATAAAAAAAATTAAAACTTTTTTCTTACGACACTTAGCATATATCTTTAGATATTTATAAATATTTTTTTAAACCTTTTTAAATAGTTATTGTATCCATATTTTATCCCATTCAGGCTTTTTTGTTTTTTTTGTTTTATTTTCTTTTAAGGGTAAATTACATTATATATACCCTAAACTATATTTTATAATCCATATTTTAACTGATCTGCAGCATTATTTTCGTTTTGGTATTTTACATACATGTGTTTAACTTTATCATGTAATCATTAGCATGTGGTGAATAATGTAATGTAAAAAGGAAAAAGAAAAAGAAGAAAATGGAAGGGAGAAAAACTTTTCAGAGCAGGCGGATCCGCTTTGTCGGTGCCCTCCAACTCAGCAGAAGGAAAAACCTTTCCCTTTTTGTTTTTATTATTCCGTCGGACCTGGGTTGCTGTCACAGAGAGAGAGAGCATTAGATATGTAAGAGTGGATAAACATCTTGCTGTTTTAAATTTTCAGTCCTATGACCGTTTCTATTAGATATATATATATATATATTAGAATAATTTTTTATAATTATATACAAATTAACTTTAAGTGTTAGAATGGAAATTTATGGTAGTAAATATATCCCTGCTTGAGGTACTGGTCTTTTTACGATCAGGATTTAAATAGACAAAAGATGGTATCTTGAGGTTAGTGTGTTTTTATAATCAATAGGGCAAACTTCAGTTTACCTGCATGTGTTTAGTAACGTTTTTATCATAATATGTTATAAAAAAGGAAAAGTAATAATAAATAGTAAAATAGAAATGATAAAAAAAGGAAATTACCTAACCTTTCTTTTCTCTTTCCTCTCTCACACCAAAAGAAAATATACCTTCCCCTTTTGAGTTCGTATGATAAAACATAGTTGGAATCAGTAGTTAACATTTCTTAAATGTACCTAAAATAAGAAACTCTTGCCAATCTCCCACCAATCATAATAAACATAGTTGGAATCAGTAGTTAACATTTCTTAAATGTACCTAAAATAAGAAACTCTTGCCAATCTCCCACCAATCATAATAGCCACCGAACAACTGTAGACACTAGCATGGTTATGAATCAACACGAAATTAGTAACACAACAAAAAAATTAGCCATTTTATATGAAACAAAATAAACTAATAGCACAAATAGTATTAAATAATGAAAGTACGAAAAATATTTCATTTACAATATTAGTAAAAATTTCTACAAAAAGTTAGAGTGAAAGAGGAAAAAAAAATTTGCGTCATAGTGACAATGAAAACTTTAACAAGTAGTGAGCAATAGATTGCGAAATGTGAAGGCAAATATTGAGCATAAAGTGAGAAAGAATTTTTTTCTAAGTTTGCCTTTGCTTTCCTTCTCCTTCATTGCCTTATATATGGAGAATTGTGAACATTATAAAACATTCCACTCTAATATTTCAATTAGGATCAACATGGAGCATCTCTTGTTTTCAATTTGAATTCATTGTCTTAACAAAATAATGTCGATTCCTTCTAGCTTCTCTACACACTCATGTGCATATCCTCTCTTCTCCCATGTAAATGTAACTATGAGTAGCTTTTTTTTTTTTTTTCTAAAAGAACAAAAAAAATTGCAATTCGGAACTGATGGTTCCATAAGTTCTTGTGGGTAGACCCATTGAAGAATTGTTGAACCACCGGCTCCAACACAGCTTGTGACACATGTTAGCAATCCGCGGTTTTAATTCTGAATCGGCTGGTGGGAGTGTCTAGGTGAACATCCTAGTGTTTATCATGTTTTTCTAGAAAATATTGTAGTTAGCAATTCTTTTCAATAATTTGAAGCCAATCAATGTAAATGACTCAATTTTAACTTTTCTTGGACTAGGGAATATATTCTTTAGACTTTGCACACTCATGTGCATGTCCTCTATTCTCTCATGTGAATGAGTTGTTGTTTTTGTTTCTTACAACTCTCTCCAATAATTTGAATCCAATCAATGTTAGTCATTTTGTCATTTCTTAGACTTGGGGAATATTTTCTCTAGATTCTACTCACTCATGTGCATGTCCTCTCTTCTCCCATGCAAATGTAACTTTGAGTTGCTTTTTTACTATTTTTTTCTTATTCCAAAAAAAAAAAAAAACTGTAGTTCAAAATCAGCGATTCCACTAATTTCGACAGTTAGTCTCATTTGAGAATTATTGAACCGTCGGTTCCAACATGGGTTGTAACCAATGTTGGCGGTCCATGGTTCTAGTTTTAAACCAGCCAATGGGAGTGTCTAGGTGAATGCCCTTGTGTTTGTCATGTTTTTTGGAAAATGATGTAGTGGACAATTCTCTTCAAGCCAATCAATGTAAATGATTCTATCTTGGCTTTTCTTGAACTTGGGGAATATATTCTCAAGACTTTGCTCACATAACATGTCCTCTCTTCTCTCATGTGAATGAGTTGTTGTTATTGTTTTTGACAACTCTCTTCAATAATTTAAATCCAATAAGTGTCCTTGGGGAATATATTCTTTAGACTCTGCTCACTCATGTGCATGTCCTCTTTTCTCTCATGTAAATGTTACTTTGAGTTGCTTTTTTTTTTTTTTTTTTTTTTTTTGCTTTTTCCAAAAAAATAAATGTATTTCAAATAGACCATTGGAGAAACATCGAACCACTGGTTCCAGCACGAGTTTTGACCCGTGTTGGTGGTCCACAATTTCAGTTCTGAACCAACTTGTAGGAGTGTTTAGGTGAACATGTTAGTCATGTTATTTGGTACAAAAGTAAAACTTCCAAAGTAGGGGAAAAAAACGATGGATATTCTAGTAATTTCATCATTGTAACATTTTTTTTTTTTCTGTGATGGCAATCCCAAAGCATATAAAGTGATAAATTATGAATATATATATTTGTTGAATTATTTGAATTTTGAAGATTTAATAATAACAAAAAGGTTATAAGTGTTAGATTATGGTTTAAGTATAAATAACAAAAGAGTTTATACTTACAGACACTTATACAAACAGTAGTATACAAACACTTATATAGATACTTATCCAGATAGTTATTTAGATAGTATGTTAGACGTTTCACTAGACTTTACATAAGATAGTCTATTAGTTTGGTTTGTTAATCTTGATGATATATGATCTAATAAAAATTTAAATTTTTAAGTTTGAATTATTACAAAGATTTTGTATACATATAACGATCAAATCAAAGTTGTTCAGTCATAGATGAACAAGATGGTGATAAGAATAACCAATATGGTTATCAATCAAAGAACATTTAGATAAAGAGGGATTTTTCTTTTAACATCTGAGACTTATCCATTTGAAGTTTTTGAAGAGTTAGATAAAGATAAACATCAATAGATCTGAGACAAATTGGTTACACAACGATCAATTTGAATTTGAATTTTTCAAATTCCCAAAATGCAGGGAATGGACGTTGGAATACTCGATGAACGTTATATGTAACCTATCAATAGAATGAGAAAATATATTTATATATAGAATAATTCAAGTTGAAGATACAATCACATAGAATAAAAAAGAGAAATAGATTTTTTAGCGAAAAGAAAAACACTCAAAATAGAGCAAGACAAATTTTCTTGTTTAATTACTTGAGCTTAAATTAGATGAATCATATTTTCTCATCTTTATAAAGTTATTTACTATTTTCATGTAAAGTTAAGACTAAGAAAGTAATTACAAAGTCTTGTAGTTTATGCTTAGCCATTGAAAGGGCTAGAAAGATCAAGTAAAAGCTATTAGTGATTGTAACAAGTTCTTAGCAATGAAAATAGTGGAATGACCAATGTAGAAGACTAGACCCCTAGCAACAAAGCTAGAAGAGAGGACATACTCAATAGGAGGAACCTTTATAACTTGTTACCTTCTTTATTTTACTACATAACATATCTATTTATTATATTATTGTTCATTACACATATTCTTCATCACGATAGAAAGATAACTAAAGTTTGATTAGATCAATTTGATAGTATTTTTATATTTACAATTCATTCCCACCTCCGCTTCTCGTTTGCTATATCGAGACCTACACTTGGTATTAGAGAAACGACTCTTCTACATACAAGAGTTGATTAATGGTAGATAGCATAATTACAATTGCATCTAATTGTATACCATTCTTTGATGGAACCAATTTCCCCTATTGGAAATGCAAGGTGGAAACTTATATCAAAGAAACTAATATTGCTTCATGGGAAATTATACAGTATGGAGATCAAAAAATCATTCTCAATAACAGTTCAACATTAAGTGATGAAGAAAAGAAAAAGGTTAAGGTAACAACACAATGAAGAATCTGCTTTTGATGAGGATATCTCAAACTTTGTTCGTAATGATTTCATCATGTGAATCTACTAAAGAGATATGGGATAAGTTGTGCAAAACATATGATGATGCTACAATGATCAAGGACATCGGGAGAGGAGCTTTGATGTAGGATTATGAACTATTTAGATTTCAATTTGGTGAAACTATATCTCATGTATTTAATAGATTTACTTTAATTACTAACAAACTTACTTTACTTGGTAAAAAAATTGGTGATAGTGAGCTTGTAAGAAAAAGTTTTGTGAATCTTGCCAAGTTCGTAGGACTTAAAGAAAAACACAATCAAAGAAGCTCATGATTTAGACAAATTGACCCTAAGCCAACTTTAAGAAAAGCTTCAAGCATATGAATCAAAATTGAAACATATGAAAGATTAAGAGAAAACCAAAAGATTCATAGCATTTAAGGCTACTAAATAAGATATTGAGATAGAAGATGGATCAGATAGTGAGGAGGACGATGACGATATAACAATTCTAGTATTCAAAAAGGCATTCAAGAGAAATGGTAAGCATTCTGAACATTTTAAAAGTTTTTCATCTAATCAGTTTAGGTTTAGTATATGAAAGACTTTTAAAGAGAAAGAAGAAAACAAAGAGAAAAAGAAGGAAATAGTCTACTTCAAATGTAAAAAGACAAGACATATCAAGTATGAATGTCTTGTATTGATTAAAAAGATGAAGAAATACAAGAAAAATAAAAATCTTTAATGGCAACATGCAGTGATCTTGATGAGTTAGATGTTGAATCAGATGCTAGATCAAACAATGAGGAAGAAGCAAATCTATGCTTCATGGAATTATTTGAGGTATCTTTTGAATCTAATAATGACATATCTATTAGGTTTAGAAAATAGTTCAAACAAATGTTAAAGGCTTTAATTAAAGTAAATGAGAAGATTGAAACTTTAAGAAAAGAAAAAGAAGTTGCATGTTAAACTAATATGTTATTAAGCGATGAAAAAGATATTCTCAAAAATGATATAGAAATGCTACATATGGATAATAAAGTTTGTGAGAAGTATAAGATGTGTTAACTAATGAAAATAATATGTTAAGAAAAGAGATTATACAACTTAACATAAGAATTAATGAAGTTTTGAAAAGTTTAAGTTCTATGTTTACTAAGTTTTTTGAAAGTGATGAAAAACTGCAAAAAATTAATATCATCTTAAAGAATAAGTAACTTAAAAAAAGGATTAAGATATAATAAGGCTAAGTCCTCAACGAAAATTGAGGAAACTATTTTTTTTAAAGGAAAGGATTCAATCATTAAAGATAATCCTAATACGGAAAATAAAAACATAATGTGAGAGAAAATAAGTTTGTTAAACAAAATGAAAAGTTTTCCAGATAGTATTTCAAATAGAACTCCAAACAGTACTTCTGACAAAATCACAAATAGTACTCCCGACAATCTTATAGAAGGTATTATGGAAGATATACCAGAACATATAATCCAAGAATGGTAAACACATATCAATATCAACGGAGACCATATAAATATAAAAAAGGTCTAGTAAGATCCAACATTTATGCATGCTATTTTTGAAACAAATATGGTCATATAGAAAAATATTGTTATTACAAAAATAGTAAGCCTAGCGAACAAAAAGTAATAAATCAAAATAAAATGAGCTTGGATTTTGGTGGACCTAAGCTAGTCTAGGTTCCCAAAAAGGTTTAGTCGCCTTCTTTGTATGTGCAAGAATGCAAAACAAAGCGAAAAGGAATGTGGTACCTATAGTAGGTGCTCACGACACATGTCAGGGGATGTTTTGCTATTCACAAATCTAGAATGGAAAAACGAAGGCTATGTCAAATTCGATGATGATAGTAAAGGAAAGATAATAGAAATTAGTATAGTAGGATTTCCTTCTAGTACAATTGAAAATGTTTCTTTGGCAAGAGGTTTGAAACACAATCTTTTATGTATTAGACAGCTTTGCAACAAAGGTTACAAAATGATTTTTGAAAAAATAGAGTAGAAGCTTATGATTAGAATGGAGAAAAATTATTTGAAGGATTTTGAAATAGAAATATTTACATGGTTAAATCTTTAAGAGTAGATGTTGAAAGATGCTTCCTAATAGTCAATGACAATTGTTTTATTTGGCATAAGAAACTAAGACATGTTAACTTTTCACAATTAGAAAAACCTTCAAAAAATAAACTTGTTACAGGTTTACCAAAAATTTCTTCTATTAAAGATATTAAATATAACACTTGTTTAAAAAATAAAATGGTTTCAATATCTCATAAATCTAAAAATGTTATTTAAACAAAAAGACCTTTAGAACTCTTACATCTTGATCTTTTTGGTCCAATGAGAACTATGAGTTTAGAAGTAAATAAGTATAGCTTAGTAATAGTTGATGACTTTTCACATTTTACACGTGTTTTATTTTTTAAACACAAAAGTGATACCTTTGATGCGCTTAAAACATTTTCAAAACGAGTTCAAAATGAAAAAAGTGTATTAATTATAAGCTTATGAACCAATCACGATAGAGAGTTTGAAATTGAAAACTTTATTGAGTTTTGTGAAAAATGGGCTAGAACATAATTTTTTAACTCCCTATACACCACAACAAAATGGAGTGGTAGAAAGGAAAAATAGAGTATTACAAGAAATGGCATGAAATATGCTAAATGAAAGTAATGTACTTAAGTACTTATAAGCTGAAGCAATTTATACATCTTGTTATATTACTAATTGTGTTTATGTAAGACGTTTGATATAGAAAAGTGCATGAAATCTACAAAGGTAGGAAGCCAAACACGTCATATTTTCACATATTCGAAACCAATACATTATCAAGAAATCTAGATAAAATCTTGGTAAATTTGATGGGAGAGCTAATGAAGGAATTTTTTTTTTTTTTTTTGTTATTTAATAGCCAGTAAGACTTTTCATATTTTTAATCAAGTAACTAGATTAGTTGAGGAATCAATTAATGTTAAGTTTATAGATAATCGAATCATAGATGAAAGTGATGATGTAATAAGTAAAAAGAATAAAGATAAAAATTTAAATCATCAACAAAGTCTACAAGATACTGTAAGAGTACCTAGTGAACCAAAAACAGAGCATAGGCCATGCTGTCAAGTAGACAATCATCCAGATAATGCAAGTGCAACAAATGGTAAGTTAGACAACCATTCAAATAGTGAACCAAATAGTAAGTTAGATAGTTATGTAGGTGGTTTACCAAAATGTATACAAACTAAAGTTGAATATTCCAAGCTATGCCATCCACCAGATCCAGTACTTGGTAAAATATATTTAAGAGTCAAAACTATATCAAATCTTCAAGATTTAGAAAATCAATTTGTTGTATTATCTGATGTTGAACTTAACAATGTAAGTGAAGCTTTGGTAGATAGTAACTGGATCAATGCCATGCAAGGGGAATTAGCACAATTTAAAATGAATCAACTATGAACACTAGTTCCTAGAATTAAGGATAAATCCATCATTAGAACAAAGTGGGTGTTCAAAATAAGCTTGATAAGAATGGTAAGATAGTTAGAAATTGATAGGAATCAAAATCTTATAAGACCTATCACTAGATCAAGAGCTAAAGGGTTACAAAATTTGGCGATGAGGGTCCTCTTTGAACAAACCAACCTCCAAAATACTTGTATACTAACTTCTTTTCTATTACTTAGTTCTTATGCATTCTAGTAAGCATACTTGTTAGGTTTTACAAAGCAATGGACAAACACACTAAAACTTAGCTTATGGGTGTTGAGTCTAATTTTTTATTTTTCATTTATATTCCTAATCTGATTTATACTAGACATTAAGCTTATCTAATATAAATCCTCGACTTAAACTATGAATTTTATTTTATTTTGGAGTCACTACCCAACTAAAGTTGGGAAAGATTATTGAATCAGAACTAATTGAGCGGATTAATCCTAATTTGGACAACTAGTAAGTGAAATCTCTTCTTTTCATTTTTGTAAAAGAGGGAAGGAAAACTAGAGTTTCTAAACTCAGGAGCTAACCTATTAAAACCTTAAAGTTACCACCTTATCCTTCTAAAATGTTAACCATATTTTAATATCTTTTAATTTATAGCTGTTTATTTTATTTTATTATGTTATTATTTTTTATTCTATTTTATTTATTGATTAAAACAACTCATACTAATTTAGAAAATGGTTTTTTTTTTTAATTTTTTTTAAAGTTGCCCCGCAAGGGTGCTTACGTACCTGCTATTCAAGATCAAACAAGCCGTAGTTCACTCTTTATAAAAGCTTTAGTGGATTAGTTTAAGTTCTAATTATGAAAATACTTCGGGTTTATGTTTATTTATCATTTTCAGTATTTTGGAAAAATCTAAGCCTAAGCTTTATTATTATTATTATTATTATTATTGAAAAATTTTAATTTAAGAAAAAACCAATTTTGGATTTATCTTGAAAGAAAAAAGATTTTTCTAAGTGATAAAAATAGTTCATTATTATTATTATTATTATTTATTAATCTACCTCTATTTAATCCCTTCTTTTTTTATTTTTTATTATTTATTTTTTAGGCATTTTATTATTTTTTTATCATTTTCTATTACTTATCATCTATGTATTATTTTTATTATTTTTTTATTTTTTAATATTCTTTAATATTTTTTTTGTTATTTTATTTTTTATTATTATATTTATTTTTTACATATTATTTTTTCTTATTATTCTTTAATATTTTTTATTATTTTATTTTATCTTATTTTTTATTATTTATTATTTATTTTATTATTTATTATATATTTTTTTATATTAAACTAAATATATAAAAAAACTAATCAAATTTCTAACATTTTTGTCTTTATTATTATTTTTTTCTTTCTTTTTTGGATTATAAATAAATAACTAAACAAAATAAATAAAATAAAATAATTAAATAAATTAAATAATAAAAAATTGGCCTACTTGGATGCAGGTGCAGTTTGCAAGTCGAGTCGGTCGGGTCGAATTGGGCGGCAGTCAGAGGTCTTCGTAGGCAGCATTCCGGCGTCCGTTTTTGTCGATCAAAGGGTGTTTTCAAGCTTTTCAAAGGTGGGGAAGCTAATGGTGGTGGTGGTTTTCTTCGAAGTTGCCTCCAAGTGGTGGTTTGGTGCTTGGCCGGCAGTCGCGGCTTGGGAACTTCAGCGAGCTTAGAATCCTAAGTGTTTTCCTTCTCTTTCTCTTTTCTGATCGGTCCCTTTGCTTCCCTACATCATGCTCTATTTATAGGCACCAGAAATCAAGTCGAATAAGCTTAGATTTCCTCCGATTGGGACAAATCAAATCTTCAGTTGAAATCTTGATTTCATTCGTTCAAATCTTCAATTTTGTTGCAATTTGATTCTAATTGGATAATGTTTATCTCATTTTAAATATAAATATGCTAGATTTATGTAAAAAATCAAATCAAAATGGTCGGATTTAGATTTTCCCTCTTCGGCACCGATTTCGGACAGAGGTAGGGGATGAACACGTGCCCAGCACATGCACTCATGTCGTCTAATTAGCTGCTGACACGTGGCTCAAGGAAGAAAAAAAAAATGTGGATCTGCTTCCCCCGTGATTCAAACTCGCGATTGAGTGCCCCCCCCCCCCCCCCCCCCCCCAGTGCGCGCATTACACCATGGTTCGAACCAGCTAAGCTAGCCCACTTCTCAGTTTTTTATTTTACGCAAATTACATATATGTGATATAATTTTTATTATTTTTATATTATTTTGAAATTCTAAAAATTATTTAATTCCTTTTATTATTATTTCTACTATTATTTGCCAAAATCGATATATTTTTCCTATTTGTTTTATTTTTTGAATATTTTCCCTTATTTTTGCTAAATTAGAAGAAAAATTAAAAAAAATTGTAAATTAATCATTATTAATGATTAGGGGCAAAAATGGGGTGTTTACAGCTGCCCCTCTTTGTGTTAAAGTTTGAAAAAATTAACTATAAAGACAAGAAAGACACCATTTTTAGTTTATAGATTGAATGGATAACGCCATAGTTTAGCTGGTTATCTAAAACTTGGCCTTAATAGGAAAATGCTCCATGAGCTAATAATCCCACGAGTGCTTTGTGATGATTGGTATTGCTTGGGGAATGATCTTAAATAATCTAACAACCTAAAGTAAGGTATCATCTAGAAAAGTGCTTTATGGGCTAACTAATCGACGATAGGAAACATTTCAAGGATTGTTTAAGAGTGTGTTATTGTGAGCAAAATAACTAATAACAGGAAGTGTCCTATCGAACTAACGACCGTAAAGAGGAGATTTTCTAAGGAAGCGCTCTTATGAGCTAGCCACCTATCAACAAAAGCGTTTAGTTAAACTCGCGATGTTGGAGAAGTAGTGTTTTGGAAGAGTGCTCTCATGAACTGACTCATCAATATCAAGAAGTGTCTTGTAGGATTAACAACCTTAAAGGGGATAATCTGGAGAAGTGCTCCTGTGACCTGACTAATCGTTAGATTATCTTAGGAAAGTGCTCCTATGAGCTGACTAATCGATAAATTAGAAAAGTTCTCTTATGAGTTGACTAATCAATTATATCTAGAAGTGTCTCTTTGGACTTGCAATCATGAGAGAGGATATCTTAGGAAAGTGCCCCATTGTAGGTTGACTAACCAATAGCGGGAAGCGTCTCCTTGGACTTGCAACCCTGAAGAATAGGTGTCTTAGAAGGTGCTCCTATGGGCTAACCCTAAGATAGGATGTTTAGGAAAGTGCCCCATCGTAAGCTAACTTTAAGAAAGTATAACCACAAAAGTGCCCCATTGTGGGCTGACTTACTTGACACTTCTAACAACGCTTCTAGCGAACTGGTTAAATGATTGATAAGGGATGTCTTTTAGATTGCTTATTTTAGAATATGTGATTCATGATGAAATGATGATTATTTACTCTGAAATGCTTATCGGTTTATCGTGGATAGCAATCAAACAACCAAACCTTCATGCTGGTTTGCTCCTTTTTTGCTTACTCTTTGCTTTAAAACATGGTTGAAGGTCTTGATGTACTTTCTTTCTTGTGAGCATAGCTCTTATGGTGCTATCCTATTAATGCACCAGATTTAATGCTCAAAAATAGGTAGAATTATATCACAAAATCTATTAAGATTTATTATCATTTCAATGTTCATTATTCATTATAAGGCAATGGGAAATGTGTGTATATAGACGTTTATTTTAATGAGAATTGGTTGAAATGATTGATCATTTAGAGACATTAATTTTGCTTGTAAAAGAAATGAAAACAAAACTCAACAAAATATGTATTGAATATTGGCATTTATGAACCATGGCAAAATTTCAATTTTCTTGCCTAAGGATAGTACATCTTAACAGCATCTATATTAATGGGGTCTCTCAATTCTGGACCATCCATTTGAGTTAATATTAAAGCTCCTTTGATAACACCTTTTTTACAACATATGGGCCCTCATAGTTTAAGGTGAATTTCCCTCTTGAATCTTGAGCATTTGGGAGAACCTTCTTTAGTACTAGATCTCTTTCTTTGAAACATCGAGGTCTCATCTTTTTGTTGAATGCTTGAGCCATTCTTTGTTGGTAACACTGGCCGTGACATAATGCAACGGGTCTTTTTTCGTCGATCAAATTCAACTGATCAAGCCTCTTCTTTACCTAGTCTGACTCATCTAACTACACTTTTGATAGGATCTTGAAGGATGGTATTTTGACTTCAACTAGTATAACTGCCTCAGTACCATATACTAGAGAATATGGGGTAACTCCAGTAGATGTTCGAATTGAGGTTCTATAAGCCATGAGGCTGAATGATAGCATCTCATGCTAATCTTTGTAAGTGATTGTCATCTTTTCAATGATTCTTTTGATGTTCTTATTGGCTGCTTCCACTGCCCCATTCATCTAAGGTCAATAAGCAGTTGAATTTCTATGGCTTATGTGGAACTGTTGACACAAATCTGTCATTGACTTATTGTTGAGGTTGGTACCGTTATCGGTAATAATTGATTCAGGAACTTTATATCGAGCTATTATGTCCCTCTTCAAGAATTGAACTATTATCCCTTTTGTAACGTTGGCATAAGAAGAAGCTTCTACCCACTTGGTGAAGTAATCAATGGCTATCAATATGAATTTGTGACCATTGGACACTTTTGGAGTGATTGGGCCAATGATGTCAATTCCCTACATGGAGAATGGCCATGGTGCAAACAACGAATGAAGCTCTTTAGGTGGAGCATTTATTCGGTTTGCATAAACTTGACACAAGTGATAGTGCTTGACATATTTGATGTAATCTAATTCCATCGTCAACCAATAGTAGCCCATCCTCATGATTTTTCGGGCGAGCATGTACCCATTCATGTGAGGTCCACATACTCCTTCATGCACTTCTTTCATCAGTTCACATGCCTATTTTTTATCTACACATCTTAGCAAGGTAGTATCAGGTGATCTTCTATAAACTACAGGCCCATTTAGTAAGAAATGACTTGCTAACCTTCTTAGTGTTCTTTGGTCATTTTTATTAGCTATTTTGAGGTATTTACTTTCTTGGAGGAAAGTTTTGATATCGTAATACTAAGACTTATTATCTTGTGCTTTTTTTATTACTAGACAATAAGTGGGCCGATTTTCAATTTTTATTTTCAATGGTTGAACTTTGGCTCCCCTTGTTATCTGAATCATAGATGCTAGTGTGGCAAAGGCATCTACAAACTGATTTTGAGTTCTCGGGATATATGTGAAGGTTACTGCTTCAAATTCATCGATCAACTCTGTCAAATGTTGATGGTATGGTACCAGTTTGGGGTCTTTAGTTTTGTATTCCCCTCTTGTTTGTAATATGATGAGTGAAGAATCTCCATATACTTCTAATTTATGGATTTCCATGTGGCAAGCCATTTTAAGGCCAAGGATGCATGCCTCATATTCTGTGATATTATTAGTATATGGAAATGTGAGTCTCATTGCTGAGGGGAATTGTGTTCCTTCCAGTGATATTAGCACTGCCCCGATCCCATAACCGAATACATTGGCAGCTCCATCAAAGAATATCTTCCATTTAGGGCTTTGTTCTATCCTATAGTCTTCTATTGGTTTACCTTCTACTATTAATATATTTTCATCAGGAAATTAGGCTTGTGATTTTCGGAGATCTCCCTCAATTGAGTGTTCTACCAACTAATCAGCTAATGATTGCCCTTTTATCGAATTTTGATTTATATATGTGATATCAAATTCTGATAAGAGCATTTGCCATTTAGAGATTCTCCCTAACAAAATGAGCTTCTTTGCCAAGTACTTTAGGAGTTCATGTCTTATTAGCAACTCAATAAAATAGTAAAGGGTGTACTGCCCTAACTAGTGCATGACCCAAATCAAAGCACAACAAGTCCTTTCTATTTCAAAGTACCTCTGTTCTTCGTCTGTGAACTTCTTGCTTAGATAATATATGAAACGTTCTCTCCCCTCTTCATCTTTTTGTCCTAGCACGCACCTCATGGATTCAGGGAGTATCGTGAGGTATAAGAATAAGGGCTTTCCTTGTTTTGGAACTATCAAGACCTAGGGATTTATGAGATAATCTTTGATCATTTTGAATGCTTCTTCACATTTGTCGTCCTATTCTATTGTGGCATTCTTTTTTAGTAGACGAAATAGTAGGCGACATTTGTTTGTGAGCCGTGAGATGAAATGGGCTATGTAATTCAACCTTCCCAACAGACCTCTCACCTCTTTGATAGTGCGTGGAGATGGTAGTTCCAGTATGGCCTTTACTTTGTCAGGGTCAATTTTAATGCCTTCTCGGCTTATGACAAACCCTAACAACTTGCCTATTATGACCCAAAAAGTGCACTTTTCAGGGTTTAATTTGAGTTGGAAGTTTCTTAGTCGCTTGAACAATTCCTCAGGAGAGGTGCAGCTTTCTTCTCCCGTATACTTAGCTATCATATCATTGACGCATACTTTAACTTCTCGATGCATCATGTCATGAAGTATCGCGACCATGGCTCTCTGATACATTACCCTGGCGTTTTTCAAACCAAAGGGCATAACTTTGTAACAAAAAGTTTCCTACGTTGTGATAAAGGTTGTTTTAGTTTATCTTATTTAGCCATTTTTATTTGATTATATCTTGAGAAACCATCCATAAATGAGAAGAGATGGTTCCCTGCGGTGTTATCAACTAGGACATCGATGTGAGGTAGAGGGAAATTGTCTTTTAGCGTAACTTGATTCAAGTCTCAAAAGTCTACACATACTTGCACTTTCCTGTTCTTTTTTAGAACTGGGACTATATTTGCTACCTATTCCGAGTAGTTTGACACCTCAATAAATCTTACTTCTAGTAGTTTTTTGACTTCCTCTTTAATCTTTAGTGTGATGTCAGGCCTAAATCTTCTCAATTTTTGTTTTTTAGGTTTGACATCTTCCCTCGTAGGAAGCTGGTGAACTATTATTGACTGGTCAAGTCCTAACATGTCACCATACAACCAGGTGAATACATCTGCATATTCAGTCAATAGCTCGATTATCTCACACTTTTGCTCGTCACTCAAATTGGCCATAATCTTGAGGTTTTTGGGTTCCTTAGTGCTTCCTAGATTTATTGTCTCCATCGACTCATCGATTGAAATCTTACTTTGCTCATGTTTTTACCAATTTTCTCGTATTATTTCGTGGTCAAGGACATTACCTCCAATAACTGACCTAGCAGTGTCGGAAATGATATCGATGTTTTCATTACTTACTTATGCGAAATGTCCCTGACGTTCGACAGTAGGGAATCTATAGGTAAAGTGAGCGAGAACATGCATATATAAGTAAAAGGAATAAGCTGTGATTTATTGAATCTAAAAAATAATCACAATAAAAATTTGTTTAATAATTGTTCCCTATCCTTGAGCTGACTTAGTGCTATCAATAGGATAACATAACCAATTGTTAAGAGTTGGATGCTGATCAGACATGTGAGAGGCTGAGCCCTTAATGTGATGTCAGTTTCACTTATCCTTAGCTCTTGAACGGTAGTTGCTCACCTGAATGATTGTTAGAGGGGTGGAAAATACATTTGGGTATCACTTGGCTTCTCTTTCTTTCTACCCCTAATACCTCTCGCTTGTGCCTCTTCCTGGGATGTAGGAACGTACCCTAGCCCAAACATCCCTTGCTGTCTCTCCTTGAACTGATAGCCCTCCTTATTGGTTACTACACTCACTTCATTGAATATATGGAGACCAAATTCTTTAGAACCGCCTTCCCTGATGTAAGGTATAACACTCTCTTTATATATGGCATAGTCTTGCTCTCCCAACACGGTAATGATCTGTCCATTTGCTATAAACTTGACCTTCTGATGTAAACTTGAGTGTTTGGCTCCAACGGTATGTATCCACGGCCTTCCCAATAGTAGATTGAAAGACCTTGGAAGGAGATATGGAACATCTGTTAACCAATCTCCACTAGCAAGTTGATTTCCTCCACTATTTCTCTCTTGGACCCATCGAAGGCCCTAACAACTGTCGAGCTTGGCTTGATGTTGCTTACGTCAACCCCCAGCAAGTCAAGGGTGGCCAAAGGGCATATGTTAAGAAAAGATCCATTGTCAACGAGTACTCTAGAGATAATTGTGTCATTGCATTTCACCACTATGAATAGTGGTTTTATGTGTTGGCCTCCATCTTCTCCTAGCTCATCGGGAGAGAAAGATATTTGTCCATGGTGAAGATTGAATTTGCCACATGGCTCAATTTCTCTATTGTGATACCCTTCGGTACCTTGATCTATTTGAGTACTTTGAAAAGTGCTTTTCTGCAAGGCTCAAACGTTGTGAGGAGGCCCATAAGTAATATCTAGGCTAGAACCTTGTTGAGTTGTTCCATGATCTTGTATTTGCTTCCTTTAACCATTTTTGTGAATGTAGAGAGCCCCTCTTCTTCCTCTCTCCCCATCGCACTATTAGGCTCTTTCGTTGAGGTCTTTGTACTTAAGATCATATATTCTCTCGAAGCGGGTGATTCCTCCTATGATGGGGGGGTCTTTCTTGATCGAGGGCCTGATAATCAAATGGTGCTACCTTATACCTTTCTGAGGGTATTGAGACATTGAATGCATATCTCTTCTTTAGAATTTGCACCTCAATAGGTTGTCCTTCGTAGCACTTTATGACTATCAGTTTTTGGTCTAATTTAATCATATTTATGGACTTCTCTCTTGGTAGGTTGACTTCTTTTTTCAAACTTGAGCCCCTATCCACTAGGTGGCCCATACTCAGTTGGGGTGAAAGAGTAATTCATTAGATACTCAAATCTCCCATGTGATTCACCTAGGGTACTGATTGTCGGATCTCTAGCTAACCATCTCCTCTTGATCTGTGATTTAGGGGTTTTATTTGAGACTTGGCAAGAGTAACTTTCTTGCAGCACTGTTGTTTTTTCCTGTTTTGGGGACTCTTTTGATTTGGAGTTTGACTCTTTGGATGTGATCATATTGACAGTGGGCTTGTGGTTGGGCAACGGGTTAGTGTTGACATTAGGTGCCGGTGCGCTGATAAAGTCCAACTACACTATTCCGGTGTCGATTATCTTAAATCTTATTTCGGAGCCTCCAGCATTTGTCTATGGAATGCCCCTCTTAGCCTATATGGTAATCACATTTGAGGCTTGGGTCAAAATTCCTTAGCTTGTATCGATCACTTAGGATCTCAAAGTTGATCAAATTATCTACTCACAGCCGAGCAAAGACTTGGCTGAACGGGATTGATATTAGAGTGAATTGTCTTATGACCCTAGTAGCTTGGGTGTGATTTATTGGTGATTGTTGGATTAGGGCATTAATGGTTTGAAATGTCACACGGGACCCAACCTTGTCTACTATACTGGAGTTAACCGTGCTGATGATAGATTCTTTGGCTTTGTTACCTCCTATAGGCCTCTGCGATGATGTGATTCTAATAGGGTCTATTGCTTGGAGTCTCCCTAACGTGATGGCATTCTCGATTCGGCACCCTACTACCACTACTTATGCAAAACTGGATGACGTCTGGCCTACCAGATGTGAGAAGTACATCTTCTCCAGAGTGTTGACAAAGATGAATGTTAACTCTTTTTCAAAGATTGGGGTTGTTACCCTAGCAACCTGAGCTCTCCAGCATTGGGCATACTCCTTGCAAGACTTAGTGTGTTTCTTTCGAAGACTTCCTAGATCTATTACTAAAGGGGAAACTTCGATGTTGAATTTGTACTGGTCGTAGAATGCCCAAGCAAGTCTTTCCTAGGTGTTGACTTAGCTGAAGTCCAAGTGGACATACTAGATGAGGGCAGGGCTTGTGAGGCTGTCTTAGAAAGTCTGGATCATGAGTTGGTCATATTGGGCATATTTGCTCATCTTTCGCACATACAGCCTTGTATGTATCTTGGGGCATCCAATGCCGTCATATTTTTCAAACTCTAGAGCCTTGGACTTCTCTAGGTATACCTCCTCCCCATATATTGGTAAGCTAGTGATTCCTACCTGCTCAAAATCGTCAAGACCCTCTAGTGTCTTCATCTTGTCAGCCAATTGTTCGAAAAGCTTTCTCTCCATCTCCTTTTGCCTATCCTCCATTTCCCTCTTTATATCGTCAGAGGTTGGACCGTAGTTGACTTTCGATTCATACCTGAATTTCGAGTTGAGGTGGGAATTGATCTCTTCATATTCTAGAGGTTGACCCTCTACTGCCTTCCCTTTTCTGGCCCCTAAGTGCTCTTCCTGAGTTAGTTGGGTGGTGCGAAGGAGGCTAATACTCTTAGTCAGGAGGTAGACTTGTGCAGCCAACTATTGGATCGTTTGTTCTAGGGATACGATCCTAGGGTTTGAGGCAGTATCAGTGCTAGTGTTGTTGCGATTGTTGCTGTTGTTGCCACTATTTGCCATTTTGGTCTTTGAGTGGGTGTGGATTGGGTACCTTAGAGGGTTCGGTTGTTTGGGAGCTATCTTTGACACTTGGTACGCATTTTCCTTAGTTTGATGCATGTATATAAATATGATGCATGTATTACGTAGATGCTAGAAATAAAATGGCCAACAATTGATTAATGACATAATGCTAAATCTTTATTTTTATTAATATTGGAAACTTGGAGTTTGATACTTGAAACATAAAAAAAGGAAAAGTACAATGTTAATCTAGTTCATAGTCCTCTTCTTCTTCCACTGATGATGGCTTCCAGCTCTTTGACTCTAGCTTGGGTTTTCTCTAACTGAGCTTCCAAAGCCTTGTTCCTTTGATCAAACTCTTTGAATCTACCATTCTAAACATATTTTTTGTAGTTTGAAACTTCAAAGTATACTTCCATCCGGGCCCTGACTTATTCCAAGTAGGCTCTACATTGTCTAGCTCGAGTTGGGAGACATCTAGGACTTAGTATGCCCTTTCTCCCATTTGATATAGTTGGTGGATCACGAAATCCCTAGTGGCTCGATGCTTGCCCACTTCACCATCTAAGTCTTCAAGGTTTATGTTGGGGCGCTCAATTCAAGCTTCCCATAAGGCTTTGACCTCTGCTAGCTTAGCAAACTTCTCGGCTACTAGCAGGCTTGGGTCCTAGTATTCAAATGCGATTCCCTCTAACAATGGCCTGTAAACTATATCTTGGATGGTACCAAACTGATGGACCACCAAGTTTGGATGATAACCTATTCACCCATTGATACTGACTAGAGGAACAGCCTAAAGGTTTTTGCAGGTTAAGATGACTTTGTTGCAGTAACTCCATCTAGTGGTCTAGAGGATGTCATTGGCACTGAAGCTCTTGAGTACTTTTACCCAACTATGGCTGGTAAGGTCATCGGGTAACTTTATCCTCTCTATGCGGGAGTCCATAAGGTCTACTTGTTAGGTTAGTGATTTTCGGGCCATGTTCAACCTGAAGCATTTAAGATGGCTCACAAACCAGATCAGGATGAGGTTGATGTTTGAGTAAAGGATCTCGCGGCCTTTCTTCTTGATAAAATTCAGGTCCTGGATCTGTTCAGTCAGTAGAGCCATGATATAAGATTTCCCTTCCAGGAATTGGGCCACCAGCTCTGTGACTCTGTAATGGATATAAAAGATTCTGGTAGGGAAGAGTATGGTGGCGAATGCTGTCAAGATGAAAGTGTGTACCCTTCTCTATTTGTAGCTTTTGGGATCCCCACATAATATATCTTTCCTGTTCCCATCATCATTCTGAGCTATGAACTAGGCTTCTAACTCGTCCATCCGTATGTAGTATTCGTTGTAGTTTGCCAAGGCCTGGTTGATTGCTGTTTTACGAATACCTAATAGTCTATTGAAAATATCGGTCAACCCAACCTCAAGATTGAGCACGTATACATCGTTGGTTAGTGATGGGGCCTACAGAAGTTAGGTGTATTCTTCCAGAGTAGGTGTGATCTCATGTAGCCCAATAAAGAAATTTTCGGGCTCGATTTCCTATAGATGGAGGATAGCTCGAATCAAAGGTAGGTTCATTTCCAGCTTCATCAGTGATAGGATGGGCCCTATCTTCTGTTGGATGAAAGCCTGTTCTTCAGGGTCATATAGAGTGAACGAGTGGTCCAGTACCAAATTTGGATCTAGAGATTTGCAAACCCGAATTTCCTTGTGGAGGAGGCGGTCGACTGTGGGACTAGCTATCTATTACAATAGAAATTTCTAATTACACAAAGTTTTTACAAAGTACAAATGATGCTATTACAAGTGAATGTATCTAAACTCCCAAAAAGGAATAAAAGAATTACATCATTAATCAATTGTCGGCCCATGCCTTCATGTATGCAGATAGGTGGGTTCTAACAGGTCCCCAAGCTCTATGGCCTCCCGCATTCTCAAAGAAATAAATCTCAAGCCATATCGAATCTTTGGGTGGGGTGGCCTAATCAGCCCCAAATGATTATTATATCACTTCGCCCGAGACCTACACAATGGCCCCCCATCTTAAGGTCCTAAGATGGCCTAGGTTTGACCATATCTGATCACATGATTACATGCGTGCAGACTCAACAGTAGCAAAAATAAATAAGCCTTAAATTTCATTAAATCCCTGAAAGGTTAGCATCAATAGTATAACAATCAAAAGACATTTTGGAAATGGTGATTTCAGAAGATTCAGGTGGCTAGCTTACTAGAGGGTCCCCTAGTGGAGTCGCCATTCTGTCAAGTCTAATTTTTTATTTTTCATTTATATTCCTAATCCGATTTATACTAGACCTTATGCTCATCTAATATAAATCATCGACTTTAACTAGGAATTTCATTTTATTTTGAAGTTTCCACCCAACTGAAGTTGGGAAAAATTACTGAATTAGAACTAATTGAGCAGGTTAATCCTAAGTTGGACAACTAGTCAGCAAAATCTCCTCTTTTTATTTTTGTAAAAGAGGGAAGGAAAACCAGAGTTTTTGGACTCGAGGGCTAACCTATTAAAACCTTAAAGTTACTACCTTATCCTTATGAAATGTGAACAATATTCTAATATCTTTTATTTTATTGCTGTTTATTTTATTTTTTATTCCATTTTATTCATTGATTAAAACAACTCATACTAATTTGGAAAATGTTTTTTTTATTCTTTTTAGAGTTGCCCTGTAAAGGTGCCTACATACTTACTATTCAGGATCAAACAAGCCGTAGCTCACTCTTTATAAAAGCTTTAGTGGATTAATTTAAGTTCTAATTATGAAAATACCTTGGGTTTACGTTTATTTATCACTTTCAGTATTTTGGAAAAATCTAAGCCTAAGCTTTATTATTATTTTTTGTTTTATTTTTTTTATTTTTGAAAAATTTTAATTTAAGAAAAAACCAATTTTGGATTTATCTTGAAAGAAAAAGGATTTTTCTAAGTGATAAAAATAGTTCATTATATTATTATTATTATTTTATTAATCTACCTCTATTTAATCCCTTCTTTTTTATTATTTTATTATTTTTTATTTTATTTATTTTTTAGGTATTTTATTATTTTTATTACTTATCATCTATTTATTATTTTTATTATTTTTAATGTCCTTCAATATTTTTTTTTATTTTATTTTATTATTTTTTAATTTTTTACATATTATTTTATTTATTATTATTATTTTTTAATATTTTTCATTATTTTATTTTTATTTATTATTATTTTTTCAATATTATATATATTTTTATATTAAACTAAATATATATAAAAAAAAACTAATCAAAATTCTAACTTTTTTTATCTTTATTATTATCATTTTTTCTTTCTTTTTCGAATTATAAATAAATAACTAAAATAAATAAATAAATAAAATAAAATAAGTAAATAAATTAAATAATAAAAAAATCGGCCTACTTGGATATGGGTGCGGTTTGCGGGTCGGGTTGGTTAGGTCGAATTTGGTGCGGTCGAGGGTGCTTATAGGCGGCATTCCAGCATCCATTTTTGTCAATCATAGGGTGTTTCCGAGATTTCCGAAGGTGGGGAAGCTAATGGTAGTGGTGGTTTTCTTCAAAGTTGCCTCCAGGTGGTGGTTTGGTGCTTGGTCGGCGGTCGCGGCTTGGGAACTCCAGCGAGCTTCGAATCCTAAGTGTTTTCCTTCTCTTTCTCTCTTCTAATCAATCTCTTTGCTTCCCCACATCGTGCTCTATTTGTAAGCACCAGAAATTGATCCGGATAAGCTCAGATTTCCTTTGATTTAGGCCATGGTTCGAACCGGTTATGATAACCCACTTCTTAGTTTTTTTATTTTACTATGCGATGCAATTTTTATTATTTTTATATTATTTTGAAATTCTAAAAATTATTTAATTATTTTTATTATTATTTCTACTATTATTTTCCAAAATTGATATGTTTTCCTATTTATTTTATTTTTAAAATATTTTTCCCTTATTTTTGCTATATTAGAAGAAAAATTTTAAAAATGAAAAAAATTGTAAATTAATCATTATTAATGATTAGGGAAAAAAATGGGGTGTTTACAGTAGGTTATTCATGGACCGACATAAACCAAAGAAGAACAAGTCTAACAAGTTACTCAATTGAATTGAAGAACCGGCCACTTGAAGAACCTTGTATTTGTAATTATTGTTTTGAGAACCGACCATTTCATTTAGCACTTGTAATTTCTTTTCTTGGAACCGACCACCTAGGTGGCTTATTTGTAAATTTAATGTGGTTTTTACCCTAATAGGAGCAAGTATAAATACTTACTAACTAGGGTTTGTATGGAGCTTTTGACATTTTGAGAAAAAATACACACTTTATGCCATGAGGGTGTCCCTTACAAATTAAAGATCTCTTATCAATTTCTTGTGAAATTGTAGCAAGATATAGTAAGTGTAGATTGTGAGTAATATCAATCTTCCATTTATTGTTAGCAAATTGTATTTAGTAAGTCATATCTAGGTGCAATTTGTGATTTCTTTTGTTCATGTGATTTGGATGTAATTTTCAGATTTTGATCAATTCAATTTTGTAATTGCTTCCTATTATAAATTGCGTGATTTCCTATTGAACATTTACATACTTTTTGTTCGTAATTCCATTTGGTATTTTGCTTAAGTGGAATTCCATTTCATCACACCAATTTACGGAATTTACATTATTGAATTCTCCAATTGGATTATGTACATGTGCTTTAGATTTTAGGCACATCATATTTTGGTATCAGAGCATAGGTTTGAGGAAGGGAATTTTCGTGATCTTCATTTGAAATTAGGGTTCTTGAAATTTTTACTTCTAGATCTAAAGTGTTGAGGTGGAATTGAAGTACTTGATTTCAGTGTTGTTGTGTTATATTTGTTGATTGGTTGAAGTAGACTTGGAAAATTTATGGTAGCTTATATTCCTTGAGTTTACCGTGAGTAAGAAGGGAGTGTTCTTAATGATCATTTGGGAAAAGTGAAATTTTGAAATGATGTTCCTAAAAGGGGATTAAGCACATGTAAAACTAATATGAAAGACAAACAAACAATGTCAATCAAACTAGCTTCCAGTCACATGAATAATGGCATCAATTCTTCACTACTTGTAACCAATTATTCAAACAATGGTTTAGTCAATCTTAAATCCAAATATGATATAGTTTTGATACGAAATATGATATGCCTAAATTAGGGGTTAAGCACATGCAATTGGAGCAAATAATCAACCTCAATTGCACTAAACCAATCTCGGTTCAAGTAACTATAAATTGCTTGAACCTTAGTGAAGATGCAAAGAGAACCGAATGCTCAAAGTTGCAATTACAATTCCACAAAGATGATTTCCTCCAATTTAACACTAATCACTAATACATCCACGTGAAAAATACACAAGAACAACCAGATTCAATTCTGTGATCCATTTCCTACACAAAATGATCCATGGTTTAAATGAGGCTAAATTGAAGGTTAAAAACCAAGGCTAAAACCAATCAATTAGCAATAAGAATTTGATTACAAATGCAATCAATTCTGAACAAGAAAGCTTCAATCCAACCCTAGATATGACTCACTAGAGAAAAAAAGAAACACAACAAATAAAAATTGATATAACTCACAATTTCTCCTTATTACACTAGCCACAATTTCAACTCTTGGGATTGGAATTGATAAGAGGAATTGAACTAAGGGAGAACCCTAATTCTCTCACAAAAATGTGAAGTATATATTCTAAACATTGGCCTCCACAAAACCTTACTTAAGCAAGTATTTATACTTGCTCCCTTTAGCGTTAGAAAGTCCACAAAATTACAACTATGCCACTTTTAAGGTTGCCGGTTCTAAATGAAAATTACAAACAAAATGAAAGTGTCCCGAAAGAAAATTACAACATAGAATGGTCCAATAACAATTACAAAGTACAAAAATAATATAAATCTTCAAGAGCTAATGCTTCAACGTGAAATCAATTGCAACAGGCCTTTAGATGCAAATCTCATTATGTCCCATGGCAATCAACTAATGTAAGTCATTTGGCACCCCATGGAGAAATATTATTATACCTCTAAGATTATTACTCAAATATTTATTAGATAAAGGAAATAGAGTGAAATATGAGCAATTTGAATCATCATCCAAATTGAGTTCGGAGAGCATCTATCATGCCGGAAAATTTCCCATCATGAAACATAGAAGAGTGAACTTTGTTGGTAATTTTGGAAATTGCAATTTTTTTTTTTGTAAATTCTAGATTTTCATTGTGTGGAGATAAGGAAGATATTTGAAATTTAAAACACCTTCTTTAAGTTTGAAGCAATTCATTGAGTAACATTGAATAAGTGTTATTTAAATTTGCATTGTTCTTACCATTTGTGGAGAAGGTTGCATTAGGGGTGTAATTTTGAATTTGTTATCGTGTTTGTGTGTGTATGTGTGGCAGTATAAGTGTGTATTGAATTGGTGGAGTTTATGTTGTGTGTGTATTGAGTTGAAGGGTGTTTCACCGTGAGTGAGGTATTGTATGTGTAGCGGTGTGAGTGTGTTGTGGAGTTGTGTAAGGAAGGTGCTGCACGTGGTGTATAGGAGTGTGTGTGTCGTGATTAGAGAAGGAAGCTTAGTAGTTAAGTTTGAATTTCTAAACAAGCTTTTAAGTGTGAAAGTTATTAAGTATTGATACTTAAACACTTACTTACTTGAATTCAATAACTTATTACTTTGTTGCTTCAATTTATTGTTACTATAATTAAAGTGTAGGGAAGTGTGTGTTGCATTTGGTTATATAGTGCACCGTAGTTGTGCGAGGACCATGGAAGTGCCATTGTGTGTATTACACCGTGGGTGTAGGTGTAGTGTAAGGTTGAGGTGTGTTGATTGTGACATGGTGTGTAGTAAAGTGTGTTGTTGGCTTATTGAAATTAGTAAGTAACTATGTTAAATGATATGTATCCTTCTACTAATGTACTACGTTGAGTCTTAACTTTTTCTCCAACCATTGATGATGGGTAGAGAGAAAATTTGTTTCATACTTCTTATAGGGTACAAGGTAACTTGTGTGTCATTATTGTTGATGGTGGAAGTTGTACTAATGTTGTAGCTGCTTCATTAGTATCAAAATTGCAACTTGTAACTACCCCACATCTAGAACCTGACATAAATGAGTAAGGAGTCTCCATGTGACCCAAAGAGCTAGGGTACCTTTCAATATAAGGGATAAATACTATGATGAGATTGAATGTGATATTCTTCCTATGTATGCATCCTATATATTGCTTGGCAGGCTATAGTTGTATGATAGGAGGGTCTTACATAATGGTTATAGAAATACTTATATGTTCCAGTAGGATGGTAAACATATAGTATTGAACCCTATGTCACCATCAAAGGTTCAAGAGATGCAAAGACAGATAAGTCAACCGTCAGAGGTTCCTGAGGAGGTTCATAATTAGATGAGTCAACCTTTAGAGGACCAAGTTATTCAAAAGCAGATGTGTCAACCATTAGAGGTTCTTGAGGTTCATAGTCAGATGAGTCAACCGTTAGAGGAACAAGCTGTTCAGAAGTAGATGTGTCAACCATTAGAGGTTCCTAAGGTTCATAGTCAGATAAGTCAACCTTTAGAGGACCAAACGGTTCAAAAACAAATGTGTCAACCAACAGAGATCCAAAAGGTTCTAAGGCTGATGAGTAAACCATCAGAGGGCTAAGAGGTTTAAAGATATACCAGTGAGATAGGGAAAAAGAAGACTTTATTAGTGGGAAAGTTTGAGAAATAAGAGGTCTTAGTGGATGATGGACCTTTATATGTGTTGAAGATAAGATATATCATAGAGATGGAGGGGCGAGGGTAACTACACCCTGTGATATTTCAAATACTGGGATACTGCAGTGATAATTTTACAGATAACTTGCTAGAAGAATATAGAGTCTCTACTGCATTTGACCTATCAGATTTGAGGACAAATCTTCTTGAGGCTCGAGGAGATGATAGGAATCAAAATCCTACAAGACCTATCACTAAGGCAAGAGCCAAAGGGTTACAAAATTTAGCAATGAGGGTCCTCTTTGAACAAACCAACCCCAAAAATACTTGTATACTAACTTCTTTTCTATTACTTATTTGTTATGCATTCCAACAGGTATACTTGTCAGGTTTTACCGGGCGATAGACAAACTCACTAAAACTCAACTTGTGGGTTATTCATGGACCGACATAAACCAAAGAAGAACCAGTCCAACAAGTTACTCAATTGAATTAAAGAACCGGCCACTTGAAGAACCTTGTACTTGTAATTGAATTGACCATTTCATTTAGCATTTGTAATTTCTTTTCTTGGAACCAGTCACCTAAGTGGCTTATTTGTAATTTTCATGTCGTTTTTACCCTAATAGGAGCAAGTATAAATACTTGCTAACTAGGATTTGTATGGAGCTTTTGACATTTTGAGAAAAATACACACTTTATGCTATGAGGGTGTCCCTTGCAAATCAAAGATCACTTATTAATTTCTTGTGAAATTGTGGCAAGATTCAACAAGTGTAGATTGTAAGTAATATCAATCTTCCATTTGTTGTTAGCAAATTGTATTTAGTGAGTCATATCTTGGTGCAATTTATGATTTCTTTTGTTCACGTGATTTGGATGTAATTTTTAGATTTTGATCAATTCAATTTTGTAATTGCTTCATATTGTAAATTGTGTGATTTCCCATTGAACATTTACATACTTGTTGTTTGTAATTCCATTTGGTATTTTGCTTAAGTGGAATTCCATTTCATCACGCCAATTTAGGGAATTTACATTATTGAATTCTCCATTTGGATTGTGTACATGTGCTTTGGATTTTAGGCACATCAGAAATAAAGCAAGACTTATGGTGAAGGGATATTTACAAGAAGAAGGTATTAATTTTGATGAAACTTTTGCTCTAGTAGCTAGATTAGAAGCTATTAGATTATTGTTAGCTTATGCTTGTTACAAAGATTTTAGATTATTTCAAATGGATATAAAAAGTGCTTATTCACAAAAAGAAGGTATTGATTTTTATGAAACTTTTGCTTCAGCAGCTAGATTAGAAGCTATTATATTATTGCTAGCTTATGCTTGTTACAAAGATTTAGATTATTTCAAATGGATATAAAAAAAAAAGTGTTTTTTTGAAATGGATATATCAAAGAGGAAGTATTTGTAGAACAACCTCAAGGATTTGAGGATCCATTAAAAAAAGATTATGTTTTTAAACTACGTAAGGTTCTTTATGGCTTGAAATAGGCTCCTAGAGCCTAATATGAAAGATTAAGTGATTTTCTAATCAAGAATGACTTTTCAAGAGGAAAAGTTGACACAACACTTTTTATAAAACATTTTGATAAAGATATTTTAGTAATACAAATTTATGTTGATGATATTATTTTTGGCTCTACTAATGAAATATAATGCAAAGAGTTCTCAAAATTGATGTAGGTTGAATTTGAGATGTCTTTGATGGGAGAACTAAACTTCTTCCTTAGATTTCAAATCAAGCAAACTTCTCAAGAAATATTTATTCACCAAGAAAGGTATGCTTAGCAAATGCTCAAAAAATTTGGTTTTGAAAAAGTTAAAGGAGCTACTACTCTAATGTCAACTTCAGTATGGTTAGATTTAGACATTTCAAGTAAGAAAGTACGTGAAAATTTTTATAAGAGTTTAATTGGATCCCTGTTATACTTAATTGCTTCTAGGCTAGACATTTTGTTTATTGTTTGTGTATGTACTAGATTCAAACAAGTCTAACTAAAGCACATTTAACAGTTGTAAAAAGAATTTTTAAATATATATCTTGCAATACAAAATTAAGAATTTGATATCCTAAGAATCAAAATATTGATTTAATAGCATATTCAAATGCTAATTATGATGGATGCAAGATTGTTAGAAAAAGTACTTTAGGAACATGTCAATTTTTACGAGATAAACTTATATCTTGGTCATCTAAGAAATAAAATTCTATTACTTTATCGATGGTTGAGGTGGAATAAGTTTCTATAGGAAATTGTTATGCTCAAGTATTATAGATTAAAAAACGATTATGTGACTATAGATTGTGTGTAAAAATATCCCAATAAAATGTGATAACACGAGTGTCATTAATTTAACAAAAAATCTAGTTCATCATTCAAGATCCAAACATATTGAAGTGAAACATCATTTTATAAGAGATCATATTAACATTAGAAATGTTAATCTTGATTTCATGAGTATAGAATTCCAATTAGCTAATGTGTTTACAAAACCATTAGATAAGAATAGATTTGAGTATATTAGAAATGAAATAGGAATGTGTTTTCCTATATAGTATTTATTAAATTAATTTTCCATTCTTCATTTATTATGGATAAACTCAAAAAGAGGAAAAGGAGTAATATCTTCTTAGCCATTAAGATCTCATGTGTAAGGAACCTTTCCCTAAATACTAATTTTTTGAAATCAAAGTTTTTAAAAAACTCCATTTCATTCACTCTGATCATTCTAAGCATTACGAACCTTCTAAACACTTTCAAACTCCCATTTACTCTCTTTTTTGAACCCTAATCACTACACAATAATGGCACCAAGAAAATCTATTAGAATGACCAGAATGCAATCAAAGGCTAAGAAAAAGGAAACAAAGCCTATTGACATTCAAGATAAGGAATCTTCTATGTCACGAAAAATCACATGAAACACAACACTACGAGCAATAATAACCAATAGTTAATAATAGTTTAAAAGAACTTGTTACAGAAAGTAGCACAAATGGCTAGCTAAACATTCAACTAGACACTATAAAATGGAAGAAAAGGGTACTATCTAGAAAACAATTTTCCTAGAAATTTACTCCTTTCAAATGACAAATTATGGATTGCATGTCTGTAGATGATGAGTATTTTATCGAAAATGGATTTCTGATAGATGAAATGCTAGATAGAGTAGGTTGTAGAAAGCTATTTGATTTGAGATACATGGTTTTTGGAGAAGCAATTGCTAAGTTCTATGAGAATTTAGATATTAGAAGAAAAGATAGGTTGAAATCAAATGTATGCAAACAAAACATTGAGATAACTAAGGGTGATATGATTTAGAGTTTAGAACTTAAAGATGAAAATGATGATGAAGATGTTCTAAACATGAATCAATTAGAAATGTTTCGGTTTCTCAATGATGGTTATGGAAATGAATCACAATGGGACATACTTGTTATTCAATTTTCATTGCTTATGAGCATGCTACATAAGATTGTAAGCTCTTATGTTCTGCCTAGGATAGGGAATAGAGCATACATATCGGTAGACAAAACAAAAATAATTCTAAGAATAACTAAAGGAAAATGTGTGAATATTCCTGACAAGATTTTGAGAATCTTTTTGAGAATAGGGAAAAGAGATCTTATGGAAACCTATTCATGTTTCTTTTGAAAGAGAAACAAATAAGGTTACCTAAGGAGGACTATACAAAATTTTTAGTGAAGAAAATAATTGAAGGGATTTTTCATCATATGAATATTCATATTTAGAAGAAAGTATGGTTCTCAAGAGATTGTGCTGTGTATATGGATCATAGACATACATGAAGGGATATTCCTGAATGGATGCTAACACAGAAAGAGGAATAATCTCTAAAGGACAAAAGAAAATTGATGAGGAAGAACTTTTAAAAAGGGGAAGAAAGAGAAAAGGCAAACAAAAGTTGGCAAGGAAAGAGAAGGATAAACAAAGACAAAATGGAAAAGGTAATCTAGAGATCAGGGATGAGCCATTAATAAAGACAGACAATTTTATAGACAATTCTATAGGAGGTATATCAAAATACCCTATTCTTAAGAAAAATGATGTTAAGGCTGGAACAAGTAATGAAATAATAGATCTAAAAAGCAGAATTTTTTATTTAGAAAACTTTGTAAAGAAAAGCATCTTAGAGATGAAATCCTTTATGAAGACAACCACTACTTAACATAGTGAAGAAAAAGTTGAAGAACATATTCCACAAACTCTAATTAGGTTAGGGTGATTCTCCTAAAACACCTGTTCAAGAAGGTTAAGAAGAACTGATTGAAGAAGTTGGAGATGCTATTCTTATGCATGAACAAAATTTGGAGAGTCCATACATGCAACAAGGGATTCATCAAAGTAGAGGAACAGACATTCTAGATCATACTAAACAAGAAGCAATTGAGATCAATCAAGAAATTGACCCCACTTATCTAGCTACTCAAGAAAATGATCCTTAACCTGATTCTGTTTCTAACCAACCCACATAAAATGAACCCTTTGCTAAACCAACATCTCCCAATGCTATGTCGACAAAGTCTCAACCAACTCTAGTTCTAATTCCAACTAAACCCACTCTTGATCCAACTGTAAAGGAACTTGAAGAAATCTTCAAGAAAATAAGGAAAAGAGTAAAAACTACTACCAAGAAAGCTGCATAGCCACTAATAAAGAAGAAGAATTAATTTTTTAAAGACCTTTGCTAATCTTTGTTAGCTACCATTTAATTGTTTACTTTTGAGACTTATGTTGTTTGCTTTTAACTATTGAATGATCTTACTACTCGCTAACTGCTGAATATGTTTTTTAAATTAATTTCTGATTAATGATCATCAATTCTTATTTTATATTTATATCATATGTTAAGGGGGAGCGTTATATTTTATTTGTTTGATAACAAAAGGGGGGGGGGAGGGGGGAGGATGTGAATTGATAAGTAATTAGTGATAAATTTGTTTCATAAGTATTTAATATATTAGATGAAGTTTATCACTTGAGATAGGTTTTTTATTAATCAAAAAGGGGAGAGTGTTGAATAATTTGAATTCTAAAGTAAGTTTTAATGATAACAAAAAGGTTATTAGTGTTAGATTATGGTTTACATATGAAGAACAAAAGAGTTCATACTTATAAACACTTATACAGATAGTTATCTAGATAGACTATTAGACGTGTCACTAGACACTTACAAAAGATAGTCTATTAGTTTAGTTTGTTAATCTTGATGATATATGATCTAATACAAATTTAAATTTAAAAGTTTGAATTATTACAAAGATTTTGTATACATATAATAATCAAATTAAAGTTGTTCCAACCACAGACGACCATGATGATGATAAGAATAACCGATATGGTCATCAGTTGAAGAACATCCGAATAAAGAAGGATTTTTTTTTCTTTTAATAACTGAGACTTATCCATCTAAAGCTATAAAAGAGTCAAACGAAGATGAACATCAATAAATTCGAGACAAATTGGTTACATAACGATCAATTTAATTTTGAATTCCAGTTTAAATTTTTCAAATTCCCAAAAATGTAGGGATATGGATGTTAGAAGACCTAATGAATGTTATATGCAACCTACCAACAGAACGAGGAAATATATTTATATAAAGAATAATTCAAGTTGAAGATACAATGGCACAAAACGAAAAAGAGATACAATCTTTGAGCGAAAAGAAAAACACTCAAAACAGAGCAAGACAAATTTTCTCTGTTTACTCGAGCTTAAATTAAAGGAATCATATTTTCTCATCTTTGTAAAGTTATTTACTAGTAAGGTTACAAAGTCTTGTAATATGTGCTTAGCCATTGAAAGGGATAGAAAGATAAAGCAAGAGATATTTGTAATTGTAACAAGTTCTTAGCAATTAAAATAGTTAGACGAGCAGTGTGGAAGACCGGATCCCCAGCAACAAAGCTGGAAGAAAGGATGTAGTTAATAGGAGGAACCTCTATAACTTGCTACCTTCTTTATTTTACTGCACAGCATATTTATTTATTATATTATTGTTCATCACACATTCTTCATCATGATAGAAAGTTAACTAAAGTTCAATTAGATCAATTTGATAGTTTTTTTATTTTATTTTTATGATTCACCCCCCTTCTTGTGTGCCATATTGGGACCTACAATACATATAATATATATATTATATATATATACATTAAAATTTGTCTACTTAAAAATGATGAAAAGGTGGAACAATTTTTTGAAATAGAAAAATTCGAGTAAACCATGAATTTATGGTTTGGTTCAGTATGGTATGATAAATTTTTTTCCTTAGCCTTAGTTTAAGGTATAAAGAACAAAAATACAAGGCACAAAAAATGAAAGGTAAAAACATGTGATTCACCCTTTTCTTGATTTTTTCCCTCCTTTTTATTTAATTTTGGTGTGTAAGGCATTGTAAAATTACTTGTAGAGGAATGTATATTTAAAGATTGGGCTAGAAAACATGTGAAACATACTGTTGAATGGATAATAAAATATTGACCAATCCACTATGCTTGTACTCCCATTTATCTTCTGCAATTGATTTGCTCCTCTAAGAAGTAGTGATATAGATTCATGGTCTTGTTCACATCGATCTCATTATGTTTGAGTGCTCATCAAAATTGAAACCCATTTTTCAAAAGTCTAAAGATGGTATGTATTCAATACCTAGTTTTTGCATTATATATTCACTTGATTTCTAAAGTTGGCAATCCAATTTACATATTGCTGAAATTAGGTTTGCTTGTAACGGATTGCCATAAGTAATTCACTTAGAAATATGAAGAAAATTGTTGTACTTCAATATGATCCAAACTATATAAGTGAGCTAGATGAGATTGATTGTTTACTTAAATAAAATAATTAATAAACTGTATGATTCTCTACTGCATTAGTTTATAGGCCTATTCGACATCCATGTATATATTTGTGTTTTTTTTTTTTTAGGGAGGACTTTTCTAATCCCTTGTTTGATTCAATGGGGTTCAACTTTAAAGAGGGGTACTAAGACAGGTTTGAAGATCTAGATTATACAGGCTATGACCTTTTTTTGTTTTATCGTTTTTTCCAAACATAGTATTTATTTTTCTAATAATGTGTTTAAACTTATTATTGGGAGTTGCTAATGGCTTTATGGCCTATTCTTATGTTTGTATATTGCGGGCCTCTTAAGCCTTAAGACTTAGATACTTATCACATTTTATCCATTTGTTTTTCCTTAAGCCAATGAACTTATAAACATTTTCAAAATCAAATGAACCATAAGCATGTTTTTAAAATCTAATTAATGATTTGAAGGTCCTTAAACTAGTTTAGAATCCCACCTATTAATTGTAGTTTTATGTATTTGGACTAAAAAGATTATGTAGTGAACTATCGTTATCACAATAAATTGGGGGCGTGATTGGTGACCACTTATAATTATAGCCCCATTATTCTCAACTCAAATTTGGAGTCATCTTTGCTAAAGCTGTAGTTCCCTTTTTTCTCCACAAAAGCCAATCCTTTTAATGGTAAATTACATTATATATACCTTAAACTATATTTTATTTTCCATATTTTAACTTTTTTGTAGCATTATTTTCATTTTGGTATTTTACATGCATGTGTTTAACTTTATCATATAATCATTAGCATGTGGTGAATAATACAGTATAAAAAAGAAAAGAAAAATAAGAAAATGAAAGGGACAAAAACTTTCTAGAGTTAACGGATCAACTTTATGGATAATGGACATGTTCAAGCTTGTAGTCATGGAAAGGGGAAAAGAGTAAGGTAGAAATTAGAAGCTCACTCTATGCTTTTTAGTATTGCCCTTAACTCAACAAAAGGAAATGTGAGCCTTTGATTTTGTAGGAGTACCATGCAAGGAAGTGTGTTTGTTCAAGAAAGATTGAAATAAGAAAATGTAAAATATTCTCTATTCTTGTTATTTTGGAAATTTAGTTACAATAAGTAAGTCTCTATTGTTTATAGTACTTAACTATGTTAGTCCACTTTCTATTTTAATATTGCCACATGGCAGCATCTAATCTTGCCACTTTGCACTTAATCTAACTACAACTACTAATTATATAACTTCACATCCCCCCTCAAGTTAGATCTACTTGCAGATGTAACCTGAATCTACCCATAGATGCAACTTAGAATACAAATGAAGGAATTGAGGCTGATGAATGGACTTAGTAAGGATATTTGCAAATTGGTCTAAAGAAGAAACATGGAAAGGCTACAATAACCTAGATTTGACATGATCTTGTAGGAAATGAATATCTATATCCACATGTTTAGTCCTGCCATGCAAGCATGGATTAGATGCAATCATTAAGGCTAAATGATTATCACAAAATAGTTGAATAGGCAAAGAAATTGGTAGTCTCACATCTCGCATGATGTAGGAAATCTAAAGATGCTCTTTCGTTGTCATAACCATGCTTTAATATTCTACTTCGGTTGTTGACATCGAAACTATCGATTGTTTCTTAGTCTTCTTAGAAACTAAAGAGTTGCCAAGGAAAATATAGTAACTAGAAATTGATTTTTTATCAATCACATTAAAAGCCCAATTTGAATTAAAATAGCCATATAAATTGAAAGAAGACGTTGTAGAACAAAATAAACTAGTTGCAAACATTCCTTTGAGATACTAGATGAGATAAAATAGAGCATCGGAGTGTAGTCCTTAGTTGTGCAAGAAACTAACTCAAATAGTGAACTACAAAGCTCAAATCTAGTTGAGTAAGGGTGATATATAACAATTTCCCAATGAGTCTTTGATAGAATGTTGGATTATCCAATACATCTCCAGTCGTGTTATCAAGTTTAAAACCATTTGGCAATGGCATGCTTGCTAGTTTTGCAACAGATAATCTAGCAAAAGTGACCACGTCTAGGATGAATTTTTGTTGATTGATCAAAGTTCCTTACTTTGTTCTGTAGATTTCTAAACCAAGAAAGAAGTGAGTGAGAGCAAGATCCTTAATAGAAAATTCATAATCCAAAGCTTGCTTAAGATCAAATATGCCTTTTTCATTTATACTTGTGATTGACAAATCATCTACATATAGAAGCACTATAACAATTCCAACATCATATGTTAACACTAATAAGGAATGATCATGTTTGGATTGTCAAATGTCAAGCAACATCAGATGTCCAACATCAAATGTCACCCACATACAGAGGCACTATAACAATTCCAACATCAAATGTCAACACGAGTAAGGAATGATCATGCTTGGATTGATTGAAGCCTTGTTTGACTAAAAAATTTGAAAGTTCAATATTCCATTGTCGAAACGCTTGCTTTAATCCATAAAGTGATTTCTTGAGCTTGCAAACCTAATTTGAAGTTGCTTTTACATATCCTTTCAAAGGAGTCATATAAATTTCCTCATCAATATGTCCATTTAAGAAGGCATTGTTGATATTTATTTGATGAAGTTTCCAATTTTTAACAGTTACAATAGGTGATAGAACTCTAATAGTGCTAAGCTTAGCCATAGGAGAAAATGTTTCATTATGATCTTTTTCTTCCACCTAAGTAAATCCTTTTACAACCAATCTAGCTTTATACCTTTCAATATTCCCATTTGCCTTATACTTTATTTTGTAAATCCACTTACATCCAATAGCTTTCTTTCCTTTAGGCAAACATGTCAATTCCCAAGTATCATTCAATTCTAAAGCAGTAAATTCATCATGCATTGCATCTATCCATTCTTTATGTTTAATAGCTTCTAAATAATAAGTAAGCTCTTGAATTGCAAGTACATTAGCTAATGAAGCAACATAATCATGTGGAAAAGAAGAAAAGTTGTTTTGGTCAATCGAAGGGTAAAGAACAAAAGAAGTTTTATGAACATTAGATATACTATTGTGGACTCTATGAACAAAATCATTAAGCTAAGAATTTATGATTCAATGGAAATATTACTATTTGTATCAACATAATAAGTTTCATCATTTGGACATCCAATGGGATGAGTAGTCGAAGGAGGGACATGATTAATTGGAATGTTATGATCAAATTAAGCAAATTAAGAATTAACTTCATTGTAAGGAAATATGTTTTCAAAGAATTTAACAACACGACTAATTAAAATTCGTTATTTATCTATGTCAAACACTTTATAACCCTTTTGAACAAATTCATATCCTAAAAACACACAACAAACTCCTCTACAATCAAATTTATCTTGATTAGGTGGATTTTTATGAACATAACAAAGGCATCTTAGTACTTTCAAGTTATCATACAAAGGAGGCTTGCCAAAATGTTTCTCAAATGGAGTTTTCCATTTCACATTTAACATTGGTATAATATTTATAAGATAAGCAGCTGTTAGAATACATTCACCCTGGAATTTCTTAGGCAAATTTGCATGAGTTTGTAATGCTTTAGAAATATCCAATAGCTGTCTCTGTTTTCTTTTTACTTTCCCATCTTGTTGTGGTGTGTATATCATGTTATGCTAATGAATGATTCTTAGATCATGAAATAAGCCTTGATAAACACTTGACATAAACTCTGTTCCATTATCTATTCTAACTTTTTTTGGAATAATTTCAAATTGGTTAGAGACATATTTAAAGTATTGTGTTAAGATCATTGGTACTTGCAACTTATGATGAAGCAAATACGTCAAAGTAGATCTCAAGTAATCATCTACTATATTTAAAAATTATCTTTCTCCAATTGTGGAAGAAATATTATATTGTCCCCAAACATCTATATAAAGTAATTGAAATAGAAAAGTAGACAAATTGACAATTCTTTGGAAAGGAAACCTATGGAATTTTGCTTCTTGATGTGTATGATAGAAGAAATTATTGAAATTTTCATGCTTACGAACATCTAAATGTTGTAGCATTAAAGTAGAAACATGTCTTAACTAAGCATGTAAGAGATCTATATGAATTTTATCAACAGTTGAAGTTTGATTACATTGTGCTAAACTTAAAGAATCAATTGTATCTATAACTAACCTACAGCTTTTTGATTGAAGAATATACAGTCCATTTATCAACTTTGCTTTAGCAATTGCACGTTTTTCATTCTGGTCTTGAAATTCACATTGGAATTGATCAATCTTAACTATTAAACATTAATCATTGATAAGTTTACAAACTAATAACAAATTATGTGTAAACTGTGGTACATAGAAAACATGTTGAAGTGTAAGCGTTATGGTAATGTTGACTGATCCAACTTTGCCAACATGCATTTTTCTTCCATTAGGTAATTTAATTGGTATAGGCTTTATTAGATGTTTGATGTTATGCAAAGTTTCAATAAAGGGACACATATGATCTCTCGCACTAGTATCTACAACCAAAAGAGCCAATTGATTACCTAAAATGCTATAACATGAAAAAGAAGAAGAAAAAGGAACAAATGTACCTACACAATGAACTAAATTGGCATGCACGTGTCCTATTCCAATCCTTTCTTTGATCATCAGCATCACTTCTACAAAGATGTTACTAATAATCTCTCTTTTTATATTTCTAGAATGCTTAGGTGCAATTGAATCATCAAATGGCATTTCCAAAATTTGATATGCATTCTCTTGAGAAACCATGTTTGCTTGCTTTGTTTTCTCAATTCCTTTTTCCTTAAACCACTTTGGATACCCCACAAGTTGAAAGCAATTCTATATTAGGTGTCCTTTTCTGCAACATTTGTGGAAACTCTTCTTGTTTAGTCTTTTGTGATTAATCCCTCAACTTTCTGTTTTCTTGGCTACAAATGTCAAAACTTTAACACTTGGATTAAAAACATTCATAATCTGCCTTTGTTTCTCCACTTGCTACACAATATAAAATGCCTTATTGAGTGTAGGCAACAAATCTATGGACAGAATTTGATTTTACACTCCTTTGTAGGCTTCGTTTAATCCCAACAAAAATTAAATCAATTTATTATGTGACTCAAAATTCTGAATTCTTCCCTTAAGATTACATGAACAACCATCCATTTTACCATGCATGCACAATGGATACACATACAATGCATTAAGTTCATCTTCAACAACATTTGAGCTTATTAAAGTAAACACTCACTGATTGATTTTCTTATTGTAGATTACTGATTGGTGTTATAACTAGAAAATCAATGGACCACTTGTAGTCCTATATTATTCCACAATTTCTTTCCGTAAGTCTTGAGTTGATTATTTATATAGGAAATTCTATGCAAGATCATTCGTTGTGGAATATAACATTGAACACCTAACCATATAGTTGCATCTAACACATCTTATATGATTAGGATCATTTTCTTTTGGTTTCGGAACCGTTCCATTAAGAAATCCCAATTTTAACTTTGCTCCCAATGCCATCTTGATCGATTGACTCCAAGCAAGAAAGTTATTTCCATTGAAGACCAAGCTTCCTATACTCATTCCTAGATTATTAACATTGGAAAGAAATAATAAATCTCAAACCGATTGATCACTGGAATTCATTTTGCAAGACCAAAAGAATTTAAATTGCAATTGTTTTTACTGCTCATTTAAACCATAAAAGAAAGCTTTCTGTAGATGAAATGATTTAGTCCTAAACACTCTAATACCGTATGAGCTGTTGATTCTGTAAGAGTACCATGCACAGAAGTGTGCTTGTCCAAGAAAGATTGAAATCAAAAAATGAAAAGTATTCTTTTATTCTTGTTATTATGGAATCTTAGTTATAGTAAGTAAGTCTTTGCTATTTATAGTATTCAACTATATTAACCGACTTTCTATTTTAATATTGCCACATGGCATCATCTGATCTTGCCACTTGATACTTAATCTAAACTACAACTACTAATTATATAACTTCATAGAAAAGGTGATGTGCCTCAAAGATTGAAGGATTTAAGCACATACACACAATCAATTGAAACAACTCCAATCACTAAATCCAAGTCCATAAGTAGGGTGAACCCTAATCCTTTATGAATCCAGTTTGTAAAACAAGTAGCTTTGATACCAAATGATAATGTGCTCAATAGGATCAAGCACACAACATAAGATCAAATGGAAAATCCAATCACGGAATGACAAAGAATGGCATGAGTCTCCTAAGCAAAAGGTTTCTACACAATTGACAATTTCACTAGCAATTGAATAATCACAATTAACAATACAATTTAAGATATAATTCCACTAAATTGAATGCAATCTAATGATAGAAATGACCCTAAAATGACGTGATAACAAGAACAAATAAAAACAACCTAAATCACAACTAGATATGACACACTAGCATGAATTGGAATCAACTTAGGAACTTAATATAACTCACAAATCCTTAAGTTGCCACTCGCCACAATCTTTCAAAAATTGATAAGAGTCTTATGAAATTTAGAGTATGAACCCTAATTCTCACGTAAAGAGGCAACAATTTTTTTATCTCCCAACTATATCCTACAGACCCTACTTTAGCAAGTATTTATACTTACTCTACTTAGGGTTAAAATGATAAAATAATTACATCTATACCACTTAAGTGGCTGGTCCTAAATCCACAAATACAACCAAATAACATATCCCAAAAAACTTACAAAATAAATGGTTCAAAATAAATTACAAGTATAGAAGATAATAATCTTCAAAGAGCCGATTCGTGGAGTCAGTGTTGATTACGACGAGTCATTGGATGTGAATCTGATGATGTCCCTAATTTGAACAACAGTGTAGGTCATATGCCATCCTATGAAGACTGATCATTGTACCTGATAGATTACTATTCAAACATTATTAGATGAAGAAAAAATGTATACATGCAAGTGATTTGGATCATCATCCAAATTAAGTTCCCTAACTATCGAGATCGAAGGGTAGATTCTCATCATCTCTTCGGGCCTCTAAAAGATTTGCCCTCAAATCTAGAGGGTCACTTCTTGGACTAAACTCGAATGCCTGCGTTACCCTATTTACCCGATTATTAGAAGAAACAGAAGTAGTCCTGACTTACTCTTAGAAATCGTGTACCTCTGATGGAGACATAGGTGTCAATACTATTCCAGACCTTCCCTTTCGAAATATGTAAATGTTTCTAAATCCGTTATATAACACCTTCTTATCAAACATCCAAGGTCTACCCAAAAGTAAACGAAAGACATACATGGGAATTACATCACACAGGATCTCATCATGATATTTCTTTCCAACACTTACTCGTACATTTGCCCTTTGTGTAACATGCATACTATTCCAATTGTCCAGCCAATGCAAGTTATAAGGACTAGGATGTAGACTAGTGGATAGTTGTAATTTGTCTACCAATGCAGCAAATATGACATTAGTGCAACTACCACTATTAATGATCAGTACACAAAGGTTACCTCTGATCCTACAAGAAGTGTGAAATATGTTCTCCCTTTATTTGTCCCTAGCATCAGGAGATAAAGTCAAAACCTTACGCAACACATTAATTAGTAAATACTATTCACCCGTTCCCTCCTCATGTGTCTTAGTAATCTGATCATCATAGTATTCTTGTAATGCTATAGACAGATCTGCAGGCTCGATCGGTTTTTTCTCATCCTTATCCTCTTCTCCAGCACCCTCCATAACTATTATGACTCTCTTATTAGGACACTATGCCGCCATATGCCCAAATCCCATGCATTTAAAACATTTAATTTAGCGCAATTTCCCACTGGTGGTTCTTGGTACAACCTACCTAACATCAGGTCCTATTACCTCTTTACCCTTTCTAGAGGTCATTTTCTCCCCTTTTATGCTGGGGGTAGCTCTATCCACTGCCCTAATTGACTCACCTACTACCTTTGGTCCTCCAGATTGACCATCAGCTCCCATGGGCCTGGTAGTAGCACCGAGCCTGCTACTAGTAACCTTAAATGGGTTGGATCGCCTTTTCTTCTCTACTTTCAAGGCTAGCTGTATAGCCTCATCAAGTGTACTGTATCTCTATAACTCAACTACACACGCAATCTCATATTTCAGCGCTGATACAAAGCGTGCTAAGGTTTGCTCTAAAGATTCTACTGACCCACATTTGATCATCCAGGTTTCAAATTCCTGTACATAATCATCAACTGTTTTGCCTCCTTACCTCAAATTCTAAAGACACATAAACAATTCCTGCCTGTAGTATTCAGGAATGAACCTCTTCCTCAAAACCCTCTTTATATCCCTCCATGTATGAATTTCAACCTCTCCATCCTTACGCTTGTTGATCACTAAATTCTTCCACCATAAGCCGGCATACCTTATGAACTCAACAGTAGCAAGTCAAACTAGGGTATTATCATCGATTTCATAGCACTCAAAAAGGCCTTCAACCTTGTCTTCTCAATCTGGATAATCATCTATTGAACCCTTTCCATCAAAGGAAGGCATCTACAGCTTCACATACTTTAAACCTCTAGGTGGCCTAAAATCCTTATTTGGGTAAGGATTAATCCCAAAATTATCATCCCTCTCCTCCTATAGGGATGATGATCTCCCTCAATTCTTCTTCCCAAGTTTCCTCCTCCCACTGCTCCTTCAGTCTGGATGTTTTGTGGAGCTACTAGAGGTGGTGCCTAAGGATTTACCACTAGTGGTTTTGGCATTGTCATCCTATCAATCCTTGTTGCTAATGTAGCAACAATAGTAGTAAGTTCCTGAAGTTGATCTTTTAAGGTTCTTCTACTTGCAATTTGATGACCATATCCTCTACCAACCAGACTATTGGCCTCATTGCCAATTCCCCCATTTACATTGTCATTCGACATGATTGTGATTTGTTGAAGTACAATCCCACAATTTGCAGCACACTCCTTCAACAACACCAAATCACAATAACACGTTTAAATAACCACACTAATATACAATGATATCCACGTTGCAAGAGGTCAAGACACAATGAAATAGTTCTTGGTACTTCAAGTAAAGTCAAATAAATAAAGCACAAACAATCACTTCCAAGTAGTTAAGTTATTAAATTTAACTAACAAGTATTTAAGTAATGAGTTTCAATTACTTTCACACTTTTAACGTTGGTTTTTGAATTCAAACTTCACTACTCCAACCTTCCTTTCTTGCCACGGTTTCACACCACAATTAATCACAATGTGCAGCACCTTACACTACACACAAATGCAAAATTCACACTTCCACTTACTCCTCTCACTCACGGTGTAAGCACTCACCGCCACTACATACACTACGTTGCAATCCCCTTCACTTAACACACAAACACAACGCCACACACACATACCCTTCACTCATGGTATAGCACACATACACACACTTTATGTTGCACTTCTCCACTTCAAATACAATTGCATACCATAACTTATACAAAAAGAGCAGCACACATTCAAATTCAAATTGCTTCACTTATTGCATCCTTTCTACAATTGGTAAGAAGCAACTTTCAAATTCAAATGACCATACAATAACTTCTACCACTTAATGTTTGTTTTGAAAATCAAATAGCTTCCATATACTCCATGCAATTCAATTCTAAAAATGCACAATTGTACTCCCTATGTCTGAAATAAACAAGCAAGGATTACACTTTCACTTTCTTCACAATTGAGGTACTTCCCAATTCTGAATTTTGAATCAAGAAATGCACTTCTACTCTTTCCCTTCACGGAAATTCTCAATAGCAAGAAGCTACAACAAGACCTCCAATTCCACTTCAACAAACAACAATTTCAATTCTCAACGATACAATTAAGCAACTCAATCCTCAAACATATAATTTTGGATAAAAAATGAAGAACCCTAATTGACAATGAAGATCACAAAATCAACCAACACTAAATCACTTCTCTTAACTTGTGCTCTGATACCAAAAAAGGTGATGTGCCTAAAAGATTGAAGGATCTAAGCACATACACACAATCAATTAAAAAAACTCCAATCACTAAATCCATGTCCACAAGTAACGTGAACCCTAATCCCTTATGAATCCAATTTGTAAAACAAGTAGCTTTGATACCAAATGATGATATGCTCAATAGGATCAAGCACACAACACAAGATCAAATGGAAAATCTAATCACGGAATGACAAAGAATGGCGTGAATCTCCTAAGCAAGAGATTTCTACGCAATTGACAATTTCACTAGCAATTGAATAATCACAATTAGCAATACAATTTAGGATCTAATTCCACTAAATTGCATGTAATCCAATGATAGAAATGACCCTGAAATGACGTGATAATAAGAACAAATAAGAACAACCTAAATCACAACTAGATATGACACACTAGCATGAATTGGAATCAACTTAGGAATTTGATATAACTCACAAATCCTTAAGTTGTCACTCGCCACAATCCTTGAAGAATTGATAAGAGTCTTATGAAATTTAGAGTATGAACCCTAATTTTCACTTAAAGAGGTAGCAATTTTTTTATCTCCCAACTATATCCCACAAAACCTACTTAGCAAGTATTTATACTTGCTTCACTTACGGTTAAAATGACAAAATACTTACATCTATACCACTTAAGTGGCCGGTCCTAAATCCACAAATACAACCAAATAAAATATCCCAAAAAGCTTACAAAATAAATTACAAGTATAAAAGATAATAATCTTCAAAGAGCCGGTTCATCGAGTCAATGTTGATCACAATGGGCCATTAGATGTGAATCTGATGATGTCCCTAATTTGATCAACAATGTAGGTGTGAAGACTGATCATTGTACATGATAGATTATCATTTAAACTTTATTAGATAAAGAAAAAATGTATACATGAAAGTTATTTGGATCATCATTTAAATCAAGTTCCCTAACTATTGAGATCGCAGGGTGGATTCCCATCAAAAGGCCTTTCCATTTTCCTTTGTTCCCTTCCTCCCTCAAACCTCTCCTACATTGGTTACGGGTTGTTTTTGAGGAGAGAGAGAGAAAGAGAAAGGGGAGAATAGAGTAATAGATATGTAAGAGTGGATAAACATGTTGCTATTTTAAATTTTTAGTCTTGTAAGCGTTTCTATTAAATATATATATATATCTATGTATTAGAATAAATTTTTATAATTGTATATAAATTAATTTTAAGTGTTAAAATGGAAATTTAAGATAGTAAATATATCCATACCAAAGGTACTAGTCCTTTTATGGTCATGATTTAAAGAGACAAAAGACAACATATTGAGGTTATTGTACTTTTACAACTAATAAGGCAAACTTCAGTTCACCTACATCTGTTTAGTAACGCTTTTATCATAATATGTTATAAAAGAAGGAAAAATAATTATAAATAGTAAAATAGAAATAATAAAAAAGGGAAATTACCTAACCTTTCTTTTCTCTTTAAAATAATAATAAATAGTAAAATAGAAATAATAAAAAAAGGAAATTACTTAACGTTTCTTTTCTCTTTCCTCTCTCATATCGAAAGAAAATATATCTTTCCCTTTTGAGTTCATACGATAAAACGTGATTGGAATCAGTAGTTAACATTTCTTAAATGCACTTAAAATAAGAAACTCTTGCCTATCTCCCACCAATCATAATAGCCACCAGACAACTTTAGACACCATGGTTAGGAATCAACACAGAACCAATAACACAACAAAAAAAGATATCCATTTTATTTAAAATGAAATAAACTAATAGCACATATAGTATTAAATCAAAAAAGTAAGAAAAATATTTCAGTTACAATGACAACAAAAATTTTTATGAAAAGTTACATTGAAAGAGGGAAAACAAAATATTTAGTGTTACAGTGACAATGAAAACTTAAACAAGTAGAGAGCAATAAATTGCGAAATGTGAAGGCAAATATTGAGCATAGAGAAGGAGAGAATTTTTTCTAAGTTTCCCTCTATTTTCCTTCTCCTTCATTGCCTTTTATATTGAGAATTGTGAAGGTTATGAAATGTTCCACTCTATCATTTCAATTAGGATATACATAGAGTCTCTCCTGCTTTTAATTTGAATTCACTATCTTAGCAAAATAATGTCAATTCCTTCTGGCTTCTCTACTTTTTGAATATCCCTGTGTTTTCAAATTTCAATTTACAATGCATTGCAATCCTAGGTGAATTTCCTTGTGTTTATCATGGTTTTTGGAAAATGTTGTAGTTGAAATTTCTCTTTAATAATTTGAATTCAATCAATTTTAATCATTTTGGTTTTTCTTGAACTTAGGGAATATATTGTTTAGACTCTACTCACTCATGTGCATGTTGTCTCTTCTCCCATGTAAATGTAACTTTGAGTTACCTTTTTTTTAAAGAAAAAAAGAAAAAAAATTATAATTCAAAACTAGCAATTCCAACAGTTCTAGTGGGTAGACCCACTAATGAATTGTTGAACCACTAGTTCCAACATGGGTTATGACACATGTTGGCAATCCATGGTTCCAATTTTGAACTAGCCCATGGGAGTGTCTAGGTGAGTATCCTTGTGTTTTTCATGTTTTTCTACAAAATATTATAGTTAGCGATTCTCTTCAATAATTTGAAGCTAATCAATGTAAATGACTCAATTTTGGCTTTTCTTGGACTTAGGGAATATATTCTCTAGACTTTGCTCACTCATGTGCATGTCCTCTCTTCTCTCATGTGAATGAGTTGTTGTTGTTGGTTTTTACAACTCTCTTCAACAATTTAAATCCAATAAATGTTAGTCATTTTAGCTTTTCTTGGACTTAGGGAATATATTCTCTAGATTCTACTCACTCATGTGCATGTCCTCTCTTCTCCCATGTAAATGTAACTTTGAGTTGATTTTTTTTTCTTTTTTCATAAAAAAGAAATTGTAGTTTGGAACCGACAGTTCCACTAGTTACAATGAGTAGCCTCATTAGAGAATCACCGAATTGTTGGTTCCAACACAGGTTGTGACCATTTTTAGCGATCCATGGTTCTGGTTTTAGACCAACCCATAGGGCTGTCTAAGTGAATGTCCTTGCATTTGTAATTTTTTTGCAATATGTTGTAGTAGACATTTCTCTTCAAGAATTTGAAGCCAATCAATGTAGATGACTCAATTTTGGCTTTTCTTGAACTTAGGGAATATATTCTTTAGATTTTGCTCACATGACATGTTCTCTCTTCTCTCATGTGAATGAATTGTTGTTGTTGTTTTTAATATCTCTCTTCAATAATTTAAATCCAATCAATGTCCTTGGGGAATATATTCTTTAGACTCTGCTCACTCATGTGCATGTCCTCTCTTCTCTCATGTAAATGTTACTTTAAGTTGCTTTTATTTTTTCTTTTTTCAAAAAAAATTTTGCAATTTGGAACCCTACGGTTCCACTAGTTCCTGTGCGTAGACCTATTGGAGATCCATCGAATCATTGATTCTAGCATAGGTTATGACCCATGTTGGTGATCCATGATTTTGGTTCTGAATTAGCCTGAGGTGGTGTTTAGGTGAACATGTTTAACATGTTATTTGGTACGAAAGAAAAACTCATAGAGTAGAGGGAAAGCAACGATGGATATTCTGGTAATTTCATTATTCTAACTTTTTTTTTTTTTGGTTTTTTATGATGGCAATCCCACAGCAAAAAATTTTGATAAATTATGAATATATATACATATATATATATATATATATATTAAAATTTGTTTGCTTGAAAATGATGAAAAGGTGGAACAATTTTTTGTACAACAAATTTATGGTTCGGTTTAATACGGTATGATAATTTTTTTTCCTCAGCCTTAGTTAAAGGTATAAAGAATGAAAATATAAGACACAAAATATTGAAAGGTAAAAACATGTGATTCACCCTTTTCCTAATTTTTTTCCTCCTTTTTCTTTGATTTTGGTGTGTAAGGCATAGGAAATTTACTTGTAGAGGGATTTATATTTAAAGATTGGGCTATAAAACATGTGAAACATACTATTGAAGCATAATAAAATATTGACCAGTCCACTCCCCTTATACTCCTATTTATCTTCTACAACTGATTTGCTCCTCTAAGAAGCAGGGATATAGATTCATGGTCTTGTTCACATAGATCTCTTTATGTTTGAGTGCTCATCAAAATTTAAACCCATTTTTCAAAAGTTTAAAGATGGTACATATTTAATGCTTAGTTTTTGCATTATGTATTCACTGTGATTTCTAAAGTTAGCACCCTGATTTACATATTACTAAAATTGGGTTTGCTTGTAATGGGTTGCCATAAGGAAAAAAAAAAGAGGCAAACAATTAAAAAGAAAAAGAAAAAAGGAAAAAAAAGGAAGAATATTCACTTAGAAATATGATAAAATTGTTGTACTTCAATATGATATAAACTGTATAAGTAGGCTAGACGATGTTAATTTTGTGAATCTAATACCTTATAACTTATGACCTGTTTAGATATCTATGGTCAAACATTTGAAGAAAAAAAAAATTGTTATAGCTTGCTTGAGTTTTGGGAATGGGATGAGTATTCCTTATAATTGTTTAGTCACATAATCATTTGCTCATCTTCTTAAAAAAAAAAAAAAATCTGTGCCTTTTAGGATTGCATTGTGTTGCTATCTTATTCTCCATAATCATTTATTTATTTATTTTTATTTCTTTATTGTCATGCCTTCAAATGATACAGTAATTGTAACAACCCATACCCACTTAGGAGTAAGCGTAGATCAACTTGGTTTTTTTCTTTTTTTTCTTTTTTTTTTTTTTTTTTTTGCTTTCAATCGAAACATATATTTCAGTTTTAAATTTTTTCCAAACCATGAAATTTCAATTTGGTTCGATTTAGTTTATAAATTAAACCATATTTATTTTCAAAGAAAGCATAATTTTTTAATATGTAATTTCATATAAGTCATATTAAATCATTTAATAATTATATATATTGATATCATATAAGAAATTGAGAAAGTCAATATTTAAATAACAAAAAAATTTAAATGTATAATATAACTAATTTATCCCTTGAGCTACCTTATAATATAAATTTTAAGTCAACTTATATATATGGGCTAAATTATGATCATAAAATTTAAATACATATATTTCTCAATAAATATAAATTAAAAATATTTTAAATATTATATTACAACTAATTTTTTTTAGTTATAAGTGAAATACAAAATAGTTTTTTTTTTTAAGTAGTTTGGTTCAAGTAACCCCTTCAAATCAATTGTAAATTTTTGGTCTGGTTCAAATTAAAAATTTTCCAAACCAAATTAAAAATATATTTTTTTGGTTTGTTTTAGTTCAATTTATAAATTCATTTGATTCGATCAATTTTTTGCCATCCTTACTCCAACCTATACATACGAAGGTTTATTAGTTGAATTGTACAGAATATTTGTTTAGTATCTTCTTTTCTATTACATATTTGTTGTGCATTCCAGTGATAGGAATCAAAATCCGTAATGTGGCGTGAAGTTGTGTATTTTTGTATGTGTTGAGGTGCTTCCCATTGTGAAGTAACTGGTGTGAAACCAAAGAAAGAAAAGCAAAGTTGAGTAGTGGAATTTAAAATTCAAACAAAACAAATAAAGTGTGAAAGTAATTGAACCTATTACTTAATACTTATGGTTGAATTTAATTCTTAACTACTTAGAAAAAATTTTGTGTACTTCATTTACTTAACTTTACTTGAAGTACCAAGAATTATTTATTTGTACTTCAATTATTTCACTTGACTTTACTTGAAGTAACAGTAAGCATTTCTTGTATTGGTTGAGTGTGAGCACCGTGGGTGTGTAAGGGTGTGTTGTTGTGTCGCTTGTAGTGAATTGTGTTGTTAACTTGTTGAAGTTAGTTAATAACCATGTCAAATGATGTGCATACTTCTACTACTTTGGTACATCAAGTAGTGACTTCTACATTAGCCATTGATGATAGACAAAGAGAAAACTTGTTTTATGCGTGATTATTATTGATGGTGGTAGTTGTACTAATGTTGTAGCTACATCATTAGTATCGAAATTGAAAATTAAAACTATCCCACATCCCAAACCCTATACATTACATTAGTTGAATGATCAGGACAGTTTTTATGTGACCTAAAGGGCTAGGGTACTCTTCAGTATAGGGGACAAGTACTATGATGAACTTAAATGTGATATTATTCCTATGTGTACATCATATATATTGCTTGGTAGGCCATAGTTGTATGACAAGATGGTATTACATGATGGGTATAGAAATACTTATACGTTCCAACAGGATGGTAAACGTATAATATTAAACCCTATGTCGCCATCTGAGGTCTAGAAGATGCAAAGACAGATAGACAACCATCACAGATTCCTAAGGATCATAGCCACATGATCAAATCTTCAAAGGCTCCTGAGCTTTCTAGTAACACGAGCCAACCCTCAGAGCACAAAATTTATCAAACATAGACTTGCCAACCTTTAGAGGATCCTAATGATCATAGTCAGATGAGTAGACTACCAGAGGACCAAATTGTTCAAGGGCAGTTGTGTTCACCTTCAGAGGTACTAGATGCTTATGAGCAGTTAAGTAAACCATTAGAGAATTCTGAGGGTCAGAGTCAAATGAGCCCATCATTAGAGAGCCAGACTGTTTAGAGACAGCTATGTCTACCTTCAAAGGTTTCAAAGGGCCGTGAGTAGTCGGACCAACCATTAGAGGGCCATGAAGGTCAGCGCCATACAGATGAGTTAGAAAAGGAGGAAACAATATCAGTGGAATGGGTTGAGACAGGGGAGACCTCAGTGGATAATGGGTCATTTTTTGTGTTGCAAATAAGATACATCCTAGAAATGGAGGAGAGAAAACAATCACCCCCTATAGTATTTCAGATATTGGGATTCTACAGTGATACTTCTTCAGGTAACTTACTAGGAGGAAATAGAGTCTCTACTGCATTTGATCTATTAGATTTGAGGACAAATCTTTTTGAGGCCCAAGGAGATGATAGGAATCAAAATCTATCAAGACCTATCATTAGGGCAAGAGCCAAAGGATTTCAAATCTTGGCGATGAGGGCCCATTTTGAGCACATCGACCTCGGAATTATTTGTTTACTAACCCCTTTTTCTCTTATCCATGTATTGTATATTTCAATAGGTACACTTATTATGCCTTACAGGGCGATGAACAAACTCACTAAGACTCAGCTTATGGGTTATCCATAGACCAACCTAAATCGGCGATGAGCTAAGCCGACGTATCCTATGGAAGAGCTAATATGATGAAGACTATTTTTATTTGTAATTATTTCTTTGGACTATTTAGGGGAGTATGAGTCATACCCCAACATGTTCATTGATCATCACTCCACTCTTATCAGTGTGTTGTGTTATATTGAAGTCTTTGTGTTTGTGTTCATCGATTGTTAGTCTTCTTGTTCCTATTTGTGATCATGTTCGTATTAAGGCACTCATGTTTAATTGCTGCAACTTTCCTTATTTTAATTAATATTTTTGTAATAGTAAATAAAATAAAGGATAAATAACTTCAACTTTATAAGAATTTTTTAGACTTTTAATTTTATAGGAAAGGTATAAATGTATTTATATTTCTATCTTTTCAATATATCATTCTCATAGTTAAGTAAATGTGAGATATTGTTAAGTAAATATATTTTAAATTAATAATCACGAATAATGCAAAAATTTACCTAGTAATATATAATTTTGAAGGTTTTTCTTGTTATAGTATCTTTTTTATTATATACTTTTGGTTAGTAGTTATTTGTCATTTTTTAATATTACTCCTTTCTAATGGTATATCTTCGTTATCAATTTTTATTTATTAGTAATTTCTTAAAGTCACAATTGATTTTTAAATTTTATCTATTATCTTTTAGCTTTTGTATATATAACTAGGTGAAACTTGTTTTATACATGATTTATCATTTTAGAAATAAAATATCTATATTATACAACTTATGCTCAATTATCTATATTATGACTTTTATTGCAAATTTGCAATTTATGGCTAAAATAAATGCTCAATTTCCTTATTTCTATTATTCATTATATTTTTTAATGATTATTGTAAGTAAATTTATAATATTTGGAACTTATTTTACATAGGTTGTAGAAACTTATGTTTCTACGTTCCAATTCTACGGACCCCTTAGCGATTCTACGTAAAATTGCAATCTTGACAACCATGCTTACAATAGTCTTATTTGAACAATTTCCTAGGCAGCTTGTCAATCGTCCCCAAGTTACAATAAAAAGACAAGAAGTAGTAATGTAATATATGAAATATATGAAAGGTCATCAACAACATAGGGTGTATCACTCATAGATATACTAGTAATGATAAGAATCAAAATCCATCAAGACCTATCATTAGGGCAAGAGCCAAAGGATTTCAAATCTTGGCAATGAGGGCCCATTTTGGGCACATTGACCTCAGAATTATTTGTTTACTAACCTCTTTTCTCTTATTCATGTATTGTATATTCCAACAGGCACACTTATCATGCTTTACAAGGCGATGGACAAACTTACTAAGAATCAGCTTATGGGTTATCCATGGACCGACCTAAACCGGTGATGAGTTAGGTTGACTAATCCTATGGAAGAGCTAGCATGATGAAGACTATTTTTATCTATAATTACTTCTTTGGACTATTTATGTTGTAATCTTTTCTTTGGGACACTTTCATTTGCTTGTAATTATGTTTTTAGGACCGGCTACCCTAAAAGTGGCATAGCTGTAATTTTATGAACTTTTTAACCCTAAAGGGAGCAAGTATAAATACTTGCTTAAATAGGGTTTTTGGGGGATAATTTTTCATAATAGAACTTCACATTTTACGTGAGAGGGTTAAGGTTTATTCTTAATTCAATTGCTCTTATCAATTTCAAATCCCAACTTATGGTTGTGGCGAGTGGCATCAAGGTTAATTTGTGAGTAATATCAAATTTACTTTGTTGCAATTTCCTTTCTTCTCTAGTGAGTAGTATCTAGGGTTGATTTGGATGTTTAATTGATTGAATTTGATTGCATTTGTAATCAAATTCTTGTTGCTACAATTGATTGGTTTTAGCCCTTAAGTTTTAGTCTTCAATTTAGCTTCATTTGAACCGTGGATCACAAAATTGGATCTTGTTGTTCTTGTGTGTAATTCACATGAAATTACTTGTGATTATTGTTATATTGGAGGAAATTATCATTGTTGAATTGTTAATTGCAACTTTAAGCATTCGAATTTCATTGCATCTCCATTAAGATTCACGCAAATTCTACTAGTTTAAATCGAGATTGGTTTAGTGCATTTGAGGTTTATAATTTGCACCAATTGCATGTGCTTAACCCCTAATTTAGGCACATCATATTTGGTAACAGAGCTGCACATACTTGGTTCATTTCAATATTGATCACGTGGTGTTGTGGAATTGGCTATAGATCTTGAGAATTGACGCCATTGTTTATGTGATTGGAAGCTAGTTTGATTGACATTGTTTGTTTGTCTTTCAAATTGGTTTTGCATGTGCTTAATCTTGGTTTAGGCACATTATCTTTTGGTATCAGATCACAAGTTAAGAGAAGGAATTTAGTGTTGGTTGAATTTGTGATCTTCATTGACAATTAGGGTTCTTCACTTTTGATCTGAAATTGTGTATTGAAGAATGAGTTGTTTGATTGTATTTTTGAGGAGTTGTAATTGTTGTATGTTGAAGTAGAATTTGAGGTCTTGTTGTAGCTCCTTGTTGTTGAGAATTCCCGTGAAGGGAAGGAGTAGAAGTACATTTTCTTGAGTCAAAATTTAGAACTTAAAAATTACTTCATTTGTGAAGAAAGTGAAAGTGTATTTCTTGCTTGTGTATTTTCGGAAATAGGGAGTATTCTTGTGCATTTTCATAATTGAATTATGTGGAGTATATGGAAGCTATTTGATTTTCAAAACACACATTAAGTGGTAGAAGTTATTGTGTGTTCATTTGAATTTAAAAGTTGCTTCTTACCAATTGTGGAAAGGTTGCAATAAGTGAAACCATTTGAATCTGAATTCAGCTACCTTTGTAAAGTTGCGGTTTGAAATTGTGTTTAAAGTGGAGGAGTGCAACGTGTGGAAGTGTGTGTGTGTGTGTGTGTGTGTGTGCTGCACCGTTAGTGAGGGGAGTGTGTGTGTGGCATTGTGTTTGTATGTTAAGTGAAGGGTATGAGTGTGTGGCGTTGTGTGTTTATGTTGATTGAAGGAATTTCAACGTGGTGTCCTTGAGCTTGCCGTAAGGAAGAGTAGTGTTTCTTTGTGATCATTTGTGATCACTTGGAAAAAAGTGGAAAATTTAAAAACAAAGAAGAGCAAAAGGAGAGTTGATGATTTCGGAATTGTAGTTTGAATTTTGAAAGCAAAGGAGAGTGAATGGAGTGTTGATGATTTTAGAATTGTGGTTGTCTTTTACCATTTCTAGATTTGAAGAGTGTGGAGAAAAGGAATTATTTCAAATTCAAACACCATTTTTTAAGTTGAAAGAAGTTATTGTGTGATAGTTGAGTAAATGAATATTTGAATTTGAATTTGCTTCTTACTATTTGTAAAAGAGGTTGCATTTAAAGTGGAATTTGAATTTTTGCTACCTTGTTTGTAAGTGGCGGTGTGAAGTGAGTTATTGTGAGTGGCCAATTGGAGTTGTATTGTGAAGGAGTGTTGCAACGTGAAGTGTGAGTGTGTTAAGGTGAAAGTGTTGCACGTGAAGTAAGTTGTGGTGAAGATAGTGCACCATAAGTGAATAGATGATTGTGTGTGTATATGTAGCGGAGTGAATGTCTAAGTAAGGGAATTGCCACTTGTGAGTTTGTGCATTTGTGTGTAGTGTAAGGTGCTGCATATTGTGGTTATTTATAGTGTAAAACCGTGGTAAGAAAAGGAAGGTTTGAGTAGTAAAATTTGAATTAAAAAACAAACATTAAAATGTGAAAGTAATTGAAACTTATTACTTAAACACTTTTTGGTTGAATTTAATTTCTTAACTACTTGGAAATATTTATTTGTGCTTCAATTATTTTATTTAACTTTACTTGAAGTGACAATAAGTATTTCTTATATTGTTTGTGTGTATACTGTGGGTGTGTGAGGGTGTGTTGTTGTGGTGCATGTAGTGAAGTGTGTTGTTAACTTGTTAAAGTTAGTTAGCAACCATGTCAAATGAAGTGTATACTTCTACTACTTTAGTACATCAAGTATTGACTTCTTCTCCAACCATTGATGATGGACAAAGAGAAAATTTGTTCCATACTTCTTGTAGGGTACAAGGAAACTTGTGCGTAATTATTGTTGATGGTGGTAGTTGTACTAATGTTGTAGCTGCATCATTAGTATTGAAGTTGAAACTTGTAACTACCCCGCATCTTAAACCCTATACATTACATTGGTTGAATGATTAAGATAGTCTTTATGTGACCTAAAGGGCTAGAGTACCCTTCAGTGTAGGGGATAAATACTATGATGAAATCGGGTGTGATATTCTACCTATGTGTGCATCCTATATATTGCTTGGTAGGCCTTGGTTATATGACAAGAGGGTCTTACATGATGGCTTCAAGAATACTTATGTATTCTAAAAGGAGGAAAAACGTATTATTCTGAATTCGATATTGCCTTCAAAGGTCCAAAAGGTTTAGCAACAGATCCGTAGACCATTAGAGATTCTTGAGAATCACAACCACATGAACCAACCTTTAGAGGGCCACATTGTGCAGAAGCAGACATGTCAACCTTCAGAGGTACTAGAGGCTCATGAGTAGTTGAGTAAACCATTGGAGAATTCTGAGGGTTAGAGTCAAATGAGCCCATCATCAGGGAGCCAGACTATGCAGAGACAATTGTGTTTACCTTTAAAGGTTTCAAAGGGCTGTGAGCAATCGGACTAACCATTAGAAGGCCATGAGGGTCGGCGCCATACAGAAGAGCTAGAGAAGAAGAAAACAATTTCAGTGGAACGAGTTGAGATAGGGGAGACCTCAGTAGATAATGGGTGATTATTTGTATTGCAGATGAGATATATCCTAGAAATGGAGGAGAGAAAACAATCACCCCCATATGGTATTTCAAATATTGGGATTCTATAGTGATATTTCTTCAAGTGGCTTGCTTGGAGGAAACAGAGTCTCTGCATTTGACCTGTTAGATTTGAGGACAAATCTTTTTGAGGCCCGAGGAGATGATAGGAATCAAAATCCATCAAGACCTATCATTAGGGCAAGAGCTAAAGGATTTCAAATCTTAGTGATGAGGGCCCATTTCGAGCACATCGACCTCAGAATTATTTGTTTACTAACCTCTTTTCTCTTATTCATGTATTGTATATTCCAACAGGCACACATATCATGCTTTATAGGGCGATGGACAAACTCACTAAGAATCAGCTTGTGGGTTATCTATGGACAGACCTAAATTGGTGATGAGTTGGGTCGACGAATCCTATCGAAGAGCTAGCATGATGAAGACTATTTTTATTTATAATTATTTTTTTAGACTATTTATATTGTAATCTTTCTTTTAGGAAACTTTCATTTGCTTGTAATTATGTTTTTAGGACCGGCCACCCTAAAAGTGGCATAGTTGTAATTTTATGAACTTTTTAACCCTAAAGGGAGCAAATATAAATACTTGCTTAAGTAGGTTTTTTGGGGGAGAATTTTTCAAAATAGAACTTCACATTTTACGTGAGAGGGTTAGGGTTTATTCCTAATTCAATTGCTCTTATCAATTTCAAATCCCAACTTGAGGTTGTGGTGAGTGGCATCAAGGTTAATTTGTGAGTAATATGAATTTACTTTGTTGCAATTTCTTTTCTTCTCTAGTGAGTAGTATCTAGGGTTGATTTGGATGTTTAATTGACCAAATTTGATTGCATTTGTAATCAAATTCTTATTGCTACAATTGATTGGTTTTAGCCCTTAAGTTTTAGCCTTCAATTTAGCTTCATTTGAACCGTGGATCATTTTGTTGGGAAAGTGGATCACGAAATTGGATCTTGTTGTTCTTGTGTGTAATTCACGTGAAATTACTTGTGATTATTGTTATATTGGAGGAAATTATCATTGTTGAATTGTTAATTGCAACTTTGAGCATTCGGATTTCATTGCATCTCCATTAGGGTTCACGTAAATTCTATTAGTTTAAACCAAGATTGGTTTAGTGCATTTGAGGTTTATAATTTGCACCAATTGCATGTGCTTAATGATGAGATCCATGATGGGAGCCAAGCTAGTAGATGGAATGTGGATCCTCTTGAAGTGTCACCTGGATCGATCACAAGAAATCGAGCGAAACGATTCAAGGAAGCACTTAACGAGTTGATAAAGGATGTCCACGAAGCCGAAAAGGATTGGAGCAATCATGAAGTTGGAAAGGATTGGAACAACCATGGGAATGCCCTTACTCTTGTACAAGTCATAACGGATACGGGATGAAAAGGGCGTGTCTTTACAAGGCAAGGCCGTGTAGGAGTCTCAAGGTTACACAGAATCATACACGGTCATATACACGGCTAAAAGGCACGGCCGTGTATGGAGTCAAGAAAATCCACAGAAAGATACACGTCTAGAAGTACACGGCCGTGTATCTCTTCAACACCGGCTCAAGGCCGGCTCCAAGGTCGTCGGCCTATATGTTTGTTTTGTTGATTTTTACGTAACTTATCTAAGCTATGTTGTTTTGGGCTTTATTGTTACGAATTGTAAACCCTAATATAAAGCTCCTAGGGTTAGAATATAGAATATACAACATTGAAAGTTTGAAAACACTTTTGAGAGAATTCCTCTCTTGGTTCTTTAAAGAACTAACCTAGAACTTATCGGATTTTATTTCCGTAGCGTTCATTCCGACTTATCAATCGGTCTTTCATCCCGATTGTGGCGTCTTCATATTATACCAAGGTTCTTGTCTCGCTTATAGACAACGGGTCACGGTTTCCACTAGAGGGTGTTTGGCATCTTAGGTAACGAATTCCGAACATATTGGTATTAGGTTTCGTCACATGTTGGCGTGGTTCGTATCAGTTAGAAATTCGATCAAACCGATCTCGCATCAGTTTGGCATCAGAGCTTAGGTTTGTCAAAACATAAGTTCAGTTTGAGGAAGGTAACATCAAAACCCTAACTCCAATCGTTCATATCAATTGTTAGTATTCAATTTCATATTATTAATTGTCTATTGAAAGTGTAGTATCTACTAGTCGATTTGTTACAAAAAAAAAAGGAAGAATCACGACACAAAAAAAGAGCGTGATCAAGAGTAACTACAAAGACAAAAAAAAATAAAATTGGAAGAAAAAAGAGGAAATTTATGAACCCTATAGTTGTTTTGAGTTCTATGGAAGGGAATTGGTGTAGTTTGGGTTAGTTCCAAGAGAATTGAGAAGAGGAATTGGCGAGTCGATATCATCATTGTTTGTGAGAATACACGAGTGACTGTGTGATCTCATCATTTGAGTGAAACACGTAAGGGAGTGTATTGTGAGGCTTAATCATATATATATTTGTGTTAGTACTAATCTTTTCTGCAGGAACTATGTCGAGGCAACATTCTCCTGAAAGTGAGAGGGGAAGGTTTGATGCTAGGTTAGTAATTGAGGCATTGAGGGGTGAGATGAAGAGAATGTTTCAGGAGGGAATGGAACAAATTCATGAGACGGTAGAGCAAAGACTAGAGCAATCTACAAACGTCTTTTAAGGGCGTAAGAGGGAGAGTCGTTCTAAGAGAGTACAAAGGGGTGGAGATGAATTGTCGGATGATGACTTTGATGAGCCTTCTGTTGGGAGTTATAGAGGTTATAGTGGTCGAAATAGAGGAACTAGGGATTGGGAAGATAGAGGAGATAGGAATAGAGAGGATAATCAATTGAGTAGTATAAAGATGAAGATTCCTCATTTCCAAAGGAAGAATGATCCCGAGGTGTACTTAGAGTGGGAGAAGAAGGTAGAGATGGTGTTTGATTGTCACAACTATAGTGGGAGAAAGAAAGTGAAACTTGCTGCCATTGAATTTTTGGATTATGCCATAGTGTGGTGGGATCAATTAATGTTGAATAGAAGAAGGAATGGCGAACCACCTATTGAGTCATGGGAAGAGATGAAAAGGGTGATGAAGAAGCGGTTTGTGCCTACATATTACTATCGTGAATTGCACAACAAATTACAACCTCTTAAGCAAGGAAGCCAAAGTGTAGATGAGTATTTCAAGGAGAATGAAGTAACGATGATCAGGGCGAATGTAGAGGAGGATAGAGAGGCTACCATGGCTAGGTTTCTTGCTGGATTGAATAGAGAAATTCAAAATGTCGTTGAATTGCAGCATTATGTAGAATTAGAAGATATGGTCCATATGGCTATAAAGGTTGAGAACCAGCACAGGAGGAAAAGTAGTAGTAATGCACGGTTTCAATAGGGTATTGGTTCATCCACCTGGAAGACTAACCAATGGAAGAAGGAAGAAAAGCCTTTACCCACCAAACTAAAAGGAGAGCTGAGGCAAGCGAGTTCTACTCCTGGTAACCAAGGTAACCTTGATTCTTCTACTTCTAGAAATCATGACATTAGATGTTTTAAATGCCAAGGTAGAGGCCATATTGCTAGTCAATGTCCAAATAGGCGTGTGATGATTCTACGTGATGATGGTGAGTATGAGATTGAGGGGGATAGTGAGGAAGATGATATGCCTCCATTAGAGGATGCTAGTGATGATGAGGAGCCTGCAATAAGGAGGTTAGTGGCAGTAGTGAAGCGAGCTTTGAATGTGCAAGTGAAGGAAGAAGAGGAGGTGCAAAGAGAGAATATATTTCATACTAGATGTTATCTAGGAGATCATATTTGCAGTTTGATCATTGATGGAGGAAGTTACACCAATGTGGTGAGTAATTTTATTGTCGAGAGGTTGGGACTCAAAACTATTAGACACCCTAGTCCATATAAATTGAAGTGGTTGAATGATAGTGGCGAGACTAAGGTGAGTAAGCAAGCCTTGGATGAGGATGAGGTGTTGTGCGATATAGTGCCAATGCAAGCATGTCATGTGTTGTTGGGGAGGCCATGGAAATTTGATAGGAAGGTTGTTCATGATGGCTTTTCTAACAAGTATACGCTTGTTCACCAGGGAAAAAGCTTTAATCTTAAACCTTTAACACCTAAACAGGTGTATGAGGATCAGTTGCAGCTACAACAGTCTTTTGCAAAACATAAGGTGAGTGAAAAGCAGAGGGAGAGTGAGAGAGCAAAAGACAATGAGAGAGAAAAGGAATACAAAAGTCAATATCAAAAGGAAAAAGAGATGAAGGCTGGAAAGAGTGTGAGAGACCAAGTTGAAGGGGGATCAACTTTGGTGGTGAGTGAAAAGGAGAGTGCAGCCTTGTAAAAGGAGAGTTGTGTGGCAAGAGCGAGTGTAGTAAGGAGAGCGTTAGTGATGAGGCAACCTATGTTGTTGCTGGTTTTTAAAAAAACATGTTTGACTACTAACGAACTATCTAACTCTTTGCCTAGTGTGGTTGTGTCTATTATGCAAGACTTTGAATATGTCTTCCCTGAGGAGATTCCAAAGGGATTACTACCACCTATTTGTGGTAATGAGCACCAAATTGACCTTGTACCCGAAGCATCGATTCCAAACAAGCCAGCTTATAGGAGCAATCCGGAGGAGACAAAGGAACTCCAAAGGCAGGTCGATGAATTAATGGAGAAGGGGTACGTGAGAGAAAGCATGAGTCCATGTGCAGTGCCTGTGATTTTGGTGCCTAAGAAGGATGGGTCATGGAGAATGTGTATTGATTGCCGCGCCATCAACAACATCACGGTAAAGTATCGTCATCCCATTCCTCGCTTAGATGACATGTTAGATGAGTTACATGGGTTTAGTGTCTTTTCCAAAATTGATCTGAAAAGTGGATATCACCAAATTAGAATGAAAGAAGGTGATGAATGGAAAACCACATTTAAAACAAAATATGGATTGTATGAGTGGTTAGTAATTCCTTTCGGTTTAACTAACACACCTAGTACTTTTATGAGACTTATGAACCATGTTTTGAGGACTTTTATTGGCAAATTTGTGGTTGTCTATTTTGATGATATTCTCATTTACAGCAAGAGTTTGGAAGACCATATATCTCACTTGAGGGATGTTTTGGAAGTGCTTCGAAAGGAGCAATTATATGCAAACCTCAAGAAATGCACTTGTTGCACAGACAAACTTGTGTTTCTTGTTTTTGTTGTTAGTGCACAGGGAATACAGGTTGATGAAGAAAAGATTCGTGCGATCCAAGAATGGCCTAGTCCAACTAATGTAAGTAATGTGCGGAGTTTCCATGGACTAGCGAGTTTTTACAGGAGATCTGAGAAGGATTTCAGCACCATTGCAGCACCACTTACTGAGCGTCGATCTAAACTACTTCCTAGAGGTGATTGACCATTTCAAATTCTTGAGCGCATCAATGATAATGCATACAAGATAGACTTACCAAGTCAGTATTAAGTAAGTGCCACATTTAATGTTACTGATCTGAGTTCTTTTAATGTAGGCGATGATTTGAGGACAAATCCTTTTCAAGAGGAGGGGAATGATGAGATCCATGATGGGAGCCAAGCCAGTAGATGGAATGTGGATCCTCTTGAAGTGCCACCTGGACCGATCACAAGAAATCGAGCGAAACGATTCAAGGAAGCACTTAACGGGTTGATAAAGGATGTCCATGAAGCCGGAAAGGATTGGAGCAATCATGAAGTTGGAAAGGATTGGAACAACCATGGGAATGCCTTTGCTCTTGTACAAGTCATAATGGATACGGGATGAAGAGGGCGTGTCTTTACAAGGCACGGCCGTGTAGGAGTCTCAAGGTTACACAGAATCATACACGGTCATATACACGGCTAAAAGCACGGCCGTGTATGGAGTCGAGAAAATCCATAGAAAGATACACGTCTAGAAGTACATGGCTGTGTATCTCTTCAACACCGGCTCCAAGGCCGCTGGCCTTCATGTCTACACCGCCGGCCTATATGTTTTTTTTGTTGATTTTTACGCAACTTATCTAAGCTATGTCATTTTGGGCTTTATTGTTACGAATTGTAAACCCTAATATAAAGCTCCTAGGGTTAGAATATAGAATATACAACATTGAAAGTTTGAAAACACTTTTGAGAGAATTCCTCTCTTGGTTCTTTAAAGAACTAACCTAGAACTTATCGGATTTTATTTTCGTAGCGTTCATTCCAGCTTATCAATCGGTCTTTCATCCCGATTGTGGCGTCTTCATATTATACCAAGGTTCTTGTCTCGCTTATAGACAATGGGTCACGGTTTCCACTTGAGGGTGTTTGGCATCTTAGGTAACGAATTCTGAACGTATTGGTATTAGGTTTCGTCACACATTGGCGTGGTTCGTATCAGTTAGGAATCCGATCAAACCGATCTCGCATCACTTAACCCCTAATTTAGGCACATCATTTTTGGTATCAGAGCTGCAAATACTTGGTTCATTTCAATATTGATCACGTGGTGTTGTGGAATTAGTTATAGATCTTGAGAATTGACGCCATTGTTCATGTGATTGGAAGCTAGTTTGATTGACATTATTTGTTTGTCATTCAAATTGGTTTTCCATGTGCTTAATCTTGGTTTTAGGCACATCAAGTAATGCAATATATGGAAGGTCACCAAATACCTCAATCTATAAAGGCTACAATGGTATGCACGTTTACATTGCCCCTAGGTAACCATTTGATATTCATTTGACTACACCAAAGTTGCTCTTATAGTTTGGATCCAACCAAATTACTAGCCTAGAATGAAATGGAGGAAGTGGGGTCCTTAGTATAGCTAGGACATGTTGCCTAACCTATTAAAGATTACGCAATACCTATACTTGCACAAAAGATAAATAAAGGAATGCTACTTCTTTTACAAAAAAGCCTTTAGAGAATAAATGGAAAGAAAGAAGGGGAAGTCTCTGCCTCCATTCATGGGATAAACTAGTCTAAACATTTTTAAAAGAATCTACATAAACTTAAAATAATAACCATACAACCAAACTAAAACTATAGCTTTGAAATCAATTAAGTAATGTGTATGTTACTAAAACAAAGTTGGTCTTACTGTAAAATCCCCTTGAAGTCGTTATCCAACATAAGATCAATGAGAAAGAAACTAGATTGTGTTTCTCTAGCCTTCTTGGCAAGCCAATATTCTGCTCTCTTGAAATATGATTAAGCTTTCCTTGTACTTCCTTTAGCAAAGTTCTTATTTAGGATATATCATTCCATATGTGCTATCTTACAGCAAGACAGGGTAACCATCTTAATACCATTAGTGAATTTTTTCCAATCATGACTTAAGATTTTACGGCTTGCAATACTTAAGGCCCTTAATTAAAGCAATCAACTCAAAAAATTCAATAGATTTTTTATGAGAAGCAAAACTAAAGGACCATATCATTTTCCCATTACTATCCATTAATATACCATCTCTACTATCTTTACCGTTATTGAATTACCATCAATATTAAGTTCATAAAGGTTTTACTAATGGCATACTTAAGACATTGACAGACCTTTTTTCCTTTTTAGAGCGTTTACAATATTTAGAAACAAACCATCATCATTAATAGTTTGTTTATTAGTAAGGGGATTAGCCCTCCCAACATTATACAAATCATCCATAACGTGCAAAACAAGGATCTTAGGAGGCTTTCAGTTATTTCCATAATTTCTATTATTTCTTTCATTCTAAAGATGCCATAAAGTCACAATAGGCACTAAAACATGAATGTGATTTGTCATATTTGAAGCCCTATTATGCCAAAACATTATCATAACATTAATGGGTATGATTATTGGAAAATTAACAATTCTAAAATGTGATGCCACCTTATACCAAACATCTAAAGCATACTTACATGTTAAAAGCTCTGCATATCTATTTCACAATCTTGTAAACACAATGAGCACCTAGAAACAACAACCCTACTATCATATGTTGGAGTGAAGGATCACGTACCTTTCCATATGAAGAACAAGATTTTTAGAGGTAGGAATTGATTCCATATTATTCTATAGAGCTCACTTTAGTAAATTGTTTTTTTCTAAGTTCATTCCAAGAGCATGACATAGAGAAAAAGCTTTAGAGGAAAGCATCTAAATTAGATAGTCCTTAGTTTCCTAACAAATTCTTAAATTCATTATATCATCCAACAAGTACATAAGAACTAGACTAGAGAGGGTGTCAACATCCAATTGCTATTATTCCAAAGATAATTGACTTTTAAGCGAGGTGAAATAATTGAGGAAAAAATAGCTAATTGACCTTTAGGGTGCCAATGGTCATACCAAAAGCTAACTTCACCTTGGTTAAGGATAAAAAATTTGTATTTTTAGCAATTTCCCATATCCTTAAAAGTTGTTTTCATAAAGGAGACGATTGTTGAATGCTAAGACCTCCACTTGATGCTTACCTATAAGGCATTTAACCAACATGAACTTAGAGAACAAAGATTGATCAGTTTTGTGTTTCAACTAGAGTTTAACCTTGAAAGATCTATAAATATTCAAAAGAGATCGAAGACCAACACTTCCTCCTTGCATAGAAAGGCATAACTTACCTTAAGAAGTTGAATGGATTGATTTAGAGTCAACTAAATCCCCCAGTAAACCTACTTTCAACTTTTTTAATTACCCATTTTGGTGGTTGTATGGTTTAGAAGATGCATGGAGGTGAGGAATTTGGTGATATGATTGGTTACGATTTATCTAACACATAAACTCTCTTCCCATTTTAAATATCATGCCAACATGAAAGTAAGAAACTGAGAAATTAGACGATTAGAAATTGATCCACACTATGCTAAAGGCATACATTTTGAATGTTCCCAACTATATTGAACCAAGCAATATGTTAAAATAATATTATTTTTTTAAATCGCAGAATAGCATACCTCAAAAAACTATTCCAAAAATAGGTTGTGAAATCGTAAATCTAGTCTGCGCCTTTAGTAATTTGTATTGAAAGCACAGACATGGTTTATGCCTTTAGTACAATTGTATTATTTTTTAAAAAATAAAATTGCACCACTTTATGCGTTATCTTATAATATACGGAAAAAAAAAAACAAAAATTGAGTCCATTTCATCATAACTTCGTCTCTTTTTTTTTTTAATCAATTCGGTAGCTGATAGCTTATAAAGACATAGTAATTTGACTATTATAAAAATACCAAATGGCAGCATGGTTTACTCTCTAGTATAGTAAACTAAAATCAATTTTTTTTTTATGCATTATGAGTTTTGTAACTCTATACAAACAAAAAAATTAGAACCCTTCAAAGTTGAAAAAAAAAATAATGCTAATGTGATTTGCTTTTCTAACTTTGAAAGATCATAACTTTTTTACTTGTGTAAAGTTATAGAGCCTATAATATATATAAAAAGATTGATTTTAGTCTACTATAGTTGGGACCAAACCGTGTTGCCATTTGGTTTTTTTTTTTTATAGTCAAATTACTATGTTTTCATAGTTTGCTAACTACCAGATTTATAAAAAAAAAAAAAAAAAAGAGATAAAGTTATGACGAAATGGACTCAGTTTTTTTTTTCTTCTTTTTCGTATATTATAAGATAGAGCATAAAGAAGCGCAAAAAAAATAATAATTTTTTCAATAATTAAAAATAAATAAATTTTTCCTTGAAGGTGCAAACTCAATTCGTACCTTTGCAACCTATTTTTGGAATTAAATAATATTTTTAAGAGATTATTTGATGAGAATTACAATTATAAGTTATTATATTTAATATAATTGTTCTCCTATAAACACTTTATGCCATTATGTAACATGTTATTTATGAATGGTAAGAACAAACTATAAGAATTTTGATAATATCTTATCTCTTTATTTCATATGAAGGTATTTTGTACAAATTGTAGCGGTGAGTTAGTGGGTTGGGTCACAGATTTATAGTTCCCTTCACAGGATGGGTTTTGGGTACTAAATATAAACCTTATAAGGTTTTGGAATCGGTCATAAGTAGCCCACTAGGATAGTGAGTTGGGTTTGGATTTTATATAACTCAACATAAACCCGATCTAGTGGCATTTGTAGTTGTGGGGCATGCATTTGCAGTTAATAATTAAAATAAAGTACAATTTTGTCTCCCTTTGTCTTTTCTACACTGTTACAAATTTAAAATAGCCACATTAATCAAACAGTAAAAAATTTAGTTTTTAAAGTAGCTTTGACATGCTATTCTATATATCATACGAAGGAGCCTTCTCCATTGAAGAAGAAAAAGTTGCAATTAGTGTTTACAAAAACGGTGAGCTTAATTTCAATTACTTTACATATTTTCAATTTAATACTTGTTTTAATGTCAATTTTATTAACAGTATTTGCATTTGCTTTCTTGGTATGTAATATTGGAAGATTAAGCCAGGCTTCCTGCTTCATTTTGATGAAATGTAATATATGTCTTGCATAAAAGCAGCCATGGAATTGGAATATATAAGCCATTCGTACGAGTCGACCGCTTATTAATAAAACTCATTGCTGCCTTCTCCAGCTTGGAAGGATCGCTCCCAGGGAAACTAAGAGTCTGCGCAGCTACATAAACAAGGTGCCTTTCATAGCGTCTTTCTTTTATAGAAAATATTCTCTAGATTTTTTTATTATATTTATTATAATTAAAACCTTAGAATTATCATAGAATATTGTAATTAATTAACCATAGACGACGGTTGGTGTAAATAATTAACCATTGCAGAAAAATGCAAATGGATTATAGGAAAATTAATTTTTATTTTTTAAAAAAGGAAACTATTTTCCTAAGTTTTCCATTAGCATTTTGGAATGTCGTTAGTCACCATCATTAGTGACCAGTCACAACTTGCCTTTCATCTATCAAAACCACCTTTTTGGCAAAATAATCACACCTTCATGTTATGTTGCGAGGTTTGTGACTTGTGCTGTTCCAGCTACTATTTAAAAGTACTGAGTAGCTTATACTTGCTTTTCCACCATATGAAATCAATTACTATGTAAAACTTAGTAGGTTATACTTGCTTTAATTCATAAGACTTGCTCCACTCCATGAGGGAAAAAGATCTGTAAAGTATATGCGCTGTTTTGAAATGCATATAACAAATTTTCTTTATTATAGATCCCCTAACTAAGGCTACATATATTTCAAATATAGCATTTCCATGTTTTTGTTTGATAAAAATCAATTAGATAACTATGTATAAAAATGCATATATGCATTTGGTGGAAATAGTTAATCGTGGAAAGGGGGTATTAGCTAGTTAACCCTCTCAATTATTGTGTTTGTGCTTCTGATGTGCAATTGTTTTTCAAAACTCTTAGAAAAAGAAAAAGAAAAAACTATTTCCTCAATCAACTATTTAAAATGTTCATTTATCCTCTAAACTCAAGCCTATACATTTTGAGAGTTTAGGGCTAATTTGTTTATCAATTTAGAGACAAGTTCCATGCTCTACTAGTTTTAGAGTAATCACGCTTGTGGCCAAAGTGAAACTTGTTTAATGAGGTCCAAATTAGACATCATTTGTTGAAGACTACTAACATTTCCACTTTATGAACATTTTTAAAGAAGGAAATAAAGCAGCTGGTTTTCTTGAATTTCTCTAGATAGCTTAAACATGATATTCTTATTTTGCCACTGTTCATTCTTTTGATAGAATAGAATTGGTTTGGTTAGTTTAGACAGGTTGGTTACTCCTTCAATAGAAATTGTAAATAGTCAAAAAAATAAATAAATAAAATAAAAAGAGGTAGGTTTTATGCCTCCTTTATGTGCCTATAATCACCTCAAAATATCTTAAGGGTAGCAGGTAAGTTGAAACCCACCTTTTCAGAAGTACGAAAAAGGCATGTACTCGTTTCCCCGTTTTTGCAGTACGTATTTACAGTAATGTCTAAAGCTAATACTCCCATATACATATTGCTGGAATTGGGTTTGTTTATAATGGATTGCCATACGAAAAACAACAGCAGAAAAAATATATACTATATATATATATATAAGATAAAGAAAAAAGGAAGAATATTGACCTGGAGATATGATGAAATTGCCGTACTGACATGTTACAACTAATTAAAAATTAAAAAGTTAGCGTTATTGAGAAAGTTTAAGCTGAACTATTGAAATCTGGTGGTATATCAACGAGTCAACGGTCACAAATTGTACCTTCTTGAGGCTAAATATTTGTTTGGATTGGATGTCTATAGTTCTGGTCACAAATTGATTAATGTGCGGCGTAGTGTCAACACGTGGTAATATATTATGTTATCTTTGATTTGATATTCATGTATTAATTTTCCATCATAGGGTATAGAGATTATCTTTTCTTAAGAGAAGATCGGTTGTTCCGCTCCATTAAGGACACGGGGGTTTTATATCACACTACTACTGTCTGCTAATCCGTGTAGCTGCCGATCATTGTATGCTTCGACACTTGAAAAGCTTGTTTTAGGGTATCTTTTGACGGTGGTACCATCAGGGTCATTCGCAGGGATCCTCGTATATGTCGTTTTACACCTTATTGCTTAACTTAATGTACTCTTAGATCATAGCTATCAACCTACATAACATACGTAATCTAGACAGCTTGCTGCTTATTTTGCCACTCGCCAGTTGGTGAGATTAAGCATATACTTTAAGTTTGTTATGGCTTAAAATTCTGCTCGCCCCGGTTTAGATTGCTTTAAGTTATTGGGGTTCAAATTTCCTGGGGAATGAAACGGGATCCGTCATTAAACAATGTCGTTTTTGGCTCAATCACCAACCTTTCCGTCTCCAAAAAGAAAGAAAAAAAAATCTGTCACATGTAATATTATGTTATGTTTGATATGTTGGAATCAATTTAAAATAAAATTGCGATTTTGATTTTATTCTATTTTTTATAATTGAATGTATTTTAAAAATTCAGAATTTTAATTTTTTGAAATAGTGCATTACCTGTGATTCTAGCATTAAGAAGACGGAATCGCAACTTCATTCCATCTAGTTAATTAAAATTTACAAAAACAAACATTTAATATATAATACATATTTATTCTATTCACAAATTATAAGTATTTTTTATTATTATCACTATATTACATGAATTGAATGGTCCAACAGACATTTCTAAATATTGGAGTGGATTTATCATTCCTTTCTCAATTTCATTCTGTTTCAATTAAATCCATTGCACTCCAAACTATTCCGACATATCAAACATAACTTTACATTAATTTGTTCGATTAGATAAGCTACAACCATGCAACAGTCTACCAAAACAAATAAGACCATAGTACCCCCAAGCCACCATTGAATCGAGACTACCCCCACACAGACCACGTCCAAAAAAACAACAAACACCACGAATGGTGGCTCCCCCTCTTCTCTCTCCCTTTTCTCCTCTCTCTTTTCTCTAAGAACCAGAATCGATTTGTTCATCTCTGTCTTCTTTAGCGATCAGGGAGCCCACGCGTCCCAACGACCATGAGGTATCACCTTCCGGCAACATAGAAGAATGGATGATTTTGACATCATCGGCTGGTTTGAGATCTTCACTGGCCAGCTCATTACCCCTTTACTTTGCCTTGTAGTTATACAAGGACATGTAGTGGCTCTACAGTCACCTGGCTTAGTGTTACACTCTATAAGGTATCCTAGTTGCGATAAGCCTCCATCAGTACTTTCGTGAGAGAGGACTTTACCCATGTTGTCCTAAATTATGTCGACTACTCATGAAGTGTTTGAACTATAAATTGCAACAATAGGATTAACTTATAACAGCAAATTACCAAAACCTTATATAAACAAACTTAAGGTCTATGATACACAACTTTGTCTTTCCTAAGTCCATAAAAATAATAAATTACATATTTGAAAGGAGAAAATCCAACAGTGTGGCCTTCTAAACTCTCCTCACGAGCTATGTTCTAGGCCCAACATCCACAAATAAAGGAACTCATCATAGATAATCTCCTAGCAGTGTTGCAGTAGAAGGGACCTGCAACATTGACAAATCTATTGGGGCAAACAAAACTACAATTCAATGAAGCGATACACTTTCAAACACTATGCATATGCAAGTCAAGCAAATTATCAAAAGTTGTGTATTTATTTTCTCTTCCAGCTGATTTGCCCATTCAAAAGGAAAGGAAAGTGATGCTTATAATCCTATTCGATTACATCCCATCATTCCCTCCACTCAGTCAAAGATGAAACCAATCTTTCAGAAGTTGGAAGCTACAAAGCCAATTCCCAATTTTTGCAATACATATTTAGAGTAATTCTAGAGTTTATACCTGCATGTATCTACTGCTGGAATTAGATGTATTTATAATGCTGCTAATCATTGTATGTATTTTTTCCAGCACATACAAAAGCTTAAACTTTTATTTCGGGATTTTGAATTTTATTTTTACGTTTCAAAATTTTTATTCTTAATTTTTTATTTTTTACTTTTACACAAGAAAAATGAATTGCTAACTTCATGACATCTCAATACTCAGTAATCTTACAATTGATAGTCCCATACATAACCTTCACACTTTTCAAAAATGATTCCTTACCTACATCAAAACCTACAGTAGGATTACTGTCCAGTAGTGATAATGACACTAACATCAAGGCTGTGCAATGGTTTTCTTTTTAGGATCTTAATTGGTTTTAGTCTAGTCAAATTTAAAAGTTAAGCCTAAATAAATTCCCGCATTCTCAACCCCCTTTTCATTTTCTTATTTTTCTTTTCTTGCACAATTAATAGGCTTAGTCAAATTCAAAAGGTAAAATAAAAGCATTTACTAGAGAAGACATCTTTTTAAAATATAGGGATAATAAATAAACCCCTTTTATTTAGAAAATGTTACTTCACTTGTCCACTAAAATGTTTGAAATTTACTTTTTTTTTTTTCCCTTAATATAAAATGTTTCGAAAAAAAATAAAATAAAAAACCAATGAAAATGCATTTTTTTTTTAAATATTACATTTTAGAAAGATGCTATCAACCAAGACTGAAAAATAAGAGAATTGTGATCATATAGGCGAACTGATCCTAACTAGAATACAAAATACTAGTTAAAAATGAAAAACCAAGACTTCAAGTTTTGAGGAGAGTGAAATTTAAAGTTTTAAGAAAACTTACTAGAAAAAAGAAAAAAAGAATGAAAGGAAAATAAAAAGAAAAAAGGTGATTTACTTTAAAAAAATTGCCTCATCAAAATTAATTTCATTATTTACAGAAGAAAGAAAAAATAAAAATATTTTATTTTTTAAAAAATAGAAAAATAGGGGAAGGGAGAACTCTTCTATTCTATTTTGGGGCCACTCTACCTTTGAATGCCTATATACCCACAAGTTGGTCTTTAACTGTCATTGTTTCCTTTTTACTAAAGAAAAATTTTCACTTCGTGATTCTTTTTGTTTTTTTGTTTTTTCCCAAAATTGTTGAATGTCTAAGGCTCTTAAGTGCTTTCCATACTCTTTTCACTTGATTGTGAAGTCCATTCACACATCTTTTCACTTGATTGTGAAGTCCATTCACACATCTTTTCATGAACTCGACTAGCGGAAGAGTAATCTGGAGGCTGTATTATGAGAGAGTAACCTTGATCTTGCTACACCAAGTGGTCCTTGTACTAAATTATGAGTTGTTTTGATTTAGTTTAGGTAAGAATTCTTAAAAAAAAAAATCCTAATTTGATTGTTATACTTTTGAAAATCCTAGAAATTAACCCTTTTATGAGAAAGAAGGAAAAAATAAATTTTAAGTTTTTTCTTCTGTTTTGAAAACCCTAATTTCTAAATTGAAAAAACTCTAAAAATTTTAATTTTTTTGAAAAATAATTCATTACTAAAAGTTTAAATTTGTAAAAATCTTGAAATATTTGGGGAAAAATTATCTAATGATAGAAATAAATATACAAATGTCATTAATGTCGTAATTATGCAATTATTATACTAATCATGTTGACATGCACATAAACATAAAATACTTAATCATGCCATAAAAGAAAACAAATATATAATAATCATCATAACACACACAAGCTTGCAATTAATCAAGCCTAACATGCAATTATAAATTATTCTAATCACTTTTATAAGTATGCAATGATGTCATAAATTATCCCGACATACATGCAATTATAGTATTAGCATGAAAACATTTAATGTAAAATATAATAAAAACAAGCAAACATTAAATAATAAAAACAAGCATGCATTGAAAAAAGTTAATTTTTCTTTACTTTTTGATTTTATGAAGAACAAAAAAAAAGATAAATAAAATGGTAAAAAAGGAGTAGAGAACTCACCTTGTGAACATGTCTTGGGGCAACTTTAGATTAGTGACTTACGGTGGTTGTCAGCAGCTCTAAGGCCGTCAGCATACAACTTGGGTGGAGCTCCACTTAGGGTAGTGCCAATTAGTGGTTAGGAATGCTAGAAGGTGGTGCAAGTCATGCAATACCACCTATTTATGTCTACTTGAATTAGTTTGAATTTGAGTTAATTTTGATGAGTTTCTACAAAATTAAGTTGTGAATTCTATAGATTCAATGGTGATGCATCAATTTCTAGGTTTAATTTTGTTGGAAAAAAATTATGGCTTTTTCTTGAAAATTCAAAATTCACATGTGTATTTTAATTTGAAAAATGACCTAAAAAAAAGTTATTGTTCACACTTAGATACATTTTCCCCACTCTTTTTTATTTTTATATATTATGCTAACTATATAAAATTATAAATATTATATTTTTGTATTACATGTAATCACCATAATTGCATAATACATACTACAAATTGTTATATTAAAATGGGTGAATCCCACTTTCTATGTCTATATTTTATTACAGTTCAATACTATTTGCTGGTGGCTAAGTACAAGTTTCTAATTGATCTACAATGACTAATTTAATAAAACATATTATCAACTATATTTAATTAAATAACATGATAAAAATAATAGTGAAATTAAAAAAATAAAAATAAAAAAATAAAATTAAATGGTAGAACTAGACAATAACATGGCCATGTCTACAACTATTGAAGTTGCCAAGCCAAAATACAAAATGTTTGATCTTTGTCATGTTTACTTCTACTCCAACAAATTCATCAAAGCCTTTTTTTCTTTTTATCTTCTTCACTTACCTTATTCCTTTTTGTCTCTCTATGTGAACGCTCAGTAAGTTCAAGCATGATCTTTCCACAACCCAAAAACTCTTTCTTGCTCATGATATAGAGCTAAAACCATAAGATTGTGCCATCCTAATGACTTCAAGAAAAAGAAATTGGCTAATTAAAAGCGGTAAAAGATAAATTTTAAGGCACAAACTTTTGCAAAATCATTAAAATGATGGAACCTTACATAATCACAACATACCTCCTTGAATGGCCTTAGTCAGCCATCCTAAGGCGAGATAGCCAACTAAGCCCCTAAGCTTTTTATGCAACCATTTCTTTTTTTTCTTTTTAATTTTTTAATTATTCTTCATTATATTATTTAAGAAAACATATTTAATGATATTATTTTATTAGATTAATTATTATGGATGAATCAAAAGCTAGCATGCAACCATTAACTAACCATCACTAGCAATGATGAAATATAAATATCAAAAGTGTCAATAGGAGAAAACACAAGTATATAAAATGAAATTTAACCTATTAAAATATATCAAAGCATATACAATAATATATATGTAATGCTTTATACTTTGAAGTACTTTTTCATCTTTATTTTCTTTTTCAAAATGTAGTAATAAGAATAAGGGGTGTTAAACTTTGTATCATCCTTATGTTGAGCTATTTTTCTACAAGACCTCCCCCTGTAGTATTGTCAATACAGTAGAGTTTATGACCACCAAATTCAGGATGGATTGGTGTAATCCTTCTATACCTAGAACGATAACAATTTATACATGTATTTATGTATATATGTATCTATAAAAAAATACTACACTAACTATATAAGATAATAAATATTATAACTATACATGGCATGTAAGTACCTCAATTGCATTGCTATGCAGGAGACCATTGGATTGCAGTAACTTGACCACATACTCCTACTCATAGCAGCAAAAGGCATGGTCTAGAAGCCCATAACTTACATCCTTAACATATTCTCATGATATTTCATTCTTCCAAACTCTTATAATCTAAACTTCAAACTCAATTCATCATTATCCAAATCAAATTGTATTTAAAGGAAATTACTAATCCTCTAATATCATCGATAGTCTCAATATCATAAAAGTAATAGAAATTTAATTAGTCTTTGTATGTAAACTAAATTCTCTAATCTTAATAACCTTTACAAATGCTATTATCATTCTAGTTCCCATAGTATAGATCATAACTAAACTACTCATATGGATAAATTTCCAAAGCACCATCAACACCTAAAATTAGAGTCCCAAAAGCTTGTTATAGAGGTATTGCATAACAAACAAAACCAATTTCATATTAATGTAACTATAATAAGTGAAAATTCTATATAAACTTGGTTAATAATTTAGTTTAAGTTCAATAGCAAACATTTACATCTCAACGTCCTAAGATTTAGATGATCAAATGCCCACATTGAAATAGAATCCCAATAATAATGGATCACTTGATCCCAACACCAACACAAATCACCTCATACTTGTTTACCACTATATCCACATTAAGCAACTTATATACTATAATTCTCCATAGTAGCATTTTATACAACTATAGTGAACCATTTACATCTATCTCTAGAATACTTGGCTTGTATCATAGTAATTAGCTATATTAGCTATATTGATAGCCCCAAATTACTAGGATATGGCAGTTTAGCATCTAAACTTCAAAACAATTCATACTGGCTATCTATCTATATCAATTATGTTCCTAAAATCATGAGAATTTTTAATATCAAGTTTCGATGGTGGGTTAATCTTACGTTCAGTTTTTAGGGTAGTATGACAACTTACATGAGTAGTAATGCAATATAAATGAATTATTAAATACCTAAATTTGTTAGAATTTCAATGGTGTACACACATATATAGCACCATATGACCATTTAGTGCCCCCATTAATCACATTACAGTTGATGTTGTAGTCTAATTTAACCAAATTACTGGCCTGAAAGGAATTAGGGGAAGTGGAGATCTTGGCATAACTAGAATTTGAAGTAAGCTGAAAATAGATAGTTATGAGTGAGCGAGCATACATCGGATCAATGAGTATATACGAATCTAATGCTGTGCATACAAATAAAAAGGACACATTGTACCTAGGTCCTACAATGAGTGATGCTTCAAGAAACCATGACAAAAAATATCTCTCATCAATAACTTTTGAGACTATCAAGATGATTAAACTCCATCATGCTCTACCCTCTTAATTTATCTTTATAGTTGACAAGGGGATAGGTCGTGGTTCCATGTCCACTTGCTCCTGGTGTAGTACAGTGTGCCTTATGGTGATATACTTCCATGCTATGCATATCTCGATTGAACCTTAGGTTAAATAGTTGTTAGTCATAGTCTATGTAATGTAAGTGAACAATTTCTTAACACTTTAGACAAGCAATGAAAATTGTATAGCTCCAAGAATTTCCCTCCACATCTTGGACATTTCATAACCTTTTGATGCATTATTTATATAATATATATATATAAAAGAGTGGATAACTTGAAAAATGCCCTTCCACTTCAAGGAACTTTTATGATAGATGATGCCATTAGTATTAGATGATAGCTTGGATGATTGATATATATATATAATGTAACAATATAGGCAATGCCTTAAATTGAAGTGAAACAAAATAGTACATATGTTCGTATTTAACATTTAAACCAAAAGGACCAATAGTAGAATAGGATAGAACACAAAATATGATAAGATAATCATATAATAAAATAGAATTATATTTGATTAATATGATATATATACATTTAAGTTTTTTTTTTCTTTTGATACTTATAGTTGAGGTTATACAACTTAGATTTTAAAAATTCTCTCAAGATAAATATATAGCAAGAATTGGATGACTTATATGTAAAAGTACTATTTTATCCTTCTATAACCAAAAAAAAAAATTATGATCATATATATAGCATGCCTTTGAAAAGCTGGAATTTTATAATATAGGGAATTGTTTATGGCCATTTAGTTTATATAAAAGAAAGTACATCTATATGCTATGGGCATTTGAAATGCTAAATAATGGATAAAATGTAAAGAATAATTCATTTTTTAAAAGTAAGATTCTCATATTAATATTAAATATCTTTAACTTCAATATTTAGCTTTGATACATTTGAAATAATTTTGCAATGCCCTAGAACCTATAACGTTATAACCCGCCATGTTTCCCTATTAGATAGAGACATGCAAAAGCTTCTATTACTCCTATTCTTCTACCTGTTTAACTTCACTACACATTAAAAGAGCAATAACTTTAATAATATAAACAAATGACTTATAGGCGAATCATTTTTAACCACATTGAAATTTTAAATTAAATCAAGTTTGATACCTCAAAATATTAATCCGTAAATAAGATTACTAAGATATTACCATGTTCATGCTAGCTAAAGAAAAAAAAAAGGAAAATAATTACACTAGGTCTACATACTAAATCAAAATGATTTAGGTAGTTTCCCACAAAGCGTCAAATGATCTAATTCTATTTCTCCATGCTACTCATCATCATAGTAGTAACAATATTGTCCATTATCCTCATCTTAATAATAATAGAACAAATCCCCTAACTCATCATATTCAGTGTACTCATCCTACCCACCAATAATTGAAAAAGAAGATGATTGAGCCTAAGATCAGCACATGAATACCCAAACACATGCACATGCCACAAAAATACAAATTACACACTTACATAATGTAACAAATACTTAATAAACAATCACTTACTTATCTTTGTGTTAATCATCAAGCAACATAGGAGTACTCATAACCCCGCCACTTTATTTCTTATGTAATTTAAGTGTTTTAAAGCTAGGTTAGGAACTACCACCTCCGATCCCAACTTTCTAATAATATCAGGAATTATCACCTCTGGCCCCAATACCCCTAAAATCTACCCTAGATTATTTCAATATTGAACTCCATTAGGAACAATGTCATATACCAATCATCAAGGTGCCCTATAAGGATCTATCACTTCTAGCCCCTCAGTTGATCCACATACAAGTAACCAACAAGACATTTACCAAGTTTACATTAATTCATTCGTTTACTATAACTAGCATGCACAACCAACAAGCATGGTAAACACATACCTAGAAAAGCAGTTTTGGGTTCTACTTGTCTGTAATTACCAAGTTCCTCAAAGCTTATCAAGAAACAATAATTGATTCTTAGTTCTACTTTACAATAAGACTTAAGCTTCACTAGGTAGTTCAACTAAGAATTAATCACCTATTTCTCCTTACCCAAGCTCTATTGTAGTACTAACTAATATGTCGTAAATGGATTAAAGCATATGCAATCAAACAATTGAAACAACTTCAAAGAAAATCTAGATCAACCTTCAATTATGGCATGAACCCTAAACCCTTTTGTAATCCGATTTGTTAATCAATGAATCTCAACACCAAATGATGATGTGCTCAATGGAATTAAGCACACAACACAAGATCAAATGAAATTCCAATTATCAATAACACTAAAATTGGTGTGAACTTCTTATAACGAGGAACTTCTATGCAAATGATGAAAGGCAATTAACAAGACAATATATAGGATACAATTCCACTAAATTGACAACAATATAAGGATGGAAATTGAACCAACAATTGATGTTGATTATGAACTAAGAACCATTCCTAACCAACATTAGATATTACACACTAGTTATGAAAAGGAAAAATCAACTTAGGAATTGATATTACTCACAATTCCTTAGGTGGCAACTCGCCACAATTGTAAGGATGAAATTGATAAGAGTCCTTATGAAAATTTAGGATAAACCTTAATTTCTTACGAAATTTGCAGCAAAATAAGTGTATTCCCTCCTCTCTAAACCCTACTTAAGCAAGTATTTATACTTGCTCCCTTTAGGGTTAAAAATGACTAAAAAATTACAACTATGCCACTAAAGGGTGGCCAGTCCTAAAAACACAAAATACAACCAAATAAAATGTCCCAAAAGCTTACAAAATAAATGGTTCAAGAAAAATAACAAATAAAAATAGTCTTCCACACTTCGGTTCTTCAAATCAATTCGTCGATCTAGCTCATCTTCAGTTTATGTCGGTCCGTGGATAACCCACAAGTTAAGTTTTAGTAAGTTTGTCCATCGCCTTGTAAAGCCTGATAAGTGTGCCAACTAGAATACATAATACATAAGTAATAGAAAAGAGATTAGTATACAAATAATTCTAAGGTCAATTTGCTTAAAAGGACCCTCATCGCCAAGATTTGAAATCCTTTGGTTCTTGCCCTAATGATAGGTCTTGTAAGATTTTGATTCCTATCACTGACTCAGAAGTGGAAAAAAAATGAAATAGAAAGAGTTAAGGAATATTCTTAAACAACATGGCCATGTGTATGGCTATGTCAAGAATACAAATAAGAACACATTCATGTACATGGTCGTATACCTTACTATATGAAAGGTCCTCTCGCCACACCTAAGTACACGGCCATATACTCAACATAGGCAAGTACACACTTATGTACCTGGCCATATACAACCCATTTCACCAAATGCTTCTCACAATCTTCATGGTAAGTACATGGCCATGTACCCCTCTAAACCTCTTGATGTGCCTCACTAATTGGATAACAAACACATCAATCAAGTGGTGTGAACAATAAATTCCAACAACAAAGGGAGTGATCACTAACTTCACAATTGATTCCCAAATTCACGAGTTTAACACTTAATTGATGTAAGGAAAAAACATGTGTATAAACTTCAATGGAAAACAAAGGAAATGAACTAGAATTCAATTCAATTTGAAATGATCAAATCTGAAAAATGAAGAACCATAATTCACATGACAAGGACAAATAACCAACAAATTGTAATTAGATATTACTCACTAAACACAATTTGTAAAAACAACAAGAGTAAGATTGATATTACTCACAATCCACTCTAGCCGGTTCTCACCACAATTTCACTAAAAAATTGATAAGAGATCCATTGCATGCAAAGGACAACCCTCACAGCAACAAGCGTTTGATTTTCAAAAATGACACAAGCTCCCCAAAAACTTAAGTATTTATACTTGCTCCTATTAGCTAAAAATAACACAAAAATTACAAAGATGCCACTTAAGTGGCCGGTTCCCATTATAAATACAAAAATGGTCTTTAAGTGGCCGATTCTTCAATTCAAGTGAACACATTGTAGACTGTTGGATGTAAGTCTAAAAATGTCCCCAATTTGATCCTTAGCATGTTTTATTTACCATCCTGTAAAACCGATAAATGTACCTGCTGGAATGCACAATAATTATATAATACAAAAGTAGATATTAAATCAACATCCTCAAGGTTTAGCTATTCATGGAGGATCCTTATGGCTAGATTTTGTAAACCCTTAGCTCGTGCTCTAGTGATTAGTCCTATAGGAATTTGACTCCTATCATCTCTTCGGGCCTCAGGAAGATTTGCCCTCAAATCTGATAGGTCTTCATGAATGTCATATGGAAAATATGGTGAAAGATCTACAACATTAAAAGTAGCTAAGACGCCATATTCTCCTAGTAATTCTATTCTGTATGCATTGTTGTTGATGCGTCTGAGAACTCTGAAAGGTCTGTCTGCTCTAGGTGATAGTGTTTGTGACTTCTTATGAGGAAACATGTCTCTATTGAGATTAATCCAAACTAGGTCACCTGGATTATAAATTTTGGTTTTCCTGTTCTTGTTTCCCTAAAGTTTCTACTGCTCTTGTGTTTTTTGAAGACATTCAAATGTCTTCTCATGAAGAATCTGAATTTGCTTGGCTCACTTAACTCCACTTAGGCTCTCTTCCTTTGTGCCAGTCCTGCTATAAGATCCAATGGAAGAGTAGGATTATAGCCATACACAACTCCAAAGGGAGACTTACCGATTAAACTATGAGTAGACCTATTGTAAGCGAACTCGAAAATAGGAAGACATAAGTCCCAATCAATCAGTAAGATTCTTGCCAACTGTTGCTCTTAGTAATGTACCAAGAGTACGATTAACAACTTCAGTGTGGCTGTCAATCTGGGGATGGCAAGAGGTACTATACATAAGTTTAGTACCAAGTCTTTTCCATAGTGTCTTCTAGAAGAAGCTAAGAAACTTAATGTCTCTGTCAAACACTATACTATGTGGAATACCATGCAATTTAATAATGTCCTGCATAAAAAGGTTAGCTATAAAAAGTGCATCATCTGTTTTGTGATAAGGTACAAAATGGGACATTTTGCTGAATCTATCAACAACCACCATGATAGAATCCTTTCCCCTTTGAGTTTTGGGCAGACCCAAAACAAAATCCATGCTGATATCAGTCTAAGGTTTAGTAAGTATAAGCAAAGGCATATATTCACCCTGAATGCATTTCTTCCCTTTTGCTCTTTTGCAAACTCCACACCTTTCCAACACCTTATGAACATCCCTTATCATAGCCTTCCAATAAAAATGTTCTTTTAACATGGCTAGGGTTCTCTTCTCATTAAAATGACCAGACAATCCTCCTGCATGTGCTTCCCTCACCAACAAGTCCCTTATAGACCCACAAGGTATACATAATTTTCCAGCTTTATACAAAAATCCATCAATCATGTAATAACCCTCAAACATCTTTCCCTCAGAATATTTCTCAATAATTGCTTTCAGATAATCATCATGCATATATTATTCCTTCAGCAATTCAAAACCAAGCAATTTCGATTGAAGAGAAGTGATAAGTACATACCTACGTGAGAAAGCGTCAGCTACCATATTCTGGTCACCCTTCTTGTACTTAATCACATATGCAAAACTCTCCAGAAACTCTACCCATTTGGCTTGGCATTTAGACAGATTTTGCTAACCCCTGAAATGTTTTAACAACTCATGATCTGTGTAGATAATAAATTCTCTTGGAACAAGATAATGTTGCCATGTCATCAATGCCCTTACTAAGGAATAAAATTCCTTATCATATATAGAGTAGTTCAAAGTTGTACCACTCAACTTTTCGCTAAAGTAGGCAATAGGCCTCTTATCCTACATTAACACAGTACCAATTTCCTATCATAGATGCATCATATTCTAACTCAAAAACTTTATCAAAATCAGGTAAAGCTAATACTGGAGCACTAATAAGTTTTTCCTTTACCTCTTCAAAACTCTTTTGAGCTATCTCACCCTAAACGAAAGGAACATTTTTCATGGTCAGTTCCGTTAATGGATTAACAATGCTACCGAAATTATGGATAAAGCGCCTATAGAATGAAGCTAGTCCATAGAAACTCCTTACATTAGCAACTGATTTTGGTGTTAGCCATTCTTTAATAGCCCTCACTTTCTCCTCATCAACCCTGACACCAAAACCATATATAATAAATCCCCAAAATGTTACCTCAGTTTGGTAGAAGGAACACTTTTGGAGATTTGCAAATAACTGTTGTGCCCTCAAGACTGAAAATACCGCCTGAAGATGCTCCACATGATTTTCTAACCTTTTGCTATATATCAGAATATCATTAAAATAAACAACAACAAAATGACCTAGGAATTCCTTCATTACATAATTCATTAACCTCATAAATGTGCTAGGAGCATTACTCAAACCAAACGGCATAACCATCCATTCGTATAGTCCATGGCATGTTTTAAAAGCAGTTCTCCACCCGTCTCCTTCTCTCATCTAAATTTGATGATATCCGCTTTTAAGATCCACCTTGGAGAACACTTGTGCACCATACAATTCATCTAACATATCATTAAGTCTAAGAATATAATACTTGTATTTGATGGTAATTTTGTTGATGGCTTGGCTATCAATGCACATTCTCTAAGTACCATCCTTCTTAGGGACAAAAAGGACTAGAACAGTACAAAGACTAAGACTCTCCCTAACAAAACCCCATCCAACTAGCTCATCCACCTGACGTTTTAATTGCTTAGCCTCTTTAGGATTCATGCGATACACAAGTCAATTTGGCAAAACTAACCTAGGTAAGAAGTCGATGGCATGCTCTATACCTCTCAAAGGTAGTAAACCCTTTAGCAAGCCATCAGTAAAAAGGTCATTGTACTCATCCAATACTTGAGATATGATAGGGGGTAGATGTTGATGCCCTTCCATTCCTAGGGCATACCTCATTTGTAACAAGTATACTGGCTCTCATCTGTTATAACCTCCTCTAAGTTACTTTATCCCATTAATAAGACCTTTTTCCTCCCAGATTTCTTGGCCTATATTAGAACCGCTTTGACCTTTGATGGTCTACTGATCTGTTACTAAACCTCTTGGACCTTTGAAGGTGAAATTGGGTTCAAGATGATACGTTTGCCCTCTTTTTGAAATACGTAGGTATTTTTGAAGCCATCATGTAAAACCTTCCTATCATATAACCAAGGCCTATTAGCAATATATGGGATGCACACATAGGAAGAATGTCACATTCAATTTCATCATGATATTTATCCCCTATACTGAAAGGTACCCTAGCTCTTTAGGTCACATGGAGACTCCCCTACTCACTTAGCCAATGTAATTTGTAGGGTTATGGATGCAAGGTAGTTACAAGTTTCAATTTTGATACTAATGAGGTAGCCATAAAATTAGTGCAACTACTACCATCAATAATAATAACACACAAATTACCTTGCACCCTACAAGAAGTGTGAAACAAATTTTCTCTCTACTCAACATCAATGGTTACAAAAGAAGTCAAGGCTCGGCGTAGTACATTAGTAGACAAATACAAATCACCTCCCTCCTGATTATTATCCTCATTTACAAATCCCCCATTTACAACAATATTAGACATGGTTGTTAAATTGAGTTATACAAAGACAGTTCAAAGGCAAGTGTAGTAGAATTCACAATCACCCTTTTACGCTAACAACAACAACACTACTCCACTTAACTTCACACACACTTCCACACTTCAATTACGACAACAAGTAGAAGTAATAATAAACGCTTCTCCAATTGTAAGTTAATAATTCCAACTAAGCAAAGTGTTCAAGCATCAATACATAATAACTTCTACACTTCAATGCTTGCTTTTTGAAATTCAAATTTAACCACTACAACTCCCTTCACTCATGACACATACACACTGATGTGCTTAAAACCAAGTTCAAGCACATACAAAAGACTTAAGAGAAACCAAACTCAAGTCAAGGCAAACTGGTTCCAACCAAAGGGCAAATGACGTGAACCCTAGTAAGATATGATGAAATCCAAACATCCAATGATATAATTATAATTCCACAATCATAATACCTTCTAACAACACCCTAATTTCATGTAATCCACGCAAATAATCCACAAATGACAAAGAAAACCTTAATTATAAGAATCCCTTTCCAATAGAAAAGAACACGTTTTCTAGGGGAAATCTTCAATGATGATCCGAATAGAATTGATAAATACTTCAAATAAGCACAAGAATTCGTGAACAATAAGATGTATTTCTGACCAAGAAATATCTCAATTCAACCCTAGATATGACACACTAGAGAAGAAAAGAAATCACAACAAAATGAAATTGATATAACTCACAATTTCAAGATGTTGCACTCGCCACAATTTCAACTCTTGGGATTGAAATTGATAAGAGTTTGGAACCAAGGTATGAACCCTAATTCTCACGTGAAATGTAGTGTTTAATCTGCAAAATGATAATCCTCCTCAAACCCTCTCTTAAGCAAGTATTTATACTTGCTACTCCTAGGGTTAAAAAGTGCTCAAAATTACAAGTTTGCCATTTTTAAGGTGGCTAGCCCTAAATGAAAATTACAAGGAAATAAAAGTGTCCCAAAACCAAAATACAACCAAAATAGTTCATCAAAGAAGAAATATATAAAAGAAATGGTCTTTAAGATACCGGTCTTCTATAGGATCCATCGGCCCAACTCATCGCCGGTTCAGGTCGGTCCATGGATAACCCACAAGTTGAGTATGAGGGAGTTTGTCCATTTCCCTATAAAATATGATAAGTGTGCCTGTTCGAAAACACAATACAAGAATAATAGAAAAGAGGTTAATATATAAATAATTTTGGGGTCGATCTGCTCAAAATGGGCCCTCATCGCCAAAATTCGAATTCCTTTAGTTTTTGCCCTAATGATAGGTCTTGTCGGATTTTGATTCCTATCACACACACTTACAATCCATGTGCAACGACCTTCAACACAACACAAACAAAGACACCACGTTGCAACACCCTTCAACTACACACTCACTTCGCCACAACACACACCTCAACCACAGTGCAAGCTTTAAACACAACTTACACTTACACTCATGGTACAGTACTTCTTCAATCATGGCACAACAACTTCAAATGCAACTCTTAATAAAGCTTCTCCACAAATGGTAAGAAACAATTCAAAATTATTCAAATTGCATTCAATCAATACTATACAATAACTCTTCACACTTAATGATCTACTTCAATTCAAATAATTTCCCTATCCTCTACGTAAAACAAATCTAGAAATGCAATTCACACTCCTCAATTCCAAAACCACATACAAGAAAATTTAGTTTTCTTTTATCACAAATAATGTATGTCTAATTCCGCAACAAACACAAGGAAATACCCTTCTTACTTCCCCTTCTTCTTATGGCAAGATCAAGAACACAAGGCTTACTATAAGATCTCCACTTCCACTTCAACAACAACAAATATAAAACAACAAAAATCATAATAAACTACTACAATTCCGCTTCAACAATTCGAATCAAGAAGTAAAATTCAAGAACCCTAAATTCCAATTAAAGTTCACGCAAACCCTACTCCACAACCTTTTCTTTAACACCAAAAACTATGATGTGCCTCACTAATTAGATAGCAAACACATCAATCAAGTGGCGTGAACAACAAATTCTAACAACAAAGGGCATGATCACTAACTTCACAATTGATTCCCAAATTCATGAGTTTAACACTTAATTGATGTAAGGAACAAATAAGTGCATAAACTTCAATGGAAAACAAAGGAAAGGAACTAGAATTCAACTCAATTTGAAATGATCAAATATAAAAAATGAGGAACCTAATTCACATGATAAGGATAAATAACTAACAAATTGTAATTAGATATTAGTCACTAAACACAATTTGTAAAAACAACAAGAGTAAGATTCATATTACTCACAATCCACTCTAGCTAGTTCTCGCCACGATTTCACTTAGAAATTAATAAGAGATCTATTTTATGCAAAGGACAACCTTTACAGCAACAAGTTTTTTATTTTCAAAAATAACAAAAGCTCCCCAAAAACCCTAGTTAGCAAGTATTTATACTTGCTCCTATTAGGGTAAAAATAACACAAAAATTACAAAGATGCCACTTAAGTGGTCGGTTCTCAAAACACAAATTACAAATACAAAAATGATCTTCAAGTGGCCAGTTCTTTAATTCAAGTGAACACATTGTGGACTGTTGGATGTGAGTCCAAGAATATCCCCAATTTGATCCTTAGTGTGTTTTATTTGCCGTCCTATAAAACCGATAAATGTACCTACTAGAATACACAACAATTATATAATACAAAAGTGGATACTAAATCAACATCCTTAGGGTTTAGCTATTCCTAGAGGATCCTTATAGCTAGATTTCGTAAACCCTTAACTCGTGCTCTAATGATTGGTCCTATAGGAATTTGATTCCTATCACCTCTTGAACCTCTCCATTCTCACCCCCTTTCAACCATTCTTCCATTCAATCATTCACCGATCAAGATAATACTCCAAATTTAACGTAAAATTCATCAAATTCCATGAATTTAAAAAAAAAATAGAATACTTACTCATCTTAATTAAAATCCACTACCCAAAACATTTTTGATTTAGCAACTTCTCGTCTAATTGAATTATTTGGAAACCCTAGTTAAACAACATGTTATCCCTTTAATCGTGATGTGCCTAAAAGGGGATTAAGTTAATGCAAATTAAACCAAATAACAATCCCTAAAGGACTGGCACAATTCAGTTCAAGGTGAAGCAATTGTAGCGTGACCTTAATTGCAATATATGGACCGAATGAAGTATTATATGAAATGAATCAACACAATAGTATATTCCTCAATGGTTATCACAAATTATACTTCAAAACCCATGTGATTACTACTAATAATCCACAAGAAAAATAACCGTGATCCCCCTTCCACAACCAATACTTTCATGGTTCAACAATGTGTAAAAATGAGGAATTTCAATCAAATATAACAAGAACTCAAATTAGCACAATAATTCGAATGATTATGAAGCAAATCTGACCAAGAAATATTCCAATTCAACCCTAGATATTACACACTAGAGAAGAAAAGAAATCACAACAAATTAAAATTGATATGACTCACAATTTCAAGTGTTGCACTAGCCACAATCTCAACTCTTGGGATTGAAATTGATAAGAGGAAATTTGAAAATAGGAAACCCTAATTCTCTCATGTGAAAATGAGTGTTTTTTCTAAAAAATTAACTTCCTCAAACCCTACTTTAAGCAAGTATTTATACTTGCTCCCTTTAGGGTTATAAAGTATACAAAATTACAACTATGCCACTTTCAGGGTAGCCGGTTCTAAATGAAAATTAGAACCAAATTAAAAGTGTTCTAAAAGCTTACAGCATAAATAATACAAGTAAATAACAAATAGATAAAAATTAGTCTTGAAGATGCTAGCTCTTCCTTAGGATTCATCGGCTCAGCTCATCACCGGTTTAGGTCAGTCCATGGATAACCTACAAACTGAGTTTTAATGAGTTTGTCCATCACCCTGTAAAGCATGATAAGTGTGCCTGTTGGAATATACAATACATGAATAAAAGAAAAGAGGTTAGTAAACAAATAATTCCGAGGTCGATATGCTCAAAATTAGCCTTCATCACCAAGATTCAAAATCCTTTTATTCTTACCCTAATGATAGGTCTTGTTGGACTTTGATTCCTATCAAATCGATTCCCCGTTAGAAAAGGATAAAATGCCAACTTGATTTAAGGTACTTACTTTTTAACATACATCAAATTAGGAGTTCAGAGTTTCCTAAAAGACATAGAGGATTCAAAATTTTAGAAAAAGGAAAATGTGACATTAGGATTACATAAGGGCTTATATAACCTAAGGTCAAAAAGACCAAATTACCCTCATATGAAAATTCCTAATTAAGTTAATGCCCCTCCTATTAAACATTATTTCATTTTATTTTCTTTTGTATTTTACATTCTCCCTCCTTCATAAAAACTTTCTTCCTTGAAATTTACCTATAACTGAGAAGAGTTTCGGATGTCTTCTTCACATCTCCTCTTCTAGTTCCCAAGTTACTTCACATTATATCTGGTTACTCTACTATACTTTGACATAAGGGATTAACTTTCATCTTAATATCAGCTCCTTAGTGTCTACAATGTGGATGGGTTATTCCATGGTAGTTAGATTAAGTTGTACATCTAAAGGTTCAAGAGTTGTGACTTGCTCCGAGGTTTGCTACAAACTTCCATAATATAGATATAAGAAAAACATCATGTACTCCCGCCAAGTTAGGTGGTAAGGCTAACCTATAAACAATCTTACTAATTTTCTCCAAAATCCAAAACACAAGCCCTTAACATATCTTCAAGAATCTATATAGTTCACTCCAAGTGCTTGTCTATCTAAAGATGGAAAGTTGTGCTAAACTTCAATCTAGTGCCTAGAGCTCTATGTAGGCTTCCCCAAAATCTACCTACAAATCTAGTATCCCAATTAGAAACAATTGTCATTGGGACTCTATAAAACCTAGCTATTTCCTTGATGTATAATTGTGCCAATTTACCTAAGGTACAACGGATACTGATGGATGTAAAATGTGTTGACTTAGTTAATATATCCACTACTACTCATATAGTATCATGCTTTTCTTTGGTTTTAGGAAGTGCAGTAACAAAATCCATGGTTAAATGCCCCCACTTCTATTTTAGTATAGGTAAAGGTTTTAGTTCTCCTATCAGCCTCTGATGTTCTATTTTAATTTGTTTACATCTCAAACACTTGGAAACAAAGTCTACTATCTCCCACTTCATATTCTTCCACCAATAATGGACCTTTAAATCTTGGTAAATTTTAGTACTCCCAAGGTGAATTGAGTACACAAAGTGATGTTCTTCTCTTAAATTCTCATGCTTCAACTCTACTAGCTCTAATACACATATCGTGGTCTCATACCACCAAATTCTCTCTTGATCAATCCTAAATCCAAGTGCATCCCTTTGTTCCATCCTATGTTTAATTTCTAACATACCTTTATCTTCTGGCTAAGCTGCTTTACTTCTACTCAATTTGCATAAGAACGCATCCTAAACCTTGGTTAGAAGCATCACTAAATATTGTATAATCCTTTCCACTTTCTAGTAAAGTTAAGACTAGTGTTGAGATTAATCTTTCTTTCAACTTTACGAAGCTGTCTTCACAATGGTCATCCCATTCAAACCTCACTCTCTTCTAAGTTACTCTAGTCAACAGTGTGGCTATCCTAGAAAATGCCTCCACAAAATATAGTAGCCTACTAATCCTGAAAAGCTCCTAATTTCAATCACTATCTTAGGTCTTGGCCAATCTACCAACGCTTTACTTTCTTGGGAATCACTATAATACCATCCTTGTTAACTATGTGTCCCAGAAAGGAATCCTACTCTAACCAGAATTCAAATTTCTTAAATTTTGCATACAAGTTCTTAGCCTGTAATCTCTCCAGTATAACACTTAGGTGCTCTTCATGCTCTTCTTTACCTTTAAAATATATTAGGATATCATCAATAAACACCACGAAAAATTGATCCAAGAAATCCCTAAAGACCTTATTCATCAAATTCATAAAGGTAGTTGAAGCATTTGTCAAACTAAAGGGCATCACTAGGTAAGTACACACCCGTATACCTGGTCATATATAGCCCATTTTACCAAATGCTTCTCACAATCTTCACAGACAAGTACACGGTTGTATTCCCCACTAAACCTCTCAAACCTCTACATTTTCACCCCTTTCAACCCTTCCTCCATCTGATCATTCACCAATTAAGATAATACTCCAAATCTAACATAAAATTTATCAAATTTCATGAATTTAAACGAAATCAAAATATTTACTCATCTTAATTTGAATCCACTACCTAAAACATTCCTGATTCAGCAACTTTGTATCCAATTAAATTGTCTAGAAACCTTGATTTGATAACATACTATGCCTTTAATCAATTCCCCAATAGAAAAGGATAGGACGTTAACTTGATTTAAGCTACTTATTTTTTTATGTATGTCAAAAGTCCTTCCTCATTAAGTTGTGAATTAGGGTGATTAGAGTCTTCTAAAAGATACAGAGGATTTAGAATTTTAGGAAAGGAAAAAAGTGACATTAGGTTTATGCAAGGGCTTATATAGCTTGAGGTCAAAATGACCAAATTATCCTCATCTTAAAATTCCTAACCACCTTAATGTTTCTCCTTTTAAACATTATTTTATTTTCTTTTGTATTTTACACATTTCGAATGTAGCGTGGAATTGCTTTTTATTAATATTACATTTAAGAAAACATCATAGAGGAAAATGCAAGCATAGTCGGAGAAAATGAGTGATTTTTTAAATTTATGTAAAAAGGTTTAAAATTATCTTTAGGAGAAAAAAGAAAAAAAAAAGAAAAGAAAAGGGAAATGGCATCGAACATGAAGTTCCTTTTGTTTCGATAGCATATCTAAATATATTTGGACTAATATATGGTACTCAGGTGAAGAGTCAATTCAATCAAGATGTCAGGGAGGAATGCACCCGAACGCTCAGAAACAAGAACAAGTGAGATTTATTAAATGCAGTCATGTTTTTCTGTTGACTTATATTTTCAAAAGCACGTAATAAATATTTCTTTCTAAAACTTTTAAAAGGTGTTCTGAAAACACTTAGTTAATCAAACCTTTACTTATGTTACTCCATCCATTTAGTAGCTACTTTTTCTCTTGGAGCTGTATGCAATAAACAAGCTAGGCTACGCATATGGAATAGCAATTAAATTGACGATTCAAGTTCATGCAGCTCTTGTTGCGGAGAGACACTTGGATTTACAACGAGCAGCAATGAAAGGAAACTGGGGAGAAATCGAAAGTTGTCTCGGCAGACTTCTCGACAGGGATCGATATGCTTCGACCACGGATATCTCCGGACTTGAAAATACCGTGCTGTTCAACGAGGATATCTCCGGACGTCAAGAAACCGTGCTGTTCACCGCGGTTTTGATGGGACATGCAGATGTTGTGGAAAGACTCCTGGAAAGACTTCGCCGAGATTCAGACGTGCTTGAGAAACAAAATATAGATGGAGAAACTGTCCTCCATGTTGCTGCAGCGGGAGAAAGCCTAGAGATAGTTCAAAAATTGGTAAATGAAAATCCTAGGCTCACACAAATTACGAATATCCATGGAAACACACCACTTATGACGGCTGTAGGTCTTTCTAACGGAGAAATAGTACGCTACCTGTGCGAAAAAACCCGTGATACTGGTGATGATGCTTTTGGTGGTCCTTTTAGCGGTGCTCGTTCCGGCAATCTAATTACCAACCTAATTTATTCCGGCCATTATGGTATGTGTTAACTATCTTTACCCAAGTATATTTTCTTTAACGATCGTATCTATTCATAATTAGGTAAGTTTCTTCACCAAATATTTCACTTAGATTCTTCATTGTGCATTTCTAAATGTGTTAACAAAATGTTTGTCAGGAAGCGTGAGAATAAATCAAATTACATAAGATAAATAAAATAGAGAGAAATTAGATAATAAAATCACACAATAATTCAATCTGGAAAATCTGATGTAGTGAAAAAATTATGGAAGATGGAAGAAAAAATCGCAATTGTAAAATGAGAAGAGTATACGAGAATTATAAAATTCTCTCAACAATTTACAAATCTTCGCATAAATTTGACGTGATTAATGAAACTCCACAACTATTTATATAAGCTGTAATATAACTATAGAGATACAATATAAACACCCCAAAACTCAAATTATAAGCCCACGAGTAGGGAGCAAGAAAAAACGCATACAAAAGTTTTTGAGAATTCAAACAAGAAAGAAAAGAAGATACAAGTTAAGGCCCTAATTGAATGTAACCACAGCTTGGTACTTTCTAACTTCCCTCCACCCCACCACGAAAAAAGAAAAAGAAAAAAAATGTGCTAAAAAACTCATCTATATTATTTAAGCCAATGACACCACTTTGGTGTCTTTTTTACTTTTTATAATTTTTTATTTGTAACTTTACAATTTTAAAATTTTATAAAAAATTACTCTTTTCTTATGAAAGTATTCATAAGATGTTAATTTAATTTTTAGAAAGGTGTAAATAGACTTTTTAGATCTTAACCTTTTACTTTATGTTCCATCATTGGACTAGGAAAACCAAACCTTTAAACAAAATTTTAAAAGGAAAGGGAGGAGTGTTTTACAATTAGCGATTTTCACACGTACACACGGGCTTACAGAAGTCTTTAAAATTCAATTACCTTTGTTTAACAATTTAGTTATTTATAAATAACACTGAAGAAAAAATATAGAAGAAACAAACTCTCATAATCTTATTTTCTTAGTATTCCATTATATAAATATTATGACATTAGCTATAGTGATATATATTTGCTATTCCGAAAATGATGTCTCAATGGTGTCAACAATGTTTCTACTCAAAAAAGAAAAAAAGGTATCACCAATTATCATAACCAAACAATTAAATAGTGACAAAATAAATAAATGTCACAATTTGATACAATACCTAAAGAATAAAAAGAACTCTATCTATTTCTAGAATGTATTCCTAAAAATTAGGAATACTTATTTAACTTAACAAAAATAATAAAAAAAAAACTTAATATAATATAGAGTTTCCATAAAAGATTTTTCTACAAACACAAATATAATTTTGGATGCTAAGGTTGATTGTTAGATCCTTCAATGCAATTTGAAAATGCACTAATTATAGACTTATAAAGAACATTATTACTATATAACAAAGTTTCTAATTGTGAAATCTATTTTATTGTTTTATAAGAAAAATTACGCTAATTCTATTTGGTTTTAATGAAGATATTTGTGTTTAGAATTGAACAAAAAACAATTAATTTCCAACAATGACTTTTACTGGCAGATGATATCTTTTATGTTTATTTATATTATTAAGCAAATATATTCTGTACATGTGCATCTTAGTAAGCTTTTACGAGACTATACATTGATAAAAGTAATTTAGATGGTTGATTTTATTTTCCAAACATAGAATCGATAGCTGAAACCGGGGGGTAGAGTTGTCTCATAAGAGCTTTTATAGTTTATCTAATGAAAAATGATTTGGCATCCAATCGTAATGTTAGGAATGTTAAAAATAATTTAAGATGTTCTTTGAGTAGTTTTACTATCGATAAACAAAACTACGAGCTATAATTCTTTTACTACTTTAAAACTACTAACTTTGTGTAAATTTATAAACATATAGTAAGTTTTCAAACTTAAATATATTTTTGTAGCGTAGAGGAATGTTACAATGTAAATTCATTGAATTGTAGCAATGTCAAGGACATGACCATATCGAGTTACCTTTTTGTAATTATCTTATTATGTATAAGATCTTCATGAACTTTCACCAATGTTATATTACTAAAGGGAAATTTACAAAGCCCACGGGTGCAGTAACAAATATTCAAAGATTAGATGGTCGATCATGCATACGTAGTATGATCCACATTTTTTATGACCATGGAGAAATCTTAGTTTAATAACACGTGTAGAGATATGAGTAGACAAAAAGTGTGGGAAGAGGATGTTATAGCCCAATTACCATATACACCTTCTACATACTCAATCATATCATATGAACTTTATAATAAAATCACAAATTACAAAATAAACTTATAAACTTATAAGGATGAAATGAATGGATAACTAATTACGACTGAGTGATTGAAACAATTAAAATATAAAATTTTGTATAGATTTACTAACTAAAATACGTTGCAAATTCTAAACCATTTTACGAAAAAAATACATGTAAAACCATATAAATTAGTTTAATAACTTTTGAAGTGTTCTCCATTATTTAATGACATTTTATATCCATTATTTATGACATTTTAAATTTATTATAATAGTACTGCAAATTAAAGTAGATTTACGATCATTATTTGATTTTTCGAATAATATTTAGCTAATGGAACTTTATAAAGACCATAATTTCTCTTAGCTGGATCTACTTGGAAAATTCATTCACTTAACTTAACATAATTTTTTCCTTTTTTATATTTTCAATTTCTTTCTAGATGTCGCCTTAACTTTATTGCAACGATACCCTCGATTGGCCATTACTGAAAATACTGGTGGATACAACCTTCTATCATCTTTGGCATTAAAGCCTTCGGATTTCAAGAGTGGAAGTAGACTGAGATGTTGGGAGCGATTGATATATCACAGTAAGTAGCATAGCATCTTTTATGCTTACCAGTTTTTTTCTAACTTACCTATTCTCTCCCCATTTAATGCTAACACATGCCTATGCATCTATGGTAGAAGTGTATTTAAAAAAAAAAAAAAGAAATCTTTTAAAACAAAAAATTAAAAGCGGAGAAATGATATACAATAAAAAGAAAGTTTAAGAAAATTTATCACCAATTTAAAATGAACCAATAATATTTTTTAAATTTTATTATTCAAATGATTTTAACATAAATAGTCTAATTCTCATCAAATACATAATTTTTAATAGATTTCTCATCTTCTATTCTTATTATTCATCATTTTTCTTAAAAGGAGTATTATTAATGGGGATTAAAAAAAACTGCAAATTCAACTAAACAAAAGTAGAAAACATGTGTTATAATGCAAAATTTATCAATAAAACATGTTTTGTATAATGAAAACAAATACACTAATAAAAGCAACTAAAAAAATGTTGCTTGTGCTACTTGATTATAAATATCTTAATAACTTATTTTTTTTCTCCCCCCTTTAAATGAAGTGATCCCTGTAGAAATAAATAATGCTGATGCACATGGTAGAGAAGGTAATGATGAAGGAATATCGCTGCAAGGTTAGCAACTTTTCTTAATTCCTTCTTTTTACTCTCATTACATAAGTATCTACATATTTATATGTATGGACTATATGTACATCCATTAGCTTTGCTGAAGGGAAATAATTCTAATATCATGATAAGTAATTGTTCTATGATAGTATTGATATTTTATTCTTATAGGTTTTTCCTTCAGTAGCAAACGACATGTACATATCCTATGTAAAGTAATTACATAAAAGTCAACGTTTACCAGCTAAGTCTCATGGGAGTTCAAAACTTCCTACTATTAGTAAGAAAACCCTAAGTCTTTAACAACTTAATTTAAGACATCACTTGAGGTACAAAACATAGTATTTCTTCCTCCTGCAAAAGTTGTATCTTGTTAGCTTGTAGATCCCCCACTCTATTACATTTTTTTGGATTATAGGATATAATGGCTTCATCTAATTGTTGCACCTTTTCCCTACTAACATAAAGAATGACTACAAACCTGCTAAGAGAATTCATTTCACTTTTCTTTAAAGTTATGGCTATTTGGGAATTTAAATTAACCACAATTTTTTTAATGCTATCTTCAAGCAACAATGTAACCTCCAATAAAGTCCCCTAAGAGAATGTCAATTTTCCTAACTCTTCCTACAAATCCTGTAATCCATTATTCCCCATCATCACATAAGACTATCCTCATAGTTACTTCACTAGAATGATGTCACATTGAGTTATTAGCATTAAGTTTCACTTAGTTTTTAGTTGCTACAAACCAAGTAATTGCTCTTCTCCACATAGAAAATAGATTCTTTTTCCTCTTAAAGAGCCTAAAACTCATGAACTCTCTAATGTATGATTTGTGGCAATAGTTATTGAGGATGACACATCTCTAATCTTCTATAACGACGATAGTTCATCAAATACCCTATTTAAGTAAAATATATAAGACTATAATTACTAAGTAGGCTTCTAAACCAAATTTAGGATTTTAAAATTGTTAATTAAATTTTGAAAACATTTGGTGATTCATGTGATTTTGAAAAAAATTTAGAGGCTCTTGGAGTTTGGAAAACATGATGGATATTATGAGATAGATAACTAATTCCTAAGAGTTAAGGGGCTCATAGAAAATAGACATAGGTAAATAGTTTGTGGAGCCATTAATAGCTCATAAGTTTAAAGGTTTTTGTTAAAGGGTGTTATATGTCCTTAATTTTGGCATAAATGGTACTTTTATTTTTCTACTTTTCCCACTCCACTTTCAGCTAAAAAACAATTCATTGTTTTCTCCAAATTACCTTTAGGATCTCAAACGTTTTGACACTTCATAGAAACCAAGTCTAGGGATATTTTGGTCATTTTGTTCAATTGATCTTCAAATTTGAAATTTTCTTTTCCTATAGCCTCCAAATGATTTGCTAATAGTTTTATCTACTTAATTAATGATGTGCTCAAAACCAAGCCCAAGCACATGCAAATGAATCAAAGAAACAACCCCAACTCACACATATGAACCGATTCAATTGGACTAGGAAATTGCGTGGACCCTAATGGAATTTTGATGAAATCCAAAGGTACAATCAACAATCCAACAAGGTTAATCTTCACTAAATAACAATAAAACAAGTGAAATCCACGTGAATTACACCAAAATGACTAGATCTAATGTCATAATTTATCCTCTTCCAACAATAACCATTCACGTCACCAATGATTCAAATATTAATGATGATAACAAATACTAAAACATTCAATCTTATAATATGATAATTGATCACAATTGCAATAAAAAATCTTACTAAGAACATCCAAATCAACCCTAGATATGACTCACTAGTGATGAAAAGGAAACACAACAAAGAAGGAATTGATATTACTTAGAATTGCCCTTTGTTGCACTCGCCACAATTTCAACTCTTGGAAATTGACATTGATAAGATAAATTGGATCTAGGGAAACCCTAAGCCCTCTCACGAAAATGTGAAGTGTATTCTAAAAATTTTGGCCTCCTCAAACCCTACTTTAAGCAAGTATTTATACTTGCTCCCTTTAGGGTTAGAAAATGCACAAAATTACAACTATGCCACTTTTACGGTGGCCAGTCCTAAATGACAATTACAATAAAAAAAAATGAAAGTGTCCCAAAAAACAAATACAACATAAAATAGTCCAAATAACAATTACAAAATAAAAGGAAATAGTCTTCATCATGCGAGCTCTTCCATAGGATTCGTCAGCCCAACTCATCAACGGTTCAAGTCGGTCCATAGATAACCCACAAGTTGAGTCTAAGTGAGTTTGTCCATCGCCCTATAAAATATGATAAGTGTGCCTGTTGGAATATATAATACATGAATAAGATAAAAGAGGTTAGTAAACAAATAATTCCAAGGTCGATTTGCTCAAAATGGGCCATCATCGCCAAAATTCAAAATCCTTTAGTTCTTGCCCTAATGATAGGTCTTATCAGATTTTGATTCCTATCAATTAAGGCCTCAAAGCTATATTTAGGATCTTTAAGCCAATTCAGGATTAAAAATTAATGAAACCAAATGTAAGGGTGAAAAGGTTATTTTTGGCAAATTATCTCCAAACTTCAAGAGATCACTCTCAATAACATAAAATGATTCCAAATGACTTTTATTAAGTTGTTTAGTGATTTCAACTAACTTCAATGACTCTAAATCAGATCTAGGGGCAAAATCATAATTTTGCAAAATTAATCACCAAATTTTAATTTCCTCCTTTCCAACTAACTCTCAATAACCCCTTAATAATTTTATTCACTTAACTGGGGTTTTAGAATTTTATTTAGATTCACTAGGCCATTTTAGAGCTATTTTTGATAAAATCGAATTCAAGAGAAAAATGTTTATTTGGGAAAAATGTGGCCCTAACTTTTATGATTTTTTTTTCTTAATTCATTTCAAATTTCCCCTTTTTATTTCATTAACCTTGTCTAAAAATTTGGGGTTTTTCAAAGGAGCCTCAATTTACTTAGAGCATTTCCAATTTCTACCCATCTAGTCGTTCTTTTAATGGCACTAGTTGATTTAAATCTATTCTCTAGATAATACAATTTACTTGGATCTAACTATTCAATCAAAAGTCTATGTTTTGACAAGGCTACTCCAACCAGATTTAGGTGTAGAATGGAGAAAGGATAGGTAACCTCGAAGGGCATGATCCAAGTCCTCATTTAGCACATGACACCTAAGACAAACTATATAGTCCATTGTGGACCACTTTCCACAAAATCAATTTAATATTTAGTGCTCCATATCAATCTATAGCAAGATTATTTGTTATATTTTCAAATCTCTATATAGGAGTAAACATCACGAAGATCTACTATTCTCCTACCTTCTTTAGATATGTAAACTTCCCCAAGTTCATCTTCCTTTAAAAAAAATCTTTTAAAACTAAAAATTAAAAGCGAAGAAATGATATACAATAAAAAGAAAGTTTAAGAAAATTTATCACCAATTTAAAATGAACCAATAATATTTTTTTAATTTTATTATTCAAATGATTTTAACATAAATAGTCTAATTCTTATCAAATACATAATTTTTAATAGATTTCCCATCTTCTATTCTTATTATTCATCATTTTTCTTAAAAGGGGTATTATTAATGGGGATTAAAAAAAAAACTGCAAATTCAACTAAACAAAAGTAGAAAACATGTGTTATAATGCAAAATTTATCAACAAAACATGTTTTGTATAATGAAAACAAATACATTGATAAAAGTAGCTAAAAAAATGTTGCTTTTGCTACTTGATTATAAATATCTTAATAACTTATTTTTTTCTTCCCCCTTTAAATGAAGTGATCCATGCAGAAATAAATAATGCTGATGCACAAGGTAGAGAAGGTAATGATGAAGAAAATCAACATTCTAGCATACAAAGAATTGTTGAAGGAATATCGCTGCAAGGTTAGCAACTTTTCTTAATTCCTTCTTTTTACTCTCATTACATAAGTATCTACATATTTATATGTATGGACTATATGTACATCCATTAACTTTGCTGAAGGGAAATAATTCTAATATCATGATAAGTAATTGTTCTATGATAGTATTGATATTTTATTCTTATAGGTTTTTCCTTCAGTAGCAAACGACATGTACATATCCTATATAAAGTAATTACATAAAAGTCAACGTTTACCAGCTAAGTCTCATGGGAGTTCAAAACTTCCTACTATTAGTAAGAAAACCCTAAGTCTTTAACAACTTAATTTAAGACATCACTTGAGGTACAAAACATAGTATTTCTTCCTCCTGCAAAAGTTGTATCTTGTTAGCTTGTAGATCCCCCACTCTATTACATTTTTTTGGATTATAGGATATAATGGCTTCATCTAATTGTTGCACCTTTTCCCTACTAACATAAAGAATGACTACAAACCTGCTAAGAGAATTCATTTCACTTTTCTTTAAAGTTATGGCTATTTGGGAATTTAAATTAACCACAATTTTTTTAATGCTATCTTCAAGCAACAATGTAACCTCCAATAAAGTCCCCTAAGAGAATGTCAATTTTCCTAACTCTTCCTACAAATCCTGTAATCCATTATTCCCCATCATCACATAAGACTATCCTCATAGTTACTTCACTAGAATGATGTCACAGAGTTATTAGCATTAAGTTTCACTTAGTTTTTAGTTGCTACAAACCAAGTAATTGCTCTTCTCCACATAGAAAATAGATTCTTTTTCCTCTTAAAGAGCCTAAAACTCATGAACTCTCTAATGTATGATTTGTGGCAATAGTTATTGAGGATGACACATCTCTAATCTTCTATAACGACGATAGTTCATCAAATACCCTATTTAAGTAAAATATATAAGACTATAATTACTAAGTAGGCTTCTAAACCAAATTTAGGATTTTAAAATTGTTAATTAAATTTTGAAAACATTTGGTGATTCATGTGATTTTGAAAAAAATTTAGAGGCTCTTGGAGTTTGGAAAACATGATGGATATTATGAGATAGATAACTAATTCCTAAGAGTTAAGGGGCTCATAGAAAATAGACATAGGTAAATAGTTTGTGGAGCCATCAATAGCTCATAAGTTTAAAGGTTTTTGTTAAAGGGTGTTATATGTCCTTAATTTTGGCATAAATGGTACTTTTATTTTTCTACTTTTCCCACTCCACTTTCAGCTAAAAAACAGTTCATTGTTTTCTCCAAATTACCTTTAGGATCTCAAAAGTTTTGACACTTCATAGAAACCAAGTCTAGGGATATTTTGGTCATTTCGTTCAATTGATCTTCAAATTTGAAATTTTCTTTTCCCATAGCCTCCAAATGATTTGCTAATAATTTGATCTACTTAATTAAGGCCTTAGAGCTATATTTAGGATCTTTAAACCAATTCAGGATTAAAAATTAATAAAACTAAATGTAAGGGTGAAAAGGTTATTTTTGGCAAATTATCTCCAAACTTCAAGAGATCACTCTCAATAACATAAAATGATTCCAAATGACTTTTATTAAGTTGTTTAGTGATTTCAACTAACTTCCATGACTCTAAATCAGATCTAGGGGCAAAATCATTATTTTGCAAAATTAATCACCAAATTTTAATTTCCTCCTTTCCAACTAACCCTCAAAAACCCCTTAATGATTTTATTCACCTAATTGGGGTTTTAGAATTTTATTTAGATTCACTAAGCCATTTTAGAGCTATTTTTTATAAAATCAAATTCAAGAGAAAAATGGTTATTTGGGGAAAATGTGGCCCTAACTTTTATGATTTTTTTTTCTTAATTCATTTCAAATTTCCCCTTTTTATTTCATTGACCTTGTCTAGAAATTTAGGGTTTTTCAAAGGAGCCTCATTTTACTTAGAGCATTTCCAATTTCTACCCATCTAGTCGTTCTTTTAATAGCACTAGTTGATTTAAATCTATTCTCTTGATAATGCAATTTGCTTAGATCTAACTATTCAATCAAAACTCTATGTTTTGATAAGGCTACTCCAACCAGATTTAGCTGTAGAATGGAGAAAGGATATGTAACCTCGAAGGGCATGATCCAAGTCCTCATTTGGCACATGACAGCTAAGACAAACTATATAGTCCATTATGGACCACTTTCCACAAAATCAATTTAATATTTAGTGCTCCATATCAATCTATAGCAAGATTATTTGTTATATTTTCAAATCTCTATATAGGAGTAAGCATCATGAAGATCTACTATTCTCCTAACTTCTTTAAATATGTAAACTTCCCCAAGTTCATCTTCCTTAATAATATAGGTCCTACTTCCCTTTGGATGTTGGGGGGATGTTTTCGAAATCCAAAAAACTTTAATTGTTAAGTTTTCCACTCCCATTGTTAAAGGGCCTTGAATTTATTATCAGATACATATATATACCTTTGTATTATTCTATATATACTGCAGCGTAGGGGTATTTTAGTTCATTCTATTGTATTTATAGGGTTTATATCAACCTGCATATAAACATCTTGTTATACTATGTAAAATTAACTTTCACAACAATACATACGTATTCTTTCTCAATATACATGGTATTAGAGCATTAGGAAGCATCTTAATAAGAAAAAAAGGGGTCAAAAATATATTATAGTTTACTTCCTTGCTAGAGAAGAAGAACATGTTAGAGAAGATATACTTCACTGTCATAGGTGACTTCTCCAACCATCAACAAACAAAGGCACACCAACAAGTCAGCACCACCACCATAGCCACTTCGACCAAACCTTAGCTACCAACTCAACCCCTCCTTTAACCCTTGTCATCAATCCAACGACCCTTCACTCAACCACCCTTCCATTGTCTCTCATTAACCTCATGCCACTCTACAGCCACCACCTTGATGCCCTATCTTCCCATTCAAACCAATAAACCCCATCACTCCTCCCTCTACCATCATCGACCCCTTTAGCCTCCACCCTCCTGCCACCTCACATGATTCCTAACCCTCCCTTTGATAGCAATCCATTTAACATGACCTTCCCCTCCACATGTCTGTTCCCACTACATAAACCTCAACTTACCTCCTCTCAATAACCTATCCTCTCTTGCAACTATAATTTCTAGTCTCTCATCCTCTTATTCTTCCATTAACACATTCCCTACACTGCCCTCTCTCCCTATGTCATCCTCCCATAATCCCTTTACTCCAACACCTCAAGCTCCTCATCCTACCTAGTACACCATTTAATCTCCTCACCCTCTTCATTTGTTTCACTCCTAATAGTGTATGTGCTATCACTCTCATAAAATTCACTACAAATAATAACCAATGATGGTCATCTCTCATGACCTTGTTTCTAATGTCCTAAAATCTATATGAGTATGTTGATGGTTCGATTATTACACTATGGTGTGAAATTTCCCCCCACGCTAGCACTCTTCTTATACCAATTCCCAGTTACACTCAATGGCTTCGCATAAATCACATAGTGTACCTCTCTACTTTCCATGATTTCAATAGATATTCTCTTAAAAAATACATGACATCCTTACTACTAGATGTTTGGACCTCACTTTGCCAACCATGATTGTCAAAATTGCGATTTTACGTAGAATCACTAAGGGTTCCGAAGAATTGGAACGTAGAAACGTAAGTTTCTATAACCTATGTAAAATAACTTTCAAATATTATAAATTTACTTACAATAGTCATTAAAAAATATAATAAATAATAGAAATAAGGAAATTAAGTATTTATTTTAGCCATAAATTGCAAATTTGCAATAAAAGTCATAATATAGATAATCGAGCATAAGTTGTATAATATAGATATTTTATTCTAAAATGATAAATCATACGTAAAACAAGTTTCACCTAATTCTATATACAAAAGCTAAAAGATAATAGATAAAATTTAAAAATCAATTGTGACTTTAAGAAATTACCAATAAATAAAAATTGATAATAAAGATATACCATTAAAAAGGAATAATATTAAAAAATGACCAAAAGTACATAATAAAGAAGATACAATAACAAGAAAAACCTTCAAAATTATATATTACTAGGTAAATTTTTGCACTATTCGTGATTATTAATTCAAAATATATTTACTTAACAATATCTCACATTTACTTAACTATGAGAATGATATATTGAAAAAATAGAAATATAAATACATTTATGATGAGAGCCTTGATGAGAGTCAAGCCAGAAGATGGGATGTGGATCCTCTTGAAGTGCCACCTGGACCGATCACAAGAAATCGAGCGAAACGATTCAAGGAAGCACTTAACGGGTTGATAAAGGATGTCCACGAAGTCGGAAAGGATTGGAGCAATCATGAAGTTGGAAAGGATTGGAGCAACCATGGGAATGCCCTTGCTCTTGTACAAGTCATACAGGATACGGGTTGACGAGGGCATGTCTTTACAAGGCACGGCCATCTAGGAGTCTGAAGGTTACACAGAATCATACACAGTAATATACAAGGCTCAAAGGCACAGTCGTGTATGGTGTCAAGAATATCCACAAAAAGATACACGTCTAGAATTACACGGCCGTGTATATATCCAACGCCGGCTCCAAGGCCGCCAGCCTTCATTCCAACGCTGCCGGCTTTCATTTCAACGTCACCGGCCTTTGAGTCCTTGTTTTGTTATTTTTACGCAACTTATTGAAGTTATGTCGTTTTGGGCTTTATTGTTACGAATTGTAAACCCTAATATAAAGCTCCTAAGGTTTAGAACATTTAGAATATAGAACATACAACATTGAAGTTTAAAAAAACACTTTTGAGAGAATTTCTCTCTTGGTTCTTTAAAGAACTAATCTAGAACTTATCGGATTTTTATTCCGTAGCGTTCATCCCGACTCATCAATCGGTCTTTCATCCCGATTGTGGCGTCTACATATTATACCAAGGTTCTTGTCTCACTTATAGGCAACAAGTCGCGGTTTCCACTTAAGTGTGTTTGGCATCTTAGGTAGCAAATTCCGAACGTATTGGTATTGGGTTTCTCACACGTTGGCGGGGTTCGTATCAGTTTGGTATCCGAGCAAACCGATTTTGTATCAATTTATAACTTTCCCATAAAATTAAAAATCTAAAAAATTCTTATAAAATTAAAGTTATCTACCATTTATTTTATTTACTATTACAAAAATATTAGTTAAAATAAGGAAAGTTGCAACAATCAAACATAAGTGCTTTAATACGAACATGATCACAAATAGGAACAAGAAGACTAACAATCGACGAACACAAACACAAAGACTTCAATGCAATGTAACACACTAACAAGAGAGGAGTGATGACCGACGAACATGTTGGGGTATGACTCATACTCCCCTACGATAGGAAAGCACGTGGGTCCCGCCCCACGCTGAGCGAACGGGGGTCCGGGGAAGCCGCCCTGACAGGGGTTTCAAGGGGGCAGCGCCCCTTGGATGCCAAAGGGCTTTTAACAATTAAGCCCATAGTTGTTTATTAAAAGTTTAGGCTTTGATAAGAAAACACGAAGAAAAATGCTTTTTGGAAGGAACAGGGGAAGAGCATGGCCGAGTAATTAAATTGTACGGTCGTATGTCAAGGAAACATGCCCACAGAAGCACACACGATTGAACATACAGTTGAAGGCACTACTGTGTTTTGAGCTTGGAAAATCCACAAAAGCACACACGGTTGAGTACACGATTTGAGACACGGCCGTGTGTTATTTGCATGGAAGCCTGCAGTTGTAAATATTTGTGGAATCAATTGAAACGAATAGAATCGCGATTTTGAACAATTTTACTGTTCAAAATCGCGATTTTGTTATGATTTTGCTTCTCTCCGATTTTGTGTGCGAGTTAACTAGAAATATATATACAAACTCGTAAAATCGTTGAATCGTACGAGTTAAATCGCGATTTTGACAACAATGTTGCCAACGATTCCTTAATAACTCCATGGCTAGAGAAATGGAACTAAAACAATGGCTCTCAATCTCTAATTAAACAACTCCATTTATGACTATCTGTGTGAGCTCAAAACATAGTCGATCAACTTACCTCCATTAACAAACCTCTCAGCTCAACAAGCCTCATAAGCCATGCCTTTGGTAGTCTTCCCTATGAATATGATGCACTAGTTACCCCTCTTACCCATTTTCCAATTTCTCTCATATTGACCACATTCAAGCTAAGTTGCTCACATGCCATGATATTCTTAACTCTTCTATTTTTTCACCTTCAACTCTCTACACTCAAACCTCCTCCTGTATATCTAAGGGCCGAGGTCAAGAATATAGCCATACTAGAACCAAGGGGTTCCCTTCTTCGCTTATAACAGGCTATAGTTCATCTCTTTGTCTATAGCAGTGCAATAACACCTTCAATCATAGCCGACCCAGACAAAGATGCCTTCCTCTTTTAGCTATAGCATCTTGCTCACACCATCCCATTTGCATCATCTGATAGATCTATGATAGGCTAAGACACTTTACCCTTCAATGTTATCACAAGTACAATGAGCTTTATGATGATGTGCCCTAATCCTTTACTACCTTATCAATTGGTGACTTAGTATATCTTCTAGTATCTAGACTTAGGTGCCACCTACCACATAACTTCGGATGCAAGTATACTCATAGATCTCACTCCTTGTGTTGGTTTTGATAGGATGATTGTAGGTAATGGTGCCTCCCTCCCCATATCTCGTAAAGGCAATATCACCATTAGTACTCACAATCATCCCATATATCTCAAGAACGTTTATATGTTCCCTCTTTCACACATAATTTACTATTTGTCATCAAACTATGTCAAGACAACTCTTATATAGTCAACTTCATTGACTTTGTCTTTTATGTTACTAATTTACAAACAAGCACAACCCTCCTACAACAACCCACTAAGAGTCCTCTCCATCTTGTCACTTTCAATCCAGTTCGATTCCCAAAGCCCCTTGTTGCGACTACCATCTTTAGAGAGATTCAGCATTCTCGTCTCTATCATCCCCATAATGAAGTACTCAATAAACTCGTCTAGTATTATCTTATTCTAGTTAAGTCCTCCACTCGATCTACCAATCCCTATTAGTCTTACTACATGGGAAAGTCCATGCATCTCCCATTCCAGCACTTATCTCATCAATCATAAAAGCCCCTAAATCTTGTTCATTTTGATGCATGGCAATCGCCAACTAGATCAAATCTAAGATTCCACTAATGTAATCTTCATAGATGATTGTACTAGATATTCTTAGATTTTTCTAGTGCATAATGAAAATGAAGTTTTGTCTCATTTCATGCACTTCAAATCTCAAGTAGAAAACCACTTTCTAATCATATCAAAACTTTTAATTGCAACGATGGTGGTGAATATGTTAACAGGGGTCTAACCACTTTCTTATGTGACTATAGTATACATCTTCAACTATCTTGTCCTTATACTCCTTAACAAAATGAGGTTATAGAGCATAAGCATTGGCATATTGCTAACCTAGCATGGACTTTTCGCCTGCATGCTAAACTTTTACCCTCCTTTTGGTTAAATGTTGCCCTCATTGCTATATACACTATTAACTATCTTCCTTTTGCCTTTTTTGACCAAAAATCTCCCTTTGAACTCCTCTACAACATGCCGCTAGACTATGACTTCACACATTTTGACGCCTTTGTTTTCCTAATTTGCCCCATTAAGCCTCCAATAAACACTCCCCTCACCTTACACCTTGTATCTTCATCGGTTGCTCACTAAATCACAAAGGCTACCACTACTTAGTCCCTATGTTTGGTAAGGTCCAGATTAGCCGTCATGTTGTCTTCCATGAGTTTCACTTTCCTTACTTAACATTTATCTCCCCTACCACCTCTCCTAGTGACCCAACCCCTTCCTTCCCTGCACTCACTTTTACTCTACCTACCTCCACACCTTCACTCTTCTTGACTCCTCCTTCTACTACACTAACTCCCCCATCCACCTTCTTTAACCCCCTAGATACCTCGCCTTCGATACCTCCGACTCTAGCCCTAACCCCCACCACCCATTCCACACCAATCTTACATACGCCTCACCTACCAATATGTCTTCCATTACTCTAAACCTCCCACCTCACAATACTCTATTATTACACTCCCATCCTCCATAATATCCACATACTTACGTACTTTTACTACGTCCTCTTCTTAAGCCCCCATACTATCATTGAAACCTCTACTACTCCACCATCCTCCTGCCTCTCCACTCACCACATGTTTACCCACCCCAAGTCTAACCTCACTAAACCTTGCACTATTCTTAATCTTTACACCTAATCCTTTACCTTTGAACCTCAACACTATACCACAGCCCTTAAAGACCCTAATTGGGTGGTAGCCATGAAGGAGCTTGATTTTCTCATTAAAAACAAAACCTAGACACTAGTTCCTCCACTACTAAACCAAAATATTATTAGCAGCACTTGGAAGTTTTGATTAAAACACAATGCTAATATGTAGGTTGAGCATCACGAAGCTCATCTTATTACTCAAGGATTTACCTAGCGAGAGGGTATTAACTATGCCAAAATGTTCAATCCTATCACTAAACCCACCACTATTTGCTTTGTCCTTTCCCATACTTTGTTTTCTAGATGGGACATTCACTAACTAGACATCAAAAATACCTTTCTACTTAGTGAACTCATCGAGACAATCTTCATGAAACAGCCTCCTAGCTTTGTCCATCCTCAAAATCCCCACTACATATGTCAACTACACAAGTCTCTCTGTGGCTTAAAGCAAGCCCCTCATGCCTAGTTCCATTGTTTTAGAGGTTTTCTTCTCCATCTAGGTTCCACCAAAGCAAAGTTAACACCTCCATGTTCATTCTCACTCAAGGTCCTCACACACTTGTTCTTCTCCTCTATGTGGATAATATCATATTTACTAGCAGTAACATCACTCTTTTTAATCATTACATCTTAACTCTCTCTCGGCACTTTGCCATGAAAGACCTTGGTCCATTGCATTTCTTCCTTGGTATTTAGGTCTCTCACATTCCATAAGGCATTCACTTTTGTCAATCCTAATTTGTCTATAACCTTCTTAAATGACATCTTGTGTATCTCTCCACATATGTTAAAACTCTTATCTCCCTTAAAAGTCATCTTAATGCCACTAGCTCTTCCTCACTACCCAACCACGTTGCTTATCATGAGATTATTAGTGCACTATAATACCATACAATCACTCGACCGAACATCAATTTTGTGATGAATTGGCTAAGTTAGTAAATGCACAATCCCACTACTATTCACAGGTAGGTAGCAAAATGTGTGCTTCGTTATCTACATGGCACACTAACTTTAAGTCTCCCCATTGTTTACACTTCTTCATTCCTCATTGTCTATTTTTGTTTGTATTGATTAGGTAAGCTATCTTGACACTCATCATTCCACCATAGGATATGCCATTTATCTCGGTCACAATCTCATCTTTTAGCACTCAAAGAAGTAGCCTATTGTCTCTTGCAGCTCCATTGAGGTAGAATATCATGCTATTGCTTATGTAGTCGTTGAGTCTACTTAGATCTATCATCTTACACGAGAACATGGAGTCTCTATCCAGCGTCCTATCATTCTATGTAGTGATAACCTTGAAACAATTTACCTTTCAACAAATCTAGTTCACTATAATCACACCAAACATATTGACATTGATTATCACTTTGTTTGTGAGTTGATTTCCACTAGCCAAATTCTTGTTTGTTACATTCTTACACGGCATTAGCGAGCTAACATTCTCACTAAGAACCTTTTCACCTTAGCTTTTTTGGATCATTACTCCAATCTCATGCTAACTTGCACACCATGAGATTTAGAGGGAGTATTATCATATATACATATACCTTTGTATTATTCTGTATATACTATGAAATAAGGGTATTTTAGTCTTTTTTTACTATATTTGTAAGGTTTGTATCACACTACATATAAACATGTTATAATACCTTGTAAAATTAACTTTCACAATAATAGATATGTTTTTTTTTTCAATGTATAGAATTAGTTATTTAATTGGACCTTAAAGCTCTAGCTATTGTTGTAGAACCTTATATTTTTGCCATTCCCTAGAGTGGCAAACCCTTTTAATGTAACCCATTATTTTTGAAAGAGGAAGTCCCTCCGCATATGAGAAGAAGAGAGATATCACCTCTAAATATTATTTCTATATTTTGCTCTAAGAAGATGAACCCACATTGCTTTTCTTACCTTGGATTCACAAAAACTTTTGATAGCACAAGCTTTATTTTTTTACTAAAGATTTGCACACTATGTATTCCCAATTCCTTCTATCTAGCTATGTTTTCCATCCTATCTAATGAATTCTATTATTAGACTCAATTTCACCATATAGGATGTTCCTAATAATTTGTTCCATTTTCTTTACAATTTAATGGGAAATGTGGCAACTTGTATAAAATAATTTGGAAAGGCATCTAGAACAAATTGAATTAACACAACTCAAATAGCCTTACTCAAACTCTACCCACTAAGGGTTTCTTTCCCCTTTTTATCTAATGTAGCTTCTCGTTAAGAAAATAAAACTAGTTGATCATAGGTTTACATCTTTTATCAAGAGGATTTCCCAAGTAGCAACTAAAGGAAGAAGATTCCTTAATCTTATATATCTATAGCATCTTTTGCCTAGTTTTAAGATCAATATTTGCTGAGAAAAGAATTGAAGATTTAGTCATATTTATCTAAAGACCTAACCAATTTATGAAATAACCAAATACTCATTCACTGATTAAAACCATCTCCAAGGAAGCTTCCCTAAAGAGGATAATGTTATCATCAAAGGAAATATAGGATGATTTAAAGTTTAGTCACTTAATCATCATTAGTTTCTAAGAACTTGAGAAACTTCATTTTCAATTAAGCGGCTTAAAATTCCAATCATAGAATAAATAAGTAAAGAGAGATTAGATTTGCTTGTTTGATGCCTCTTGATGGTTTAAATCCCCTTAAGGGAGAACTATTATAGAGCACTTCAATATAAGTTGTGAATAAGTAAGAAGAGATCAAATCAACCATCAACTTAGAAAACGTAGACTTACAAGAGCGTAACTAATGAAGTCCTAGTCAACTTTATAATAAGGCTTTTCCATATCAACTTTTATACCCATTCATCCCTTCCTTTTTTTTTTTTTTTTGTTAAAGTTGTGTATGGTTCTAGTCTTAAAAATGATTCGCTAAAATCTTTGTAACAACCTTGTATTCCATATTGCATAAGCCTACAGGTTAAAACTGGCTCATTTGATTTAGCCTAAAGTGCTTTGAGATTAATATTAGCAAGTTCACTCATCTTTTCAAGAATGCAATGTGTAGTAAAGATATAACTAATAAGGGATTCAACTATACTACCCACCACACCCCAACATTCCTTAAGTAATAAAGCATGTAAGCCTACCCATAGCTTTTAGGGGTATAATTGAATTCAAAGCTCTAATAACTTCATTCCTTTATAGCCTAATGCCAATTTATCATGTTGTAATTGAGTAAGTCCACTCCTAAAGTAAGCTAGAATGAGATCTTTTATTGGTAAGACTCTCTAGAAGTATAAAAAAAGATCCTTGAAATAAAAATTAACATGATTATGTAATTCATTTAGTTTTACCACCTAATCACCAACATACCCTTTAGGGCTAGAATTTTATTTTTGGATATGTGACTCAAGACTAAAGCATGATAATATTTGGTATTACATTCACCATATTTTATTCATTTCTCTCTAGACTTCATCTTCTAAAGAAGTTCTTATCTGCTTAAGATTATATCCAATCTTTTGCTAAAGTCTTTTTCTAATTGCATTAGGAAGGATTTCCATCTTCTCTTAAAGCTCTCTTAACCCTAGCTAGCCTACTAGGGTTCCTTTTTTCCTATGTGGACTATACCGAGGGCTTCTTTACTCCAAAATTTTGCCCTATTGCGAACTCTATCAAAGACTTTATAAAATCATTAATTGTTGAATTCCAAGTTTTCTTGAATAAAGGATAGAATGAAAAGTGTGATAGCCACATTGGTAGAAATCCAAAAGGTCAATCACCTTTCTTACTCCCTAAATTATTTATAGTACTTAAGAGAATTGGGGTAGTGATCTAGAGTCCACTTTTGAATGTGAGTTATTGACCATTCAAGGCAAAGAACTTTTCAAGCATAGTGTGGCCCATGGTCAATCAATTTGAAATTGCATTAAATCTTACATATGTTGTCTATTTGACTAGATAAAAGTAGGATAAACCCAAATTTATTTATATTTTCTTTGCCCCATTTTCCCAATGGATTACTTCATTAAAGTCACCAATTTGTACTAATGGTCTAGAATTTACAAAATCCGCATATCCCCTTATTTATCCTGTAATAGTAATGTTTATTCTAGGCATTGACTAGCTTACATTGCTGTTAACAACTATGACATGTTAAAAGGGCTGACCTACATCATTACATAGATCTTAACGCAGCGCGGAAAGCGTAACGAAACAAATCCGATTCTAGGATTGGTTTCACAAACAACAAAGAATAACGATGAATTACTCTTCGAAGAAATTTGGTTGCGCATAACTGATAAATAGAGAAAATTCTTCTCAAAAATGTATTTCAATAGGCAATAAAACGTAACCCTAAAATACCCTATATACTACCCTGTAAAAATACATAAAAAGGAAATATAAACATACACGTGGAAATAAATATTACTATACACGTTTATTCTCTGTCGTGTACATGGCCGTGCCTCCCAGCCGTGTATGATTCTGTGAGCAATCCTGATCGAATACACGGCCGTGTTTCTGGTCGTGTATGGAGACCGTGTATGATTCTGTAAGCAACCCTGACCGAATACATGGCCGTGTTTCTGGTCGTATATGGAGACCGTGTATGCTTCTATCGGAATTCCTTACCGAATACACGGCCGTGTTTCTGGCCGTGTATGGAGACCTTGTATGCTTTTGTAGGAATTCCTTACCGAATACACGGCCATGCTTCTGACCGTATATGGAAGCCGTGTGTCTTTCTGGAAGTTTCCCTGACTCGCTACACGACCGTGTAACAAATCGTGTATCAACCCATGTCTCCATCATTCTCTCCCATCAATGGAGAACTCGACCCCGAGTTCTTGTCAGGATATAACGGCGTATCATCAAGGTGGAAAAGAGATAAATCCGCCACATTAAAAGTACAAGAAATATTCATATCTTCAGGAAGTTGTACAACGTACGCATTGCCGTTTATCTTGTGCACAACTTCATAAGGCCCATAGTTTTTTGGTTGGAGCTTCCCGTATCTACCCGCAGGGAAATGCTCTTTTCGAAGGTAAACCATTACCTGATCGCCCACAGCAAAAAGTTTCTTCTATCTATGCTTATCCGCAGCCCCTTTGTATCGGGTATTGGCTTCCTCTATCTTCCGTCTAACCTCCGCTGCGGTGGTTTGGTATTGTCCCACCATATGTTTAGCAGCAACATCACCCACCATGTCCTTGGGTAATTTGATCAAGTCCAGCGCGTGTTATGGTGTTTTAGTATATACCACTGAGAACGGTGACCTCCCAATAGTTCGGTGGACGGAACTATTGTAAGTGAATTCAGCTTGAGCCAACGCTTGATCCCACTACCCTGGCTTTTCACGGCAAATACTTTTAATGAGGTTTCAAGGGTCCTGTTGGTTACCTCCATTTGACCATCGGTTTGAGGATGAGCTATGCTACTGTAATTCAGATATGAGTCAAACATATACCAGAGAGTCCTCCAAAAGTGGCTAAGGAATTTGCTATCTCTGTCGGAGGTAATGGACTTTGGGACCCCATGTAGACGCACCACTTCCTTGAAGAATAACCGTGTGATTGCCCGTGCATCAGCGGTCTTTCTGCAGGGGATAAAGTGAGTCATCTTGGAAAACCTGTCAACTACAACAAACACAGAGTCAGCACCTCGTTGGGTACAAGGCAAACCAAGTATAAAGTCCATCGACAGGTCCTCCCAAATGTTCGCCGGCACGGGAAGAGGGGTATATAGGCCAGTGTTTTAGGATTGCCCTTTCGACACTTGGCAAATATAACACCTTTCCACAATTTTATACACATCCCTCCTTAACCGAGGCCAAAAATACCTTTCGGTAACTGTAGCTAGGGTCTTATCTCTGCCCATATGCCTTGCCAATCCACCACCGTGCAGGTCTCGGATAAGCTTTTCCCGTAAGGATGATTCAGGGATGCACAGCTGATTCCCTTTCATTAAATATCCCTCGTGGATATGGTAGTCGTCACAAGGTTCTCTATTAGCACATTTAGTCCACGTTTCTTTGAAGTCTCTATCCCCTTCGTATAGTTCCTTTAGTTTCTCAAACCCAACGATGTTCGCACTTAGAGTGAGTAGGACATCTGCCCTTCTACTTAAGGCCTCCGCGACTTTGTTTTGCACACCCGACTTGTGCATCAGTCTGAAAGGAAACCTTTATAAGAACTCAATCCACCTGGCGTACATGTCCTTACTAATTCGAGTTTGGCCACATAAGTGTTTAAGAGCCCCGCAGTCGAAATATAAGATGAACTCCTTTCCAATCAAGTAGTTCTCCCATACTTTAAGAGCTCTCACTACGGTGTAGAACTCCTTGTCATATGTAGACCAAGTCCTCCTTGCTTCACACAATTTTTCACTATAAAATGTGATTGGTCTCTTTTCCTGTGACAGTACCGCCCCGACTCTAACTCCACTAGCGTCACAGTCTACCTCAAATAATTTTTCAAAATCTAGTAGCATTAATATAGGAGCGCTACACAATCGTTGCTTCAAGTTTATGAAACTTGCTTCAACTTCTTCGCCCCATCAGAATTTACCCTTCTTCAAACACTCAGTCAAGGGGGCAGCAACTATACTAAAGTGTTTAATAAATCTCCTATAAAAACTAGCTAAGCCGAGAAAGCTTCTCAACTCAGTAACGGTTCTCGGAACAGGCCATTCTCTAATCACTTTCACCTTTTCGTCATCCACCATCACCCCTTCACTACTGACTATGAACTCAAGGAACAATAGTCACATTGACATGAATGTACACTTCTTATGATTGGCAAACAGTTTATTCTCTTTCAGTACCGACAAAATACATTTCAAGTGCTCAAGATGTTTTTCTTCAGATTTACTGAATACCAAGATATCATTGAAATACACAACTATAAAACGACCATTAAAGGGTTTTAATACCTGGTTCATCACTCTTATGAAGGTGCTTGGTGCGTTACTAAGACCAAATGGCATCACCAACCACTCATACAGCCCCTCCTTTGTTTTGAATGTCGTTTTCCATTCGTCTCCGGGACGGATCCGAATCTGGTGGTATCCACTCCGCAGATCTATCTTGGAGAAGATAGTGGCTCCACTCAACCAATCCAACATATCCTCAATGCGCGGGATGGGAAATTTGTACCCTATGGTAATCTTATTGATAGCCCTACTATTAACACACATCCTCTAGCTCCCATCTTTCTTGGGAGTTAGCAATGCTGGAACTGCACACGGACTCAGGCTGTCCCGGATAAACCCCTTGTCCAAAAGCTCTTGGACCTTCTCCTGTAGAACCTCGGTCTCCTTGGCACTCATCCTATAATGTGGGATGTTTTGGAGACTTGCTCCGGGAACTAGGTCTATCTGATGTTGGATGTCTCTTAGAGGCGGTAGACCCTCAGGTAGATCGTCAGGAACCACTTGCTTAAACTCCTCCAATAGACTCTTTACTGTCTCAGGTACTTCCACATCAACCTCCTTTTCTCCAACTGCCACATCTTTTACTATGAGAGCATGTACCACTCGTGACTCCCTTAGGTCTTCCATCACTTCTTTCTCTAATTGAGTGACAGTTAGGAACGAATGACTCTCTGCTCTCTTCTCCTTCGAGCGTCCTTCCTTCTTTAATGGCAACAATGTGTACCTCACACCCTCCTTCTCTAATCTGTACACATTCTCTTTACCCGCATGTTGCGCGTTCACATTAAACTGCCACGATCTACCGAATAAAATATGACAGGCATCCATGTCTACAATATCACAGAAGGCTTCATCGCGGTACTTCCCTATTGAGAATGGTACCCTGCATCTCTCCTTGACTTTAATCTTCTCGACCGCTTTAATCCACCCAATAGTGTACGGATTCGAGTGCTTCTCGATAGGTAGTTGCAGCTGCTTCACAACTTCCCTTCCTATGATGTTTTCGCAACTCCCGCTATCTACTATTAGTTCAAACAACTTCCCCTTAATAGTACACCTTGTGCGAAACAACTGGTGTCACTGTGTGATCTCTTCTTGTTTCGAGGTAAGCATCATTCGCCGAATCACATAAGTTAGTTATGCTGCTTCTTCTTCCTCCTCATAATACTCTCCCTCTCCATCAGGTTTACAACAAACCTCCTCATCGTCCTCCCTATCAAGGATGTTTATGCTTCTCCTAGCAGGACATTCGTTTGACCAATGACCCGGTTGATTGCATCAGAAGCATTTGCCCAAGATAGGTTTGGCATAAAGATTACTCAGCCTCTGGGTTCCCTTATGTTCCATAGGTTTCTTTCCCTAACTCTTCTTTTCTCTCTTGGCACTGTCATCAGTAGGTTTGTAGGCAGCATTTTTACTTTTCTCAAATCCCGACTTACTACCACTACCTATAGCTTCACCGACGTACCCCTTTCTTCCTCCTCCGTATCTACTACCCTGCTCCTACAACATTAGCTTAGCTCGGAGAGCTAAATTCTTCGCTTCTACCAGGGTCCTCACCATTGTAACTCCAATTTTATCTTTGATTTGGAGCTTCAGGTCTTCCACATACCGTGCTACTTGTTGGCCTTCACTCTCCCTCAAGTCATTCCTTTCGGCCAATCTCATGAACTCAGACGTATACTCATGCACTGAACGTTGCCCCTAGCGGCACCGCTGATATTGTTGGAACAATATCTGCTCATAGTCCGACGGGAGGAAATCATGTTGCAACAACTGCTTCATGAGATACCATGTTCTCACTGGATGTTTTCCTTCCCTTTGCCTCCTGCTCTGCAGCCTCTCCCACCATGCCGAGGCTCCACTCTTCAATCTGCACGCCACCAACCTCACTCGGCGGTCTTCGGGAATCTCCATGTAGTCAAAGAATCGATTTACTTTCGCAATCCAATCTAGGAAGCCTTCGATATTAAGGCTACCGTCAAACCATGGAATGTCGACCTTCAGGCGATAGTCTCCTTTGTCCCCCTGATCATATCCGCCACGGTTCCTCCGGTAGTCGCCATCTCTATGATGGTTCCCATGCTGAACCGTCCGATAACCACCACCTCTACCACCATGCCCTCGCTGTAGCCTACTCCTATACGGGTCATCACTCTCCTCTCTGGAATCCTCATCCCCTACATGTTCCCACCTGTTCTCAAAGACAGGTCGGACTATACGTCCGCCGAATTCCTCCGCTGCACGTGGCGGATTCCTACCAACACCCCCAACCCTATTAGGGTCTACCGCTAAAGCGTCGAAACGCTCGATCAGTTCATCAAGGCGCCATTCCATACGCCCGACATTCTGACGCATCGCGTCAAATTCTACCCTTGGAACCCACTGATGGTTTCCTTGTGACCTCGCATCTTGAACACCATCAAGAATACGGCCGCTGTCATCGCCTTGATGAGTTGACATCTCCACAGGAAAAAGCCTTGCTCTGATACCAACTAACGCAGCGCGGAAAGCGTAACGAAACAAATCCGATTCTAGGATTGGTTTCACAAACAACAAAGAATAACGATGAATTACTCTTTGAAGAAATCTGGTTGCACACAATCGATAAACAGAGAAAATTCTTTCTCAAAAGTGTATTTCAGTAGGCAATAAAACGTAACCCTAAAATACCCTAACAACGGTATATATACTACCCTGTAAAAATACATAAAAAGGAAATATAAACGTACACGTGGAATTAAATATTACTATACACGTCTATTCTCTATCGTGTACACGACCGTGCCTTCCAGCTGTGTATGATTCTGTGAGCAACCCTGACCAAATACACAGCCATGTTTCTGGCCATGTATGGAGACCGTGTATGCTTCTGTGGGAATTCCTGACCGAATACACGGCAGTGTTTCTGGCTGTGTATGGAGACCGTGTATGCTTCTGTGGGAATTCCTTACCGAATACACGGCCGTGTTTCTGGCCGTGTATGGAAGCCGTGTGTCTTTCTGGAAGTTCCCCTAACTCGCTACACGACCGTGTATCAGCCCGTGTCTCCATCAGATCTCCTATCTCAATTAATTCGGCAGAGTGATGTCTAAGCTGTCTATTTTGTAAAGCATAGAGATGCTTTCCCTGTCATCGTCAGCTTCTGCACAGAATTTTTTAATCAATCCGCAAATGCGAACACAAGTTATAAGCAGAAAGGGAATCCATCCTATTGTGAAGGAGTACCAACATATCTGGTTGGTACTCAGCTAATAGTTTCACGGATAGCAGCAAATTTGGCATAACATGCCATGATATGTTTTCCTGTCGGCTTGACCGACTGAGTCACCCGATAACACAAAGTTTGTGGCTGCACCTGGATGACCTTCTGCGCTTCAAGGCAACTTGGCAAGGAAAGTACCGTATCGAATTGCAACTATTTTCTCCTGTTTTGAAAGAGAAGAGTCCAAGCCTCGTTCTCATCCAACGGAAGTGTTGCTGGCACTCTAAGTGGCGGACACTTCTTTAGTCGAAAATTTCATTTTTCTTAACTTTTGATTGGTTGAACTAGTTTTATGCCCGGGTAATGCTCGGGTTTCTTAAAAATATCTCAAAATGCAAACTAAAGAAAGATAAAATCGCAATACTTATGCCTGCTATGCCATATCAATTCATTCTTGTATAATGGCCCACGCTTTACAAAGATTTCAACTTAATATATATATATATATATATATATATATATATATATTTCACTAAAAAATAAATTTACTTAAATAATTATTACAATTAACATATTAATAATGCATATTCATAATATTACCTTAAATATGGTATAATGAATAGTGTTTTTGATTTGAAATATTCATTTTATAAAATTCCTTCTATATTAATAAATAAAATGATATGTTATTTGGAAGTTACTCTTTAAAAGTGCTTAGAGTTATGTCATTTTATTTTGAGTTATGTAAGGAGTGAAGCTCCTTCAACCTTTATATAACAATCATGTCAGAGGAGAAAAAGAATGTTAGTAATTAAAAGATATTAGTAATGGAAAGTTCGATAAAAGTGAAAAAATTATAAACTTGCTTACAAAAGAAAAAATATTATGAAAGATAGTCATAATCAACATTTTAAAGTTACATGTTCATATATTGTTATGAAAGATTGTGTGAATATTGTTGTTAAATTATGTAAGAACATATTAAGTGTTAGTTTTATATGAATGCTGATGATTATTTTTTATAATTATATGAAATGTTATGCTATCTCAAAAGAGCTATAACTTTTTAAATTATAGAAATAAAACAACAAATGCTAAGAGGTTGTGTTTTTTTTTTCTTTTTTCTTTTAAATTATATCATGCAAATATAGCAATTGCATTTGTATAAAGAACATGTCCTTTAGATACATGTTTAAAATAAAATGATTTTTAGTAGTTCAAAATAAAATATGGTGGTAAGGTTTTACAAATGAGAAAAGTCTCTAAAATGATATATACCAAAGATATAAAATTTACAAATAAAAAAAAAAACTTTTGAAAAGATATATATAGAAGATGTAAAAACAAACAGTTACTTTAAAAAGAAAATCTACTAAACAAAAATTAGTATATACTATTTTAAAAAATAAATGTTTTGTTGCTAATCTTGGAATTTTCGTTGATAACTTTAGAAAAGAAACCATAAATATATTTAATTGTTACATTTCTAATTGATCCAAAATTGTATTATTTGTTTTCCTTTCTTTCTTATTCATCAATGGTAAAAGTCTTTACATGCAATACTAATGAGGTATTTAATTGAAATCTATTGTATCTGTTGGTCCCAATTAGATTAATCAAGAGGAGGGTGAATTGATTAATTACTTAAAATTTCACTTTTTCGCAAATCAACTAAAACTCTTGACTAATAAAATCACTTGAATAACAATAATGAAGAACAATAATGTGCAGTAAATAAAAGTAGAGAAGAGTAGAATGCTCAGATATTTATAGAGGTTCCGCCTTGAGCGTCAGTCCTCTCTTCTAGCTCCACGCCAGGGTCCCGGTTGTCTATACCGGTTGTGTTTCACTATATCAACAAATTGATATACAACATAAGCCTCTTCAAGGCAAAATCTCACTGTTGAGTCTTTCTAGCTTCTTCACTAAGCTAATCACTCAACTACAGTGATGAAACAACAAACAATTCCTTATTCACGAAAGGAATCTCAACAACATCAATGAGGAATAACAAATTTCCTCTAGATCACATATATATGCAAAGATATTTGCTTGAAGATGTATGAGTCTTTTCTTCTCGTGTGTATTTTTCTTTCAACAACGTTCTTTTTTTCTATTTTTTTCTCAACGTTCTCCACACCTTTTTTCATTTGAATTAAACACTTTATATATGGAGAAAACATAACGGCTACTTTCCACGTGATAATCTCGAATTTATTTTTGAATTTTCAATTCAAAAATAAGTTGGATCTGTTGAGAAAGATCTGCATTCCGTGATATTCTTGATGAGGATAAGCTTGGATAATTAGTTTGACTAAGATCTTCTTTGCATATATCTCTTGGATCAAGTTTGTTGAAGATATCCCTCACATTGTGGAACCATATCTTGATATAACAACCATATCTCTTATCCTTATCTTTGTAACTGCTGGATCTCCCAAAATATAGTACAAATATCCAATTTTAAATCTGGATAAAACTTGTAAATCTTATATGATCTCACTTTATCATAAAATGAAATCTTTGAATAAAACCTTGTAAAACTTTATGTAAATTAAAAAAACCATGATATAAAATCCAACTTTAGTAAAACACATCAAGTATATTACCCAAAAATACTTGACACGTGGAGCTAGGCCTTGAAATTTATTAAAACTATCGATATAAAATTTAGAACGTAATCTGAAAAAATTCGTAACAGACATGAAAGGTTCTGAAAGTGCTTATGAAGCAAACCTGTTAATTGTCCTGAAGGTTCTGAAAGTGCTTTTGAAACAAACCTGTCAACTGTCCTCCTGTTATGAAGGTTCTGAAAGGTTAACACGATAACTACGGATACACTACACAACTTCTGAAACACCTTCTGTCAAAACAAAAATAGCTTATATAAAACTTTTGAAGGTTCTAAACAAGCTTCTGTCTCCTTATTTAACTTTAGAAAAATTACGTACTATCTTAAACATTCGTTACACTTATTCCTCTTTTGTTAACATCAAAAATAAATTAGAGAACTTAACAGTATCATACATTTTCGATTTAACCTTTCTAAAAGTGTAGTAACTCTTGAGAAATCAACATTAATTGTTTCACATTTTCACCCCAAAGAGGTACTCTTTTTAAAATTGCTAAACCAAAAGGGAACAATAACAAAAAAGTTTCCAAAAGGATACTATTTTAGAAAAGGTAATAAAAATATGTTGTTTCAAAATATGTTTTGATTTAAACTTAAAACTGGAGTGCATTGTCGAGAAATTATATATATATATATATATTATGCATAAAATTAAAAAAAAAAAAGCATTAGACCAACAAAAGAAATATATATAAATAGTTCAGTTCATTGAAAATAAAAATTTATATTTGTATTACTAATTAACACTCCTTGGAAGCATTTTTCTTCTAAATGGGTGAGGAAAAGGGTAAATAAATAAAATCTAAACTAAAAGATGTTGTGCATAACTACCTATTACCAATCTATTTTATTTATAAAGAAAAGGTAAGTTTAGATAATATAAAGGTTACACTTAAACCCATGTTCTCTCCTTAAATATAGATGAAAACTTGATTTTATAGTTTTTCTCTATGTATTATAAATTAGAGTAAGGCAACTTTGAAAAACCATTCTTGCAAAATACAATTGGTTGGACACTTATCAAAAGATTAATACATCAACCAAATATTTTCATACACCAAATGAACAAATAGATAGTTAGGGTTAAAAAGTGCTAACTCCTCAAATACCTTAATTAACTTGATTTGTAAACAAAACTTTCATATATATCAAGGAAAGCAATATATATAATATGTTACCCTAAAAGAGCATCAGTCCACTCTTAGATGGCTCTTTGAAAGTTATTATGATACTTTTAATGTTGGTATCCTCCTATCTATCAAAACAACAAAATCACATAGTTTTGGCTACTTTATTTATTTAAAAAGTAAAATACACTATGAAATAGATTTAGAATAGAAGAGTCATTACTATATATAACTTCATTACCACTTCATTGTCTTCTTCAAAAGGGCTTCACTATTGATAATGTTATCATAGTCCAAAAAGTATTTGCAAATATAAAACCCATGTAATAGGAACAGTCACATTATTACCTATAGACATGCCAACTCTTTCGATTTAACTTTACGTACACATATGATTAAAGTATGCAAAGAAACTATGATTATCATAAAAATTCCATTGAAGTAATCATATAGTGCTCCTATTTGTGTGTGTGTGTGTGTGAGAGAGAGAGAGAGAGAGAAAAGATGGGAAGAGTTTTAGTTACTATTTTAGTTATTCTAAGAAAAAATAGGTTATTGAGGGGCATGCATGGTGTGAAAAGATGCCACTAAAAGTGGTTGTGGAGTAGTTAACTGTGCAATGGAAATTTACTACTATATGCTTATCTTAACCACCTTTGGTACAAAGAAAATGTATATAGAATGTAATATCATAAAAAGATATACATAGATAAGGATGTTGTTATCATGCTTTACTTCTCTATAGATGGAACATGTAAACCATAACTCATAAACAATTTTGATAAAAATGAAAATGCAAAAACCATTGTAGGAAGAGAGCATTGAGAAAGGAAGGTCCATTGAAAACTGTCATTAAATAACCAACTTTACCTCTAATAGAACCTATTTTCATTGTGAAAAAAAAAAAGAGAGAGGGAGAGAGAGAGTAAAGAAAAGCAATAGTCAAGAGACTTTAATAGAGAGAAATTGAAAAATAGCAACATTGCAATAAGTGTGTGTCAAATATGTGAAGAGTTATAAAAAGAGAAAAATGCAAGAAAGAGAGTAAAAAGAGTGAGGATCACTAGAATAATTGGCTTATAGTGAGTTTGTAGTATGATACCCATTGGAAAATACTAAAGAAATATTATACATAAAAACTTAAAAAAATTAAACTACTAATAAAGTTTTTCGAAGAGCCACTATTTTGGAACAGATTTAATAAAAAAAGATATGTCTTTTCTTCTAAAATTATATAACATAAATAGATTATGGTGACATTCATATAAATTTTGAATATTAGAGAGAGCCTAAATTTAAAAAATTAACACTTTTACTCACTTGACAAAAAAAAAAAAGTGGATCTCCTTACTTGATGTAGATTCTTTAAGAAAGCAGTATACAATAATTATTATAAATAATAATACTAATAATAAAAAAAAAAACTAACCCATTACATTAATCTAGTAAAAACCAAATTAGAAGGGAAAAAGCACTCAAGTGTAAGTGTTAAATTTTCAAATTTGTGATGTTTCTGTGATATTTCAAGTTTACATCGATATCTCCATAATTTACCCTTTTTAATTTATATTAAAACCTACCCGTTTAATATAAATTGCTTTAACAAAAAAGTAAGAAAAAATATATTCCCAATAAATGTATTTGTTAAATGACAATTCATAAAGAAATTTCAATCAAGAAACCTATTACGAAAATGTGAGTAATACTAGAGTCCAACATGCAACATTTATTATGCTCATACAACAATGCAATATTACCTAACCCTATAATTTAATCATATAAAATATGTCATACAATATTAACAAACCATACAACTAATAATATTTTAGTCAAGTGTACCTAATAAAGGAGCATCATATATTAAAATATTATTTTTAGTATGTAATTTATTTTTTTTCTTTACTATTAATTTTTTTAAAGAAAATAACAGAAAATTAAAATATAAAAAAAAAGAAGAAGAAGAGAAGACTTACCTTGTGCACTAGTGGCGAAGAATGATCACAAAATTACTGGCTTGCAGTGATCATTGATGACTACTAGTGCATCGGCGTGCTCTTATAGGCAATTCTCTACCCATAGGAGTTATTGAACCAAGTTAATTAGGCTAAGAATAGTGCCATTTCAAGTTAGCTTACTTCAAATTGGTCCAAATGTGTTTACGTTAAGTTGACTTACAGCTTTTGTACTCTTAAAGGTGGGGACTCACTTTGTGAAATCACTTTTGTTTGACATAAGTTGAACAAGAATGATTTTTAGAGAGATGCAATTAAGGTTTTGGCCAATTGGATCTCTTGAGAAAGATCCAACCTTTGATTTAATTTTATGTTTGTTGTTTGGAATTGATGTATGGAAAATGCTCCTATATGTGCTCTACTTATAGATTGTTCAACTAGATTGCAGTAACACTTCTAAATTGCTTAAATTAAACTCATCCAATTTAAGCTTTACTTCTTTAAATTTTGATACTAATTTCCACTTGTTTTTTATCAAAATAAAATAGGGGATGAATTTGATCACCTTCTCTATTAGATGCTAAGCTTATATAGAGTTAAGTACAAATTAGGTTTTGACCTAAATCCACATTAGAATTGACCCGCCAAGCCTAAAATTGAATGCAACTAGCAAAGTTGATTCTAAGCATACATAGGGACCTAACAAGTACATGGTCCCAAGGGAGTCCATGCTTTAGACTCGTTGACCTAATAGTAACTTAATGGATTGTGAATAGATGAAAAAAGATAAGAAAAAAAACGTAAAATAAAATAAAGAAAGAAAAATTAGTCTAATATAACAGTTTCATGCATTTTTTCCTCATGGAAAACTAACATTTTTACTTAAACTAAAAAGAAAAAAGACTCAATACTAAGAATATGTTGTGTATTTTGACAAGTGGCATATAAATACCAATAATATTTAAATACATAATAGTAACAATACATATTTTTTGAAAAATAATTATATTTTGATATATTAGAATTTTATTGATACTTATGTGCTATTTATATATGCACATTGTGTATTAGTACTATTAAAACTTTTTTCAAATAAAAAGGGGATGGGTTGTTTCGAGAGAAAATGCTAAAGAGAACTTTCCTTTTCCTATAAGTCGATTATTTGTAAAATTAAGTGGAATATGAATATAAGCATTATTATTCTAATAGGGCTAATATAGACAAGATTTGGTAAAAAAATAAAAATAAAAATAAAAATAAAAAAGGCCATTAAGAGGGGTTTGGACATGGACTTTGGTTTTTATATATTTTGCCCCTGTAACATTTGGGATTAGTTGTTACCTTATAGTAACCAACTACTAAATTATAGAAAAGAGGGTGATGTATTTTCCTCTTAATATGATCACTTGTGTACAATCGGCCTATAAATGAGTGTAATTAAGATAATATGGCAATGAGCTCAAACTTGAGCTTAACTTGAGGGAGTAAATAAGAAGTTTGGCTTAATTAAGCTTATTTAACCTCAATTTAATTTTTTTTAATTAAAATAACGTTATATTCAAACTCAAGCTACAACTTGAGTAGCATTTAAGTTTATTTCGAGTTCGATTATACTTGCAAGTTAATGGAGTTAATATCATGAATCTTGAGTATGATCTAATAAACTACTTCAATAACTCAAGCTTGAATTCAATTCGACTATTACCAAATCAAATAAGAGTAAACATCATGCCTAACTAAAGTATTTCTAAAGAAAGTTTCATTTACACTCTCCAAATGAAACATTATGTATGACCATTTTTCTTTCCTTTTTTTCTTTTTTTTTTTTTCAGTCCTCACGCCCGTAAAGATGGCCTTTTATGTTCTTTTGAAGCCGACATGGAATGTTATGAAATGGTTAGGTGAGTGGTTATATACCGATAGTGGGTTTTCTTTTTCTTTTTCTTTTTCTTTTTCATTATTGATAATTGAAGCGGCTTTACAGTTGGAGTAATCTTATGCCCGGTGTTCAGAATCAAGTCCAGAATCAAGGAGATTAAACAAGAGAAGCTCAAGCATCGATACACCGACAAAGTGATACGTACTGCTTGTGAAAAGATTTCTCAACTATTAAAACAAAGACAAATCGACAACTCTACGAAATTATTTGATCGAGGCTTGTCTCAAGCTGCTGAGAATGGAATTATCGAAATTATCACCATATGTTTACAACAATTTCCAAACTTGGTTTATTTGGAAGTTGATGAAAAAAATATATTTCATACAGCCATTAAGAATCGTAGAGAAAAGATTTTGAATCTTTTGTATGAAAAATCAGCCCATGACAAGATGCTAGCTTCTTTGTTAACTGAATCTGGTGAAACGTATCTGCATGTAGTAGCGGAATTGGCACCCTATCCACGGCTTCGATCCATACCATGCCCTGCTATACAAATGCAAAGAGAAATACAATGGTTTAAGGTAATGTATTCTTCTCATTTAGTAGAATCCTCGACAAATGCATACGAAATCCACCATGATAATTGATAATTCCATAACGAACTAATTTAAAATTTTAAACTTACTTGTGATGTAGTTTATTGTCATTGTTGTTTAGCATGTCTATTACTTGTGAATCAACCTTTTGATTAAAATCCAATTAAGTGGACCACTTAGGTAAATACGGGTGAAATGGGTGTCTAGATGTTTGAATGAATGACTTCATGTTATAATGATGTGGTAAATTAATTTAATATAAAAATTAAACTTGTTAGATTTGGTATGATTTTATATTTATTGGTTTACAAGAACTATTTAAAATTAGTTTCCTGTATGTTTTAGGCAATCAAAAAATGGATTCCATCTTTCCAGAGGGCTTGGAAAAAGGGCGGAAAGACTGCGGACCAATTGTTCACTACTGAGCACGAGAAATTGGTTGAGGAAGCAGAGAAATGGATGAAAGACACATCAAATTCATGTATGCTTGTATCAATTCTCATAGCAACTGTGGTTTTCGCAGCAGCGTTCACCGTCCCAGGAGGCATTCTCGAGGGCAAAGGTACTCCAACATTCATAACGAAGGAAATATTTATGGTTTTTGCTATTTCAGATGCACTAGCGCTATTTTCCTCCATCACTTCCGTCTTGATGTTCCTGTCCATCTTGACTGCGCGTTATGCTGAGCAAGATTTTCTCTATGCACTTCCAAAGAGGTTGATATTTGGGCTTTCTTTCCTTTTCATTGCTATTGCTGCAATGATGGTAGCTTTTGGCTCAGCACTTCAAATCATGTTAAAGGAGAAGTGGGAGTCGTTCCATGTTCCGATTATGCTACTACTTGGTGCTCTTCCAGTGGTTGTCTTCATGAGGCTTCAGGTCAAATTGTTTGCTAAAATGGTTTGGTCGACATTTGGACCAAGCATTTTTCGCCCACAAAGGATTTGGTGATTTGTGTCGGGATGGTGTATGCCATTGACTTAATAAATTGAATTGCCTTTTCATATCCCATTATGCCTCTGTTTTTGTTTGAACTGTCCCTTGATCAGAACAAATTCAAGGATACATAATGAGATATCCGTATTTGGTTTGATGCTTGAAAAAATGTCTATAACCTTCAGCACATCCTTGAAAACAATACCTAGGCATAACTACACAATGGGAATGAGAATATATAAAAGTATCGGTTATTTCTTTGTGTTGAACTTTTGAGAAATTTGTGCAACAAATACAAGGAAAGAGAGAGATTGACACCACTTAAACGGAAGAGTGAGATTGATTGACTAGTTGTAGGAAAAGATAACGTGTCGTTCTTCAACTAAAGAAACAAGTAAGAGAAGCCCTTGCTGTCCTCCTTTTGTTTTATTTTCTAGGTTAGGTCATTAGTAGTAATGTCATGAATTATGATACAAATTTTTCTCTTGTATAGTTCTTTGAATAAAAGGATGGAAAAGACAAAAAAAAAAAAAGCAAATAAGTATATATTAAATTTGAAAATCATGTAACATAAACACCTTTTTTGGTTACTCCCTCTCTTTTTCTGGATTGGGTGGATTGGTTTTTCAAGATGAAATATAAATCTCTTCGCATTCCCTATTCATGCAAACATGAAAATATTAAACTTCTCTTGAAACTTTTCTTGTGCCCTTTTCACTTGTTGCAATTTCAAACAATTTGTAATCACTGAAAGGTAGTAGAAATTCATGTCACAATCAATTAATTTAAAGGTTATTACTACGATCTTAGTTATGATATTTTTTTTCAAGGTATATATTGTAATCATTTCACAAAGGGGGCATATATTCTACTTATTCAACATTAATATACTTCTTAATTCCCTATTTGGCATTAAATACTTTCTATTTGCTAAGGTGGAAAAGATAATTTGTTTAATAAATATAGATGGCCATTGCTTATAAATTAAAGTAATAATTCTTATTTGAGACTGTTTTCAACATCTCTAGCAGTTTTGGATTGAGAGCTAACAAATAGACGACTCAATTAAATGAAAATTGATCAAGGATATAAGGGTTTGAACTCTTGACATCTTACTTTAATATAATAATATGACTAGCATTATAACTATTTAATCTAAAAGCTTAAATTTGTAAGTATGATGTATATTATTATATTTATTACTTAACACATAGGTCTTTGCATGCAATTTTTAGTTACAAAAACAATACTTTCACCCATAAATTAAGCTATCCCTTACAAAACTTTCGCGCTAAATATAAGAAAGGAGTGTGGTTCAACTATAAAAGGAGAGACTGTTCCGGGAAAAAGTGTATGTACATGCTGAGAATTCTATAGGATGGATCACTAGAACAAGCTTAAAAGAAGATCCCTGATGCCCAACTAAAGGAAACTAAAGCGGAGTTCGTGAAAATCGTATGGTACAAACTGTTCTTATCGTGGTTGCACCTGTAGAATCAGAAACCAAATTTATCATTAGGCCCATTCTCATTTCATTTGGTGCTATAATGAACAAGCGAAGAGCGAAGATTATGAGATAAGCTAAAAACAGTTAAAAGCAATTATACATAAGACCGTCAGTCGATCTAAAGAAGAACAATTTTTTCGTGATTGCCTATCAAAGCACATTATTGAGCACGTTTATGTACAAATTTTAAAATCTATGACTTTACAGTGAGTCATGTTTTGTTTTTTATTTGCTTTCAAAACGGATCCATTTTCCCGTTTAATGTCAACATGTGGCTACGCCCTTAAGATTTATTTGTTAAAAAATATTTTTTAAGATTAAAATTTAAAAATAACAAATATGATAAACATTTAGCATACAATGATACTATTATTGGGAATAGACATAGGAATAGGCTGGGTCGAATCGATGATCCAACCCATCAAGGATTGTTCAAATAGGCTTCTACCCACTAGTTAAGTAGGTCAAAGGACAGTTTTACATTAAAACCCATCAAACCAGTGAGTTCTATGTGAATCAAGCCAATAGTAAGCAACAAAATAAAATTTAAAGGGCGGTTCACATGAACTAAGTCCAGCTCAAGATAGCCGTGAACTAGTTCACGGGCCGAGTTGACCTTTTTCTATGTCTAATCAGGGATATGCCAAAATCCTTTAATCTAGTGGTATCTTTTTGGTTTTCTAGTGGGATAAGCTGAGTTTAAATTCTCTTTCCCATTATAATAAAAAAAATTAAAAAATATATGTAAATTCAATTGAAGCAAAGTAGAAAGCATGGGTACACAATGCAAAATGTATTAATAGAATAGCATCTTTTGTCTAATTAGAACAAATACATTAGTAGGAGCACATAAAACTTGGGAAGAGCTACTTGTGCCACTGCAATATTATAAATATCTTTTTGATAATTGCATTTATCTTTCTTTGTAAATGAAGTGTTTCTTGAAGGAATAAATGATGATGAAGCACATGGCATACCAAGAAGGGATGTTGAACATCAGAACTTGGACGATGGACAGCTAAGATAGTACATGGGGCAAGGTTCACTACTTTTCTTATTCTTTACTTTTGTGCTCAATATATATTGTATTTACATGTTTATGCATATGTAACATGCAACCTCATCATCAGCTCTTTATAGTTAGAAATCATGACAACTTTAAAAAATTCATAAAAAGAACAGGTTGGGTAGTAGCATGAAACTTATAAACCAACTAGGTCCATTGAGCTACCTTAGGAAGCACATGGCTAACTTGACTTAAGGCCTAGTTCATCTTAGTTGATTACCCTTATCCTAATCGATCATGCATCTAGGTCAATCACTCTAACACTTAGATCAACTAGGTAACTTAAAAAGTGGTAGAAATAGAAATAAATTAAATGGAATTAGTTAAATAATTAAGAAGAAAAAAAGACAGGATTTGAAGGACTTATAAGATAACATATAACAATGTAGTCTATATGTAGTCCATAATGATTACATTGAACCATACTTAAAACCCATTTTTGATAAAAATAGGTGGACCTATGTGCTTCTACAAGTCCATTTAAAAAGTATGGATTCATAACACTTATTGGTTTAGTTTGTTATTGATAGGTTTTTTGATAATGATGTAGCTTATTATTGATGAAGACTTATAGCTGAGATAGTTTCTTAATCATTTTCTAAAAATAGATTGATCTCCTTTGATTATTTGGATCACTAATGGGTAATTAATTATATGTTTTTGAAGTAATTGTAGTTATTTCGAGCCTCATATTTTTCAACTATAGGTGGGTAGGCAATAAAGCATGTGACATTATAAGTGCTAAAAGTAGGGTGAGGAGGTGATTGAAAAAATTGTAAAAAAAAAAAAAAAGGAATAAGGAGTAAGAAAATTAGCAAGACATGAAGAGAGAGAGGGAAAAAGGGGATAAGCAATAGGAAGGAGAAAAAAATAAGAGATGTGAGGATAGCCAAAGACAAGAAGGAGATGAAAAGAGATATGAAACAAGAAAAGCACGAAATGAAGAGGAAAACGCATAGATAAAAAGGAAGAGACGGAAGATAAGATTATCTTTAATAATTTAAATTAATGGTAACAATTATCAAATTTCTACACATTACGACATTTAATTATAAATATATAAATGCAAATGAGAACACCATAGCTATATATTGTACAATAAATTGTAAAGAGACTCCTTAACTTTTTGAGCAATGTGTATTATTTCCTTAAACTATAATAAGCTTTAGGCAATTGAATTATGAAAATGTGCACCAAGACCCTTTTTCTATGCCTTTTTCAAAAAACAAATGATGATAATAAATAAAGAATATATATAAATAAATGGAAAGTAAAAAAAAAAACACATAAAAAGTTGTAATAAATTCAAAGAAACCATATTGATGTTGACAGCTTGGCATCATCGTGTACCGTTGACTATGCACTTTGATTCGCAATATTACCCTAGAAGGTGGTATGCAATTAACCACTGATTAAAAAAAAAAAGAAAAAGAAATTTAACCTAGATAAAATCAATTAGTCCAATCTTAAAAATTAGCCTTTTCTTTTCTTTTCTTTTTTTCAATTTTATACATTATAGCTAGCAACTACAATCCAATTAGGGGATAGCTTTGCCAGCAATGGCAAGTTATCATCAACCCATGTTTGTCTTCATTTTGGGGCTTTTATTAATTTGTAATTTTGATTTTTTTATTTTTTTAATTTTTAGTTAAATTTTATTGATTATAAAATTATAATATACCTAAAGTGCGAATCAATAAAACATGATCTAAAAGCAAAAATATAAAAAAATAAATTCAAAAATTGGAAGTTAGAAGGATAACATAAAAATGAAAATAAAAGGGTTAAGGTCTCCTATTAAGTGTACAAGTATATGTTTATGTAAAATAAATATGTCTTATCTACAATGTATGTGCAAAGAAATTATCATATAGATACGTGAAAGGTATTATAGTACTAGAAAAATAATAATAATAACTACAACAATAATATTATTAAAAACATTAAGGGGTATCATAAAAGCACTTGTTAAAAAAGTTAAATAAAAAGCTTTTCTTTCCTTTTTTTATTTTATATTTGCTTTTTCCATAAACTGTATAATTAATATTGGAAAACATGACATGTTTCTTTTTTTCTTTTTTTTTTTTTTTTTGCTCTTAACAAATACTACGATATCCATTAACAAGATCCTAATAACAACAATAATAATAATAATGACAAAAATAATAAGGTACATAAGCATGATCTGTGCACATTGCATAACTTAAAAGATATATACTTGATGATTATGCATATATATATTTAGAGAGTTTTTAAAAAGATTTCATGATAATAATATAGCATAGGGTTAAATAAGAGCATATATGTGAGGGATAAATATTTATTATCTTGAACTCCTTGCTTTGAATATATCTCTATGAATTATATACAAACACTTACTTTAATGGAACTTCTATAATTATGCATTACATGAATTATATAATTATCGGAACAAAGTTGATTTTAACCTTTTATGATCAAATAAATTAACCACAATGAAGTGCAAGATCTTTTCTAGTTTGTGTATATGAACACTTTTGCCCACTCTTCCGCTAGCTACACGTGAACTTAACACTATGTCTAAGGCTCTTATAACTTAATTACATAGATATTGATCTTCTAATGGAATGGTTTAAGTTTGAATCCTCTTTCCTATTATAATTATATATAAAAAAATAAATAAATAAATAAGACAAGAAAGAAAAGAAGTGTAGTACTAAAGCTTTTCTTCATCAAGTACTACTTTCAATATTTTGTCCTGCACATGGCAAGTCCACCTGAAATGAAGACAATATTTTAATTAAGTTAATTGTCCCAGTTAATCAATCTTGACCCTGAAAAACAGCTTCCTGCATAAAATGAAGATACTATCCAAAAGCATAATCATTGCTGTGCTGTTGTGACCAGATAACAACGTATTGTTCTTAAATAGATCTAGTCTAAATAGAGTGGTCTACATGAGACCATGCTCGTTTCTTCTTGCAATTCCAGAGTGCCAGAGCAGCACAACGGCAAACTGATGCTTCTGGGTGCCACATTGTGTCATGGACCCTGATCCAGCGGAGTCCAATTATTTTCGAACTCAGCCAGGGTTTTAACTGCGTATTGCTTGCAGGGAAAATTTTACCCATAGACATTCACACTGGAATGTGCAAAGATGGCTTCCAAACTGGGAAATGGTATCTACTAGTCCTCCGTAGCCACCTACTGCAATGACCTGTAGAATATAAGAGGCCCGAAACATGAGAAGCACAAAGAATAATAACAAGACAAACATGGATCATGCATATTAAGCACCCAAATGTTAAGGAAATCTCTCATAATCCTTTATCCCTTTACAAGTAATTTACAAGACAGTGCATCCCTGATGTGTACTGCACTATTGCTTTCAGTAAATTTTGATGAGAAACATGACTAGGCATAGGAGAAAGTGGCTGGTAACAAGTTTTGGATGGATTTGGTTTTTCCAAGTGGAGATAATGCGAGAGACTCGTACTTCTTATATCATGATTAATAGGAATGAAATGGAGCACCAAAGACCTATCAAGTCCGCATCTTTTTTGTAAGAAATTTCAGAGATACAACTCTTCTTTTGTCATCTAAACAATAAAGATTGCCAGTTTGATGCATTCATTATCAATAAGAGCCCAAGCATCGGAAAATAAATATCCTTGAATTTAACACAAGCAAACTAGAAAGGGAAGGAAAATAAAGGGAACCAACTCCAGATGGATGAAGGGATAATGAAAAGGCCGATTAATGAGGAGCACATTGTACTTATGATAGGATCTCTCCATTCATGTCAAAACGACTGATTACAGGTTTAGCCCCAACTTCTAAGATCTGAAATAACGGTGCCCAAACTTATGTCAAAGCTAAAACCAGAAAATAACTGTCACTACATTCTAGTTATATCACAAAAGAACTTGATGGCGAATAACAAAAGTGAATACCTGCAAAGATTGAAGACACAACTTATTTGAGAGTATGAAAACATAACCAGAAAATCATCCATATAGCTCCACAAAATGTAGAATCAAAATTTGCTGGATAAGCTGGCAAATATAGTTCAATAGACTAGCATTCTGATGTTGAACACGAAAGTTTCTTTCAATCTTTTAATACGAAAATAATTTCCCAACCAAGTGAGGGTATGGAGGAGGATGACCGCATGTATACACAGACTTACCCTTGCATTATGTAAAAGAACTGCATTCATAGTCAAATTGTGAACTTGTGGGTCATCAATGAAGCAAGTTAACTATTTGTACATATATTTGCACATGAGATGAAGGCCACACAAACTTGATGCACATATATTTGTATGCAGAGTAACATTCAGCATGACCCTTAATGTAAAGAAAAAGAGTTTTGGTACTTCTGTTGGTCCCTACACATGTATTGGCATTCATCCCTAAGGTCGATCATTTTCTTTTAATAGTTAAAAAATCGGATTTATTCAATCTTGAACTAGTTTTTACAAGACTCTGTCCCATGAAATCTACTTCTGCGACATAAGCTGATTCAAGAAACCGCAATGACCTGCATAGGTCAATGCAATCATGTACAAACAATATTTACTACTACCAGCACAGCAAAGTGCATTCACATGATTGTTCTCAAACAATACATCCTGTGTAGGTGCAACTGTTGATATCTTTACTATGCATTCAGAAGAAAGTAGATTCCAGACTGTTAGTGTACTGCCACTGCCACAAGCCTGTCATCAGCAAGGAACGTGCAGAATGAGTGGAAACATACCTAACCACAATGTATTTACTTTTGCAAGCTTATTAAATGCTCACCAACCAACTCTCACTTCCGTCAAGAGCAATACAACTGACACGTGTAGAGGATCCTCTCGTTTGGATCAATAGCTTGGATGCATTTTGAACTTCCACAATCTGTTTAATAGGGCAATAAAAAAAATTTACATAATTGAAAAACCAAGTTGAATCTACCTGATGCCTCAAATAAAAAAGATTAGTTAATTAAGAATTCCTTAAAAATCTTCAATGGAGAGTAGATAACCCATATGCATACAGTCCCACCCCACCCTCAGAACCAGTTATTATCTAAGTAAAATGAAAAACATGAGCATAAGGATATGGCAACACATTAATGATAAACTGCAAGGACTAATTATGATGCTGTATTATAGAAACTGCATCATCAGAGAGACATATCATAGCAATTACATTATAATAGAAACATGTGAATTCATTAATTTGGTACTCGATCAAGTTCCATAACTGGATGAATCAGCCCAAAAAACAGAAGTTGCAGAGCTAGATTACTAACATATCTCTAGTTGCTTTTGAGCCATCCAGCTCCAAAATATAAAGAGCCATATGATTTCAATAATAATCTTTCCCTTTTCTAATGCTTGCAAGAGTAATCAATTACATAAGTTGGAAATATCAAGACATTCAGCCAAAGGATTATCTTAACCTTTCCTGAGTGTAACTTGAGAGAGGATAAATGATCTTAAGCAAGAATCTGCAGAGTTCCATATACTTGCGTATTTTGGATAGTTTTCTCCTTTGCATTTTACTTCCTATTAAAAAGTTCACACTAGCAGAGATGCGGTTTTATCTGTATGTATATAATTTACATCAACCTGAAAGCTAAATCATCCAGCCAGCAGCAAAAGGAAGAAATTCAACCTGGTTTGAAGTGTTACGGGCAAGTACACAGTGCAAGTAGTTGGAATGCGCTTTGAAAACCATCTTGATCCTTCCAATCTCCTGAAATTTTCCAATAAATACATTTCATGTCATATTTCTAGAAACAATGTAGAATACATTTATCTGCCATGAGAAGCACATACCACATCCCAGCAATATGCACAAGAATCACCAACAGCAACATATATAGATTTCCGCTGTGACAAAGAAGGTGGGACTAGATGGTAAAAGAGGTCCATCATGGCTTGAATGTGATATATAGTCATACAGAACATTCTAGAAGGGATAAACCTTGACATCAATAGCAAGGGCATTGTTTTCAGGGATTGGAGAAAGGGCACCCCAAGGACCTCTAAAATAATACAAAAGCAAGAAGAACTCTATGAGAAAATAGATGAGATGGAAAATAATATGTTTATGAGATCCACTAACTGATCTTAGTACTCTAAAATGTTGCTTATCAGTAAGGTTGCACCATAGCATTCACTCAATGGGAAAATGTCCAAGGTAAATTCAATCAATGATGCATCACACTACTTAGGATACTCTGTTTCACATCACAAATAACAATACTAGATAATACGTTAGGGTGAATTTCAAATTGGCTCTGTGACAGTAAAAGAATTTGAGTCCATCCATTCCTTGCTAAGGAGTGTCATACTAGCAAGAAAATTTCCTCTATCCTAATGCTTTTCTTCTTTATTTATTTATTTATTTATCTAATTATTTTTTGGGTTAATAGAGGGGCACAGCTGTAATTGGACCATATACCTCAAGGTCCTGAATAAATATTCTCGCAACATGCTTTCTCATAACTGTTAAAACATAGTAATTCACCATAGTTATGTTCCCAAAAGAATGCACAATTCGATACTTAGCTTCACTTCCTTATGCATGATTCGATACTTAGCTTCACTTCCTTATTTTACTTGGTATCAGTACTTTTCCCTAGCATGTCCACCTACATACATGTTGAGAGACAGGAAGCTAGTCAATATTTCTCTTCTTCTTGCAAATAATGCAAATAGCACAACACAGAGATGTAAAAGGACACCACCAAAGTTAGAAATACTGCAAGAGCATGCGTTTTGACAAGTAAGAACTTATTATTCAGCACGAAGCATCATCAATGCAAAACCAAACTTTTGTCACATACTCCATAAATAAACCTAGCCTGCTTACTTTTTAGAATGAAATATACGGAGAATAAAATAGTTACTCCCAAGAATAGCTATTCCTGGAAATAACCTAGGAATACATGTTCGACAATTTGCTTCATAAGAATCCATATTGCACAAAGAACCTAGTCAAGTGCTCACCACACAGAAATAAGCTAGAAAGAATGAAAAATATCAATATACCACTTATTTAAATTGATACTTTATGATGGAATCAAAGTTAGTAGTAAAATTACAATAATATTTAAATTGATACTTTATTATGGAATTAAAGTTAATAGTAAATTACAATAATCTTACATAATTAAATTAATGATAATATCTATATTGATGAAATTTATAATATATACAGTATTGCTAATATAAAGATAGATTTAAATCAAGGATTGGCTTTAAGCCCCTATTTTTCACGTCAATCATGGATGAACTCACCAATGACATTTAGGAGAAGTTACCAGAATAAATGTTACTCAAAGATGACATCATTCTGGAGGTTGAGGCATGGGAAGGGTGAATGCTAAACTGGGATATTGGCATGAAACTGTAAAAGCAAAATGTTTCCCACTAAATAGGGGAAAAAAAAAGAGTATATGGGATCTAAATTTAGAGATGAAACCTCTACGAAAAGTAGGGGAACAAGGGATATCTTTGAGTGAAAGTTTTAAGCATCTCACATTAATTTTGTAGGGTCCCCAATAAAGCTTAAAGGTAAGTTTTATTAGGAGATATAAGACACGCAATGCTTTATAGGTCTATGTACAGAATGGAAAATGAGAGTATCAAAGATGAGGAGGCTATGATGGATATGTGGAGATACCAGTATGGACATAATAAGATATAACGGTATTAGAAAGGAGGTTTCTAAAATGGCCAAAATGAAATTTGCATTCAAACAAAGTGGGCTCTCATTCTATTTCTGTCAACTTTTGAGATTCAAGGCCTAACCATTGAATTAAACAAGAAGAAGAAGAAGAAGAAAAAGAAGAAGGCAACATTTTTCTAAAATAGTGATCATGCCATTGCTTATTCTAGCAAAACCGCCCATGGTTAACCATTGGTTGTTGAGGAGTATTCTCAATATATCTACATCTCCAGTAGAGGCAGTGAGCGTGCAATTTGGTAATACGTTAATTTATCCACCATTAGTTAACAAAATGATTGCTTTCACTTCAGAATCTCAAACAATGGCAAAAGCACTCTGCTGGGCTGAGGCTGATACTGAGAGACGAAATGTAGGGGAGCAAATAGAATTAGATACCCAATAGTCCTGGCAGTGAGTGGTGGATACTAGGAATTGTGCATATCAACCTGTGCACTGCCATAACTAATGCTATAGTGCCCATCAATAAGAAAACAAGGGAAACATGATTGAGATGGTTTGACCATGTAGAAAGACAGCATGTAAAGGCACCTGCTAAAGATGACAAAATTTTGGAGACTACTTGCATTTAACAAGGATGGGCAGATGAAAAAGACATGCAGGAAAACAACTAGAGATGATGCAACATACTTATGTATTACAAAAGATTTGTTTTTGATAGAGTATAATGGTGAAATATGATCCATGTACAGCCAAGCCCACTTCGTGGGAATAGTGCTTGAGCATTGTTATTAAAGTAGTTGTTAATGTTAAGTTAATTAATATTATATAGTAAAATTGATGATGGTATCAATATTAATTACATATGTAATATTATACATTAAATTAATAAAATTATTACTGTAAATGAAATTAAAAATAGCTCAATAAAAAAAATATTAGTATTAACTATAATATGAATATAATCAAATTCCACAATGATAATAGTCACATAATTTTGACTAAATTTAACTAATATCACTCATTAATATTAATGTTAACAATAGTAATATAATTAAATTCTGCAGTGATTATAATAGTACAAATATAAACACCAGTATTCACTAGATCGATATTAATAATAATTTTAATAACATTGAATTTGGCAAAGATTTTATACAACTTTTGAATATTTAGGAATTTGATAGGGTTATGAACAATGCTATCAGTAAGAAATATGAAAGGGGTATTAATGGCCATATAATCAAAATTTTCCATTTCTCTCCAGTCAAGGTGGGAATAACCAATACCATCAACTCAAAGGTAACAGCTATTCCCTCTAAAGATGTAATAGCTATTCCCTTACAATAACTATTCCCGGTTCAGGTTTGGAATTTCAAAAAAAAGCTATTATTTTTAAGGAATAGTTATGCTATTCCCTTTCCAAAATACCATGAAGTAGATGGGCCCTAAGGTATGAGCTATTCCTGCCTTCCTGGTTAAAAATCAAACTAAACAGAGGAAGAGAAGTTATTGACAGAATGACAGCATAGTTCCTATATCACACAACCAAATTTAAGGTCATCAAGCATTTGAATAAGCAAACTATGATGATAAGATTACAATTTTTTTTTTTCATTGTGATGCGAATGAAATAACATTATCATGTCAAGAAAAAAAAAGATACATGTATATATTTCAGTTACAGGACAAAGTTTGGAGCTCACTTATGCTGAGGATTTGCCAAATCAAGTACAGTAAGACATGGATTCCTGTTATAAGCAAGAAAACATATGTTAAACATAATAAGATCGTGTTCCAATTATGAATTCAATGGATTAAATTTATTATCACAATCATTTGAAGACAGAAGCATTATGCATGCACAAATCTTAGACAACAAGAAAACATAAATATCTTCTGGATATTTGAGTAACCATCAGGCACGGCATTACAGAAAGAAACATCCGTGTATGTCCTGGATTGCCACCTGCCACTCTGCAAGTGGAAGAAACAGCTTACATCCTGCTTTAAGCACTTTCATTTGTTCCATGAACAGGTTTATAGTCAGAATATATAGAATGACAATTTCAGCAAGGTATCAGAAGCAGTCTAGTAAAGATGCCAATTGTAGCGTAATCCTTACTCTCACTTCTGATCCATTGCAACTCACAAGGGGAAATAGCAGTAATGGATATGATGATTAGGCTACTACTGCACCATAAAATGAGACAAACAGCTTCATGCTCGTTACTTTTGGTAAAGTAAAGGGTTCAGTTTTGGCAAATATGCTTGATCATTCATCATATCTTTGTGTTAATTTAAAAACTTTGATCCTATTAGAATTTTTAAAACCCTCTGAGAACTAGATTCAAGCTTGTTTACAATTTTTAAATTTTCATTTTGGCACATTGCTGTTTGTTTGATATTTTTTACTTTCTGTAATAAAGAGGTTGCACATATTAGCTCCTTCAGAAGGTCCTGCATATGGAGAAGGCCACTTTGTGCCCTTGCAAAGCAATTTCAGTTACTTGCCAATTGAAAGAAAGAAAACCACAGAAAGCACTAACAAGCAGATTGAAGTATTTGCAATGAATGAAGAATTAAATAAAAAGCACTAGCAATGACAGCATCAAAGATTAAATATTGAGTTAACCAAACATTAGGAAAAAGAAAAAAATTGTGCATCATTTCCCTTATCAAGCAGATGTTAAGAAGGGGAACTCTAGTCCCTAGATGGAGTTAAATCAATAGTTTTTCCTCTTTTTTTTTTGGATAAATCAATAGAAATTGTTCTTTTTCAAAAAAACAAAATACAGAATAAGTTCAACTAATTTGAACATTTGAAAATATCAAATTGGTCTATGTTAACTCATCCAATCAATTTGTGCATCCTTCAGAGATCAGAAATATACCAAAAAGATGAAGTTTGAATCATATGCAGACACAATTCCGACTAAAAAAGAATAGAGGCAGCTTCTTGACATAGCTATTAGATTTGAAAAAGTGAAGCAAAAAACATGACACAGTACATTACCTTGTAACTTATTAGTTTCTTCTGATCTTCTGAATTCTTTCCACCTCCATCCTCGAACGCACCCATCATCACCACAACTGCAGCACAAATTAGGTGACAAAAATGTAGTTCTAGACAAGCTTTCATCCCATGAAAAGCTAACCAAATACTAAACTTGCAGTCCTAGAAAAATCTATGTAGATTTTCCTCTCAAGAAAGGTAGTATACATTATCACATAATATAACAGACTTAAAAATGGCAAAACATGGCATGTAGAGAATCAGGTAGCATTCATATTTCTTTTTATAAGTGAAGAGTTCTCATATTAGTATCCAACCAAAAAACATGAATTTCCAAAAGAAAGAAGCCTAAAAAATGTGAAGGAAAAGTATGAGAAGCACATCAATCTTGTAAGAACCACTGAAAAAGGCCGAAGAATAAATGCATTGAGAAGCAGTGTGATCTTAAGTAGACCTTAGTAGTATAGCATCTTCACCATCACCATAAAACTTGACATCATATGCAGGTCCATCATGCCCTTGAACAAAATAGTCAGGTTCTGCCGTTGACAACCTAAATGAATTCCACCACAGATGCAAGCTAGTCAGTTGTATTCTAGCACAAAATGTAAAAACCCATGACTAAAGATGGTTTACAAAGCATACTCACTGTTGACCCCTGGTATTAGAAAAAGCCAATGGCTGCTGCTGGAAGAACAAATGACAGGTAACTGTTAAATATAATGGTGGTGACTAAAAGCAGTTTTGTTAACTAGTTGCACTTAGTGGTGGAAGATGCCAATGGACGCTGGCAAAGAGACAAATTGTTTTATTATTTCCGGAATAAAAAAAAATGATTATTCTCATCTCTAATAGTTTACTTTCTTTAGAATGGAAATTGAATTTCATTCACTAATCATTATCCCCAAATATTTTCCATGAAACAAATGCATCCCCAAACATTTTTCCACGAAATAAACACATCCCCAAACATTTTCCATGAAATAAACACACCAAAAAATCTATCAAATATTGTTAGAATCACCATCTTTTCCATTAGCAGCTTAATAAAAGCATCTCAGTACAATTTACATTGTAAGCAACACAAATAGTGAAAGCAACCCAACAAGTAGAGCTACTTACAAACAGGATAAAACTTTTCTCCTCCCAACACATGTTTCGTCCATAATCCTGCCAATCTTATACACACTTCAGGCTTCTTTAATTCATTATGGCAACTTATGATTAGCAGAAACACCAAATGCGGGCAGGTAACTTTATCCTTATAAACTAGCAACAGACCAAGCAACGAACCAACCAATTGACCAACTCCAGTAACAAATTTGACCACTACATAACTGATTACAGAATTATCACAAACCTTAATATTCATCTCTTTCAAGGAAATAAGCTAGTAATTGAAAATGAGAGACATAGTAACTTATTTACTGAGAGAATTGACTCACAAGATTCGATAAACAAATGGCAATGGAATAAGAGGCGATTGAGCCGTCACTGGAGGCGACAACGATGGGCTCTGGGTTAGGGTTTAGAGAAGGAGGAGATCAAGCGTTCCTGAAAACAGTACGAGTGTGGATTTCTCTCTCCTCGAAAATGGTCTCTCTGTACTCGGCCTCGTTCCAGTTCCTTGCGTCTCCACACATTCTGGCTCCAGTGAAGGACTGGTTGCGGTTAGACGGAGAATGGACAGGAAATTATTCCGGCGACGGAGAAGCTTTCCAAGTCAGAGCGAAATGATGCCAGGTTTGGTCAACTCAAAATAAATGCGGGAATTGTCACTATCATGAAGAAGAAAAACCTACCTTCAACCCTCCGTGGGAGCGATCCGCCGATCTCAGTGGCTTGGTGCTCTTGACTTGGAGTGTCGAAGTAGGCTGTAATTAGTTTCATTTGTCATATGGGCCAACTGGCTTTTGTGTATTTGCGAATGTACGTGGTGTTTGGCGTGTGTAGGATATTAAGTGGCGTTTGTGTTATTTGCCTTGTTGGTTTCATTCCCCACCCCAAACACCTTTTTTGGACAGTTTGTAGGCCGAGTATGCTTGACGCGTCTTTAATGTTTAACCTCGGGCGCTCGAGCTGGAGCCCAGTCTTTTATTTTGACTAAAGTCTTGGGCCTCTTGCTAGAGCAGGACTTGAAGGTTTTAGAGGCCAAGTACTTGAGGTCGCTTTCATTGTTTGGCGGGGAGCACGAGGGACTTGTGGGCTTGAAAAGGCTAAGTTTTTCAGGTGGTTTGCTTGTCTTTCGAGATGGAGACAATTGTGAGAGTTGTAGATTGAGCAGGCCAAGTTGTCTGTTTGTCAAACTTGTAAACCTTAGAGGTCAAGAACTTCCTTAGTGGGTGAAACTTATAGGCCTTGGGAGATCCATTTTTTTCTTGTGAAAAAAAGAATTATTCGAGGCTCAAAGTGTCCCATGATTTGTTTCGTGTCAAGAAATGATGCTTGCCAATTGGGAAGGAGGGATCAATTTTTCTTTGGAGCTCTACTACATGGGGCAATAAGTAAGTTGTCGGTGTCATTATTGTTTTTTTATTGCAGCTTGGTGGGGTTGCAGCCAGCATATTGTGATGGTTTTCACTTGAGGTAGTTAAGATGCATTTCTAATTATTTGTTTTCTTTAACCATCTATTGCAGTAAGCATTTCTTCCTTCCCAGCCGATGGTTGTCGCCCAATGGCCTTGGCGAACTTAGAGGTAGAGTGTGTGATGAAGCTACTTGGTGGTGGTGTAGTAGCGAATCATGGTTAGACGGTTAGAGGAAATGTTTTGAGAGGTAAGACTGACTTAAGTCAACTTAGAGTGCACCTTAGTTATTATAAAGATAAACAACCATGCTTTTTATAAGTGGTTTTGTGTGCCACTTATACAATGGGAGCCAAAAGTTGATGCTAGATTTTCATCTAACTAGATAGTGGGCTTGAACTATTCACAAAATAAAGCACAACTAGAATAGGTATTGAAGTTTTCTCCACACGTGACTACTTCGATGCCTAAGTTAGTTTGCAGGGTGATGAGGATAATAATGAACAAGGGTTCAAAAGTAATAATTTAGACATGTCAATGAAATTTTTTCCATTACATCAGTTACCTTCTTTTATCCCCTCCCTAGTGTGAGACCTAGGCTTTTATAAAGGATTTTACTAGTATGCGTTAGTAGCCTTAAACTGGGGGGCATCACTTATCTCTTTTTAGGTATGTGACTAATGTGATGTTCAAGCATGTCAAAGTGTCGTTTAACTAGTTACTCATGTGTTGCAGTCTTCTAGGCTCTGATGTTTTCGAATAACACCCATTGCCTTTTTTAGGCTTATGGGTCAATTCGTATAAGGCTTGTAGGCTTATATATGATTTTTGCCTTTTACATCGCTATGATGACTCGCTATGATGACTCTCTAAATCTATAGGTACATCAACTTTCTACGTAATATTATTTTCATTTTTCTTCTCCTTACCCCTTGCACATAAAAGGATACTCAACCATCATTTAATAAAATTAAATCTATCTTTTTTTCTCAATTATTTAATCATCATCATTGAGAAATTTTCAATATTGAAGTTAGTAATAAAATTAATTTAACTAAAAAATAAAAATAATATTATTTTACTCCTGATTTGATAGATTTGCTCTAAATCATAGGAGCCCAATTATTATTATTTAGTTCTATTAAAGCAAAATCATATAGTTTCACATAAACTTGATGAAATTGTATATATCGACGAGTTTATATTTATATGATTTTATATCCATTTTAAGTGAAAAGAAAAACTTACAAAATTATAGATTTATAAAAATGAATGAGTTGAGTCATGATTTTCATATCCATCGGTTTAGTAATTGATTTAAAACAACTAAGTTTATAGGAAGAATGATAGAATTTTGTAATAAAGACTATATGTAATAAGAACTCGATTAGAAATTCTTTGGGCATAGAGAAAACATGGTATCTGGATACAACTTAAGAATTTTGGGAAAATATTTTTTTGTATTTTTATTTCTTGGTTAGTGTAATATATACTTTGTTCATAAGCCTTCGTGAAGACTCAGTTTCCTTCAACTAAGGAAAATTTTATAATGAGATAGCTTAGCATCTATATAATATTGTTTTTTCTTTTATTTTTTTTCTTCTTCTTCTTCTTTTTGTACTAGATGATGTGGCACTCGTATTAGGGGTGCAAAAGAAAAAGAAATAAAAATAAAAAGCACATATTTAAAAGATTAATAAATTTTTTTCACCAAAAAAAATCAATAAGTTTAATAAAATAATGTTGATGTAAAATAAATAAATAAAATCATAATAAAACTGCAAAAGAGAGAAAAATTATAAAATACTAAAAACATATAAAAAATATTAATAATGAACGGTTGACTAGGATATTATGAAAGTTATCTAAAACAGTAAGTGGTTAAGTTTAGTTATAATACCTCATCTAAATGGAGGGTTTTAATAAAATCAAACATTAAAAAGAAAAAAAAATAAAGTGCTAAAAACACTACACTCTATGTTATCATGCAAAAGGGTAAAATTACTTCATTAAGGTATGATTTCGGGCTCGCATAATTAATGCCTCATGCCCATGTCCGCCAAACGGTCAGCCCTAGCCCCTAGCCCATGTGCATTGGCTTCACCGATGAACGACTTAATCTCTAATGCATTTTACTTTGTCATTTCAACAGAATTAGACCCACATAGACACAGCATGTCCATCTAACACTTCGTCTTCTCAGGCCCTTCACCAAATGAATCGAGCCATTTTGCTTTTAACTTTGGCCTGGTTTGAGCTTAATTTATAAATGAGTCAAGTTTAATTTTAAAATAAAATTTATTTATTTAAATAAGTCAAATTTGATTTTTTATTTAGATTCACAAACAATTTTATTTATAAGTTGATGTGTTGTATTATTAATGAATTAACTTATAAATAAGCTTTATATATATATATATATATATTATACACATATATACTAGATAGAAAATATAGATATAGATTATGATGATAATATCAATATAGGTATAATTATATCTTATATAGAAATAAATATGTGCACTCTTTTATGTGCTGCTTTATATGTCATTTGCAATTATGGATGAAGTTTAAAAATTTTGCCTTTAATAGAGGATAACAAATTATATACATAAAAATTCATATTTTGGTTAAATTCCATTGAGAACCTCTAGTAAAATTCTTTCTAATTTGTTTTAATAAGTTTAAATACGGTATTAGAGGGGATATAAGTAATTTAAAAGGATAAGGAGGGTGTGCAGTCCAAAACTCCTCCTATGCTCTTAATAATATAAAAGATATATAATATAATATGATATATGTTATATGTTATGTGTCAATTTTGAATTTAAAAAAATATAAATTTCTTAATTTCTTAATTCATAGAAAGTCTCCACTTTAATATGAATTACTCGACAAATAGATTAAAAGAGAATATATTTAAAAGACAAAAAAATTAGAGTCACCATAAAAAAAAGTTAAAAATTAAAAATCAAAATTGATTGAGTAATTCGATTTTAAATTTTGAAGTACTGACCTTTTCAAAACCAAAGTTCTAAGCTTAGAGACATTCATTTAAGTGGAATGGCTACCGAATAAACCTTTTCAAAATGAAAGGATTAAAAAAAAAATCAAAAAGTTGGCTAACCGATCATGATCATGTAAAAGTAATAGAAAAGAAAAAAGAATTTTTTTTACTTGTTTTCGAAATCATAATATAGGTAGTTTTTTCTTTTTTTATATATTTTTATATTAATTACTTTTTTTTTTTACTTTAAAAATTTTTCACTTTAAGTTTATTATGCCTTTTATTTAAACTTTTGAAAGAAAACATTAAAGGAATTCGTGTAAAAAAAAAACCCTAAGATTATAAACTAAAAAGATTTTTTTATTTTTATCATTTTTATAATTAAACCTGGGAACCAGATCTCTTACTTTAGACGCGGGTTGAACTCGAAGCGGGTTATATATGCGGGTCGGGTTGGATTTTGGATGCTAACTGGGTTGCAACCGCAAACTTGGACGACGGAGCTTCCTGAAGTCACAGTAGTGGTCGTTGAACTGTGGAGACAGGTCGAACTGGTTGGGCTAAGCTTCCTTGTCTAGGTGGCGGTAGTGGTGTTACAGTGAATGCATGGTGGTGATATTCTAGTTGGGTCAATCGTGGTTGCATTGCTTGGAGCATGGCGATGGAGGTTCTCAATAAGCTGCGAGTCAGGCTTTTTGGATATCTACAGCACTGGCCAAGGCGTTGACTACTTTTGCTGCACCAGCAGCTATTAATTGTCAGTCACAATGAGCAAATATTTGAGATCATACACTTCGTCCTACTATCCATGGCCAAAAGGGGAACAACAGTCACACAGTAGAATTAAGGCCACAAAGAGACACTTACTGGAATTGAAAAACTTACAAAGTTATATGTTCACATGCAATGATAGTGATATATAAATTCTTTTGTTTATATTGATCACTAACATATAAGGTTAGCAAGTGCTATTTCAGATGAACGTGTTGAAACCTTGCTTTATGAATATAGGAAGATGAGTATTGAGTTGAATAATATGAAGGAATCTTACAGCAAAGCTACCGCGTTGATGATTTCCATGTCAAGCTCAAAACTTTTTGCCTAGCTCTTTCGAAACAGCTTTTGCAACTTGCAATTGGTCTTGGTCATGCTCTATGCCCGGGTATTTTTTTTATTCTGATGACTTTACTGGTCATGTCTTGGTCATTAATTTCTTTTCCCAATGTCTTATTTGCTTGCCTTTGCAATTTGCAACTGGAAACACAAACTGACAAAAAGGCACTTGCACCAGTAGTTGGCTTTTTCCCCTCTAATCCCAAGGATCCTTCTAATTCGTGATGTGCTTTCTTGTAAATTTCTTGTGGGTAGAAGGAATTTTTTTATTTCTTAAAAATAATTGATATAATGTACATTGTAAAAAATTTTAGAACCATTTATATATCTAACTAAAAAAATTTCCTTAACTCGAGCTCTCAAAAATAGTGGGCTGAATTATAATTTGAATCGCACCATAATAATTCAAGGCATTCAATAGTTCTCCACCTTGACCTGCATTGTCCCACCATAACCAAGAATAACTCCTTGACATCAATGCCCCAAAGGGTCTAATGCCATGCAAACTTTCACCTAGTCCATGGTATGCTTGAACTTTTTTGCAGGTAATGGCTTTGTCATCATATTTGTTAGATTATCATTTGTAGCTATCTTCTCTATAAAAAACAATTTATCCTCTACATCTCGTATAAAGTTCAACCTAACATCCATGTGCTTCGAACTCTTATGATAAACCGGATTTTTTTGCCAAGTTCAATGCGTTCTGAATATCACAATAAATGATAGGTTTCTGAGCATTCAATCCTAAACTATCAATAAGATTATGCAGCTACATAAGCTCCTTAACCCCTTATGTTAATGACATGTATTTAACTTTAATGATAGACAAAGCAACTATAAGTTGAAGTGTTGTTTTTCAATTGATAGCACATCTATAGAGAGTAAAGATGTAGCATGTCAAAGATCTTCTTCTCATAAGATCTCCACCATAGTTAGAGTTTGTATAACTAACAATACTACTAGTAGGACCTTTAAGACCATAAAGCAAGCAAATATTACTCATACCTTTTAAATATTGCATAATCCATTTAAGTGCCTCTTAGTGAACTTTCCTCGGATTACTCGTAAAACTACTTATCACACTAACAACATGAGCTAAATCTGGACTAGTGTATACCATGGTATACATCAAGCTCCCAATTGTAATCAAGTAAGGAACTTTACTCATGTAATCTCTCCCTTCATCTATAGTAGGTAACACATTAGCATCAAGTTTTAAGTGTGCTACCAAAGGAGAACCAATTGGCTTAGAATGTTCCATTTGAAAAGATTGCAACACCTTTTCAATGTCCTTTTGTTGAGATACATAAAAGAGGCTTGCCTTCATGTTTGTTCAAATCTCCATGCCTAAAATATTCTTAGTTGTACTCAAATCCTACATCTCAAACTTCTTGTTGAACAAAGTCTTCAAATTGTTAATTTCAACCTTATTCTTTGTTGTAATTAACATGTCATCCACATATAGCAACAAATAGATGAAGGAGCCATCTAATAGTTTTGTAGAGTAAACCCAATTATCAAATTGATTACGAAAAAATTCATGAGAAATCATAAAAGCATAAAACCTCTTGTACCACTATCTTAGAGACTATTTCAACCCATATAAAGATTTCTTCAATAGATACGCATGGTCTTTCTTTTTAGAATCAAGAAACCTTTCTAGCTATGTCATGCTTCAATGTAAAAGTGGTTTTCACATCAAATTACTCTAGCTCTAGATCTAATACACTTACCATGGATTGTAGAACTCTTATGGTCTTATGCTTCATAACTAGTGAGAATACCTCATAATAATTGATTCCCTCCTTTTGTGAAAACCCCCTTGCCCCAAGCCTTGCCTTGACCCTATTTGGTTTAACCCTAAGAATACCTTTTTTCTTCTTAAACACTCATTTGCATCCCACTACCTTCACACCCCCTAGTAATGGTATTAGCTCCCAAGTTTTGCTCTTTGAAAGAGACTACATCTCCTAATTCACAGCAGTCAACCATTTCGAAGCTTCTTTACTCTCTACTGCCTCTTTACATGACCTTAGTTCATTAAAATCAACAGTCTTTGCTACCACCAAAGCATATGCAATAGAATTAGTATCAACAACACCAACACAACCTACATACCTCGATGGCCTTTTGATTTCTCTTCTTATTCTTTTTGTTGCTATACTTTGTGATTGTTCTCCTTACACATCTTAAGCTATTCTATAGGAGCTGTAGTCATCCTTCTTGAAGTTTCAAACTCAAACTCCACTTTCTCGTCAGCACCATGATCTTTGTTACCTATAAAATCATTAAACTCCTCTCTTTAGGGAAATATAGCACACTCATCAAAGGTAGCACCACTAATAAAATAAATGCTTTTTGGTACGTTGTTGATACATTAACAAGCTCAAATAAAACGATTGTATCCTAAATCTGCATCCTCAAACCACCAATGTATCTAGCAACTAACTAATCATCCATTTCTTGAAGTTCATTCTTAACTATCAATTGGTAAAATTCAGAAGTATAATCATTTATTGACTTGCTACCTTGCTTAAGATTTTGTAGTCTTTGGAACATAATGCGTTGGAAATTATAGGGTAAAAACGTTGTTCATAGATGCTTCTTTATCTTTTCCCACGATGCGATTTTTGATTTTCCCAACCCACTCCGAGTCAATTTTAATTGTTGCTACCATGTTATGCCCCTACTACGCAATTTGATCACTACCAATTGCACCTGTTTATCCTTAGGGACTCCTTTGAAATCCAAGATCTCTTCTACTGTGATCAATTAATCCAATAATTCTTCTGGTTGGAGGCTTCCATGAAACTCTGGTATCTTCGTTCTCATACCGAGTTCCCAGTGTCTCTGGCATTCCTTTGCACAAGGCCTAACATGTCTACTTGGCACTACATCAAACTACTCATCTTCCTCGAGAGAAGAGGAGCCATTCTCTACCTCTTGTATAGCTAGCAACAAATTAGGGTTTCTCACATGGCTAAAGTTGATATTATGATTTTGATTACTCATCAATGCACCCATTCTTTTGCTAATCAGTCTACAACCACATCTAAACGACGTTCCAACACCACATCTAGCCTCTTGTCAATCATTTGTGATGCGAACCCTAGGTATATTAAACCTAGAACCCGTCAATCGTGATTTGAAATCGGATTCCCAAGTATCGTCTTGAACAAGTGATGAACGGAACTAAACCCCAACCACACCTGCTGATTGAAACCTAAGTTATCAAGATGACTTTCCCGAGCGTTTAGATCGAAGAAATCGAAAAGGAGTTCTTTCGCAAAGAACAAAAGAGAGAGAGCTCTTAAAATGTGTATTCAACAACCATCCTCCATTGGTCTGACAAAAAAAAGTATTTATATGGCCCCGTAAAATACCTAAAAGGGGGAAAACATCTAAGCGTACACGTGGAAATAAATAATAATATTCGCGTCTTAACGTGTGACGAGTGCAGTACACGGCCGTGTCCCAAGCCGTGTCTTAACCCGTGTAAGCTTCTGTGAAAGTTCTGCAAGCCGTGTCCCCAGCCGTGCCCGGAACCGTGTCAGAGTCTGTGACAGACCTTCAGGCTATGTCTCAAGCCGTGCCCGGAACCGTGTCAGAGTCTGTGACAGACCTTCAGGCCGTGTCTCAAGCCGTGCCCGGAACCGTGTCAGCCTCTGTCCTCCATTCAAGGCCGGTTCTCTCGGGATCCTCTTTGGAAGCTTGGATTATGTGAATAAATGTCGATTCTCCCTTGGTAAAGCTCGGTTCCTTCTCTTGCAGCTCCATCACTAATCCTTGCAAAGCTTCTCTCATCCGCTTAGCTCTAGCTCTTGTCATTGGACCTCCAATACCATGTAACGGGTCATTGGATTTTGACTCTTGAACTCTTGATGTTAGCTGATCCCCATCATTCCCTCCTTCCTCGGAAAGATTCGTCCTCGAATCACCTGCATCATATAGAGTAAGGTCAGAAACATTAAAAGTTGCGCTTACATTACCATAGTGACTTGGTAAGTCAATCTTGTAAACGTTATAATTGATGCGTTCCAACACTTGGAATGGCCCATCTCCCCTAAGGTGCAACTTAGATTTTCGCTGTTCGGCAAATCGCTCCTTTCTCAGATGCACCCACACCCAATCTCCTGGATGAAAGACAACCTTCACACGACCCTTATTGGCCTGCGAGCATAATGCTCATTCTTCTTCTCAATGTTAGCCCGCACCTGAGCATGCAATTCCCGCACAAATTCTGCCTTTTTCTTTCCATCAAGATCAACAAATTCATTAACAGGCAAAGGCAAAATATCCAGTGGAGTCAAAGGATTAAAACCATACACAATCTCAAATGGAGAGTAAGATGTAGTGGAATGCACAATCCTATTATATGCAAATTCTACATGGGGTAGACATTTCTCCCATTGTTTCAAATTTTGATGAATCACAGCACGCAACAAGGTTGAAAGAGTCCTATTGACTACTTCGGTCTGACCATCAGTTTGACGGTGTGCAACAGTAGAGAACAACAGCTTAGTGCCTAGCCTATTCCACAGAGTACGCCAAAAATGACTCAAGAATTTCACATCCCTATCACTCACAATAGAATTAGGCAAGCCATGCAATCGCACAATCTCTTTAAAGAACAAATCAGCAATATGTTGTGCATCATTAGATTTAGAACAAGCAATGAAATGAGCCATCTTGCTAAACCTATCAACAACAACAAATATGCTATCTTTTCCACTTTGAGACCGTGGTAACCCTAACACAAAATCCATAGAAATGTCAGTCCAGGGTTGATTAGGCACGGGTAATGGAATGTATTCTCCATAGGGCATTACTTTGGATTTAGCCTGTCTACATGTAATGCACTTGTCACACACAGTTTGCACATCATGCTTCATTTTTGGCCAATAAAAGTGTTCATGCAAAATATCCAAAGTCTTTTTAACACCAAAGTGTCCCATTAAACCACCCCCATGTGTTTCCCTCACAAGTAATTCACGCACAGAACTTTTAGGCACACACAACCTATCTTTCTTAAACAAGTACCCATCATGCCTATAAAAGTCAGCATGTCCAGACTCAGCACAAGCAACCCAAATTTGACCAAAATCAGCATCAGTCTCATATAATTCCTTAATGAGTTCAAATCCAAGCAATCTAGTATGCAAAGAAGTCAAAAGTGAATACCTTCGAGAAAGTGCATCAGCCACCACATTCTCTTTTCCTTGCTTGTATTTAATCACATACGGAAATGTCTCAATGAACTCCAACCACTTTGCATGTCTCTTGTTCAACTTACCTTGAGTTTTCAGAAACTTCAAACTCTCATGATCGGAATGAATGATAAACTCCTTAGGCCATAGGTAATGTTGCTAAGTTTGCAAGGTCCTCACCAGAGCATATAACTCCTTGTCATAGACTGGGTAATTTAATGCAGCGCCACTGAGTTTTTCACTAAAATAAGCGATCAGTTTAGATTCCTGCATCAAAACACCACCAATACCTTTCCCAGAAGCATCGCATTCAATTTCAAAAACCTTCTTAAAATTAGGTAGAATAAGTAATGGTGCATTAGTCAACTTACCTTTCAAAACATTAAAAGCCTCCTCATGCACTTTAGTCCACCTAAACTCAGCATTCTTCTTAACAAAATCATTTAAAGGAGCAGCTATAGAACTAAAGTCCCTAACAAACCTCCTATAAAAACTTGCTAACCCATGAAAGCTCCTGACCTCACTTGCGTTCCTAGGTGTTGGCCACTCCCTGATCGCCTTCACCTTTTCTTCATCCATAGCAATCCCATCTGCACCTACAACAAATCCAAGAAAAACCACAGATTCCATACAAAAGGTGCACTTCTTCAAGTTTGCATACAACTTGTTTTCTCGCAAAACAGTAAACACACTTTGTAAATGCTAAATATGTTCATTTAAAGTCGTGCTGTAAACTAAGATATCATCAAAGTAGACAACAACAAACTTTCCAATGAAAACGCGAAGAACATGATTCATCAACCTCATAAATGTGCTAGGCGCATTTGTTAATCCAAAAGGCATTACCATCCACTCATATAAACCATGCTTAGTTTTAAAAGCCGTTTTCCACTCATCTCCCTCTTTCATGCGAATTTGGTAATAACCATTCTTTAAATCAATTTTGGAAAACAAACAGGCACCATGCAACTCATCAAGCATATCATCAAGTCTAGGGATAGGATGTCTATACTTAACTATGATCTTGTTGATTGCTCGACAGTCAACACACATCCGCCATGTTCTATCCTTCTTGGGAACCAGGATGACAGGAACTGAGCATGGACTGAGGCTTTCTCTCACAAACCCCTTTCTCTACTAGATCATCAACCTGCCTTTGGATCTCCTTAGTTTCCTCTGGATTGGCCCGATAAGCTGGCCGATTAGGAATGGAAACACCTGGGATAAAGTCAATCTGGTGCTCAATGCCTCTTAGTGGAGGCAATCCCCTTGGGACTTCCTCAGGAAACAAGTCCCCATATTCCTGCAAAAGAGACACAACCACACTTGGCAAAGAAGAGTTAAGGTTAGTAGTAGTAAAATATAAATCCTTGTACATGAGTACAAGTAGTTGTTTCCTAGCCACTATTGCACCTTTAACCTCACTTTTTCTTGCAACTCCACTCTCTCCTGCAATTTTCTCTCCACTCAGTGTGTTAAGCTCTTCACCCTCTTGGCTCACATGTGTTTGCCTCTCACTCTTTCTTTCTTTTTCACTCTTTTCTTGTCCACTCAAGTGTTTCTCTCTAAACTCTTTTGCGAGCCTCACTTGATCTTCACAAGCCTCCCATGGTTTCTAGGGAGTTAGAACCACATTTCTCTTGTTTAAAACAAAAGAGTAATGGTTCTTGTACCCATCATACATCACCCTCCGATCGAACTGCCACGGTCGCCCCAACAATATGTGACTAGCCTGCATGGGAACTACATCACACATCACCTCATCATGATAACTCCCAATAGAAAATGAAATAAGAGCCTGCCTGGTCACCTTCACTTCCCCACACTCATTCAACCACTGTAACCGGTATGGTTTCTGATGCTTCGAAGTCTTCAACCTCAACTTATCAACCAATAAGGTACTAGCAACATTAGTACAGCTACCACTATCAATAATCAAGTTGCATACCTTCTTCTGTACATGATACCGGGTGTAAAAAATATGCTCACGTTGAACCCCTTCACCATCATCCTTAGGCTGAGTACTAAGGACTCGCCTAGTAACTAGCAATTCCCCACTCACGGGTCCCTCAATGTCCACATCACTACAATCTTCCAATGGTGGCATGTCATCATCACTGGAACTAATACTCTCCATATCTCCATTATCCCGAATGATCATGGCCCTTTGATTTGGACATTGAGATGCAATATGTCCAAACCCCTGACACCTGAAACATTTGACATCACGAGTTCTAGTGAATGGTTTAGTGTCAGATTTACCTTTAGTGGAAGTAACTGGACTCTTAGCCTTCACATCCTCTTTTGGTTTTGAGTTTGCAGTGTTCTTCTTCCAATTTGACTTCCATGAAGAGTTAGAAGTCGCCCAAGATTTAGAATTCCCTTTATACTTCAACTGCTTCTCTACCTTGATCGCCTTATGCAACAATTCCTCAATATCCACATAATGTTGTAAGTCTACTACATCAGCGATCTCCCGATTCAACCCATTGATGAATCTAGCCATTGTAGCCTCATCTTCCTCATCTACTTTAGCTCTAATCATAGTTATCTCCATCTCCTTATAATAATCCTCTACACTCTTGGACCCTTGTGTCAACCCCTGTAATTTCCTATGCAAATCCCTATAATAATGACTAGGGATAAATCTCTTCCGCATAATTGTTTTCATCTCATTCCAAGTGCTAACAGGCCTCTTACCATACCTTCTCCTATTACGTACCAGCTGATCCCACCATACACTAGCATAATCAAAAAATTCAATTGCAGCTAACTTTATCTTCTTCTCCTCACTGTAATTATGGCAATCAAATACATGGTCCACTTTTCTCTCCCACTCCAAATACAGCTCTGGATCATTCTTCCCTTGAAAGGAAGGTATCTTCATCTTAATACTACCCAAATTACCATCTCGCCATTGGGTATCTCTTCTCTCCCTCATGAAACCATATTCCCCTAAATCAGTATCCTCCTTCTCTTCTACTCACTCCCCCTCTTGAATGCCTATTGGTTCTTCTCCCCACAACATTACTACCTGACGGTTCCCTACTCTGCTCCATCTTATCCAACCTCTCATGGACTTGCTCCATTTCAGCACTCAGCATTTTTCTCATCTCACCGAATAATGCCTCAAACATCAATTTCTTATCTACGCCTCCCTTCTCTCCATTAGTAGGACTTTGATCAGACATATTGCTGCAACAAAAGGGTTAGAAATAACACAAAAAAAAAATATAAACCTCACAATTCACTCCCTCACCTGTTTACACTCACAGATATAGATTCACTTGTGTCTCGTTCAATAAATAGATGATCCTCACAACACGCTCTTATAGGCTCTTTAATCAGAACTCAATCAAAATTTCTTTAACATAAACCACTAAGGCAACTCAACTTTTTAAACAAACGGTTCCAATTCAACAGCCAATTAAGAGAAACACGGACAAGGACTCCAATAGGGACACAATGAATACAATTCGAATGAACAGAAAAATATAGATACTAGATTACTGAAATGTTCTTCTTTTTTTTTTTTAACCTAATCTAATTTGTCTGCAACTTGCAGTGGCCGCAGTGGAAAAGGCAACGAATTTGCCTTGCTCAGGGAATCGACGACTTTAATGGCCGTAGAATTCCCCCCCCCCCCGATAACGGACGAGAAACAACAACAGAACAATAGCAATTCCTTAATGAATTTGTAAGACAGGAGAATTTAGATTCTTTGCGTCGACTAATGGAAATTCTTGCGGAGAAATCCAATTGACGAATTTCCAGACAGATACGAACAAAATAACAATAATCGAACGACTTGAATTCCTACACAAATAAAACAATTTTTTTTTTTTAAAGAAGACAACGATAATTAATCGAAAAGGATAGAATTACTTGAATCAAGAAACCGAGGCTCTGATACCAAATGATGCGAACCCTAGGTATATTAAACCTAGAACCCGTCAATCGTGATTTGAAATCGGATTCCCAAGTATCGTCTTGAACAAGTGATGAACGGAACTAGACCCCAACCACACCTGCTGATTGAAACCTAAGTTATCAAGATGACTTCCCCAAGTGTTTAGATTGAAGAAATCGAAAAGGAGTTCTTTCGCAAAGAACAAAAGAGAGAGAGCTCTCAAAATGTGTATTCAACAACCATCCTCCATTGGTCTGACAAAAAAAAGTATTTATATGGCCCCGTAAAATACCTAAAAGGGGGAAAAAAATCTAAGCGTACACGTGGAAATAAATAATAATATTCGCGTCTTAACGTGTGACGAGTGTAGTACACGGCCGTGTCTCAAGCCGTGTCTTAACCCGTGTAAGCTTCTGTGAAAGTTCTGCAAGCCGTGTCCCCAGCTGTGCCCGGAACCGTCTTAATGTCTGTGACAGACCTTCAGGCCGTGTCTCAAGCCGTGCCCGGAACCGTGTCAGAGTCTGTGACAGACCTTCAGGCCGTGTCTCAAGCCGTGCCCGGAACCGTGTCAGCCTCTGTCCTCCATTCAAGGCCGGTTCTCTCGGGATCCTCTTTGGAAGCTTGGATTATGTGAATAAATGTCGATTCTCCCTTGGTAAAGCTCGGTTCCTTCTCTTGCAGCTCCATCACTAATCCTTGTAAAGCTTCTCTCATCCGCTTAGCTCTAGCTCTTGTCATTGGACCTCCAATACCATGTAACGGGTCATTGGATTTTGACTCTTGAACTCTTGATGTTAGCTGATCCCCATCAATTTGCCTAATTCTTCAATCTAGATCATTACGATTGTAGGGTTCATCCATTGCAGTAAGACATTGGTTAGTTTATCTATGGGGAGCCATTGTTACCAAGAACAAACATAGCTTTAATATTAACTAACACAGCGTAACATTTGTGAATTGTGTTCAGAATTATCACAATTCGTTGATTCTACAAATACCTAGAGTGTAATATTCAAATACTAATTGATTATAAGAATTTCTAGGTATTTGGCATCGAAATTCAAAAAATGTATAAAATTCGCAAATTTAGGAAAGGAATAAAGCAAGATGGCTCATGAAATTTTTAACATTCAATAATGATATGTCTCTTTGCTCTAGGCATATAAATAATAGCTGGCGTAAACTATCAAAAATAGAATATAAAAATTTACCAAAAATAAAAATGCTTAAATATTGCCGAAAATAGAAATTCCTAAAAATTAAGAATGCAACATATCTTAAACGACAAAGACAATGTTAAAAATGGCATATAAAACAAAGATGTCTATAAAAAGTTATAAGGAATCTAAAAATTACCAAAAATAGTAAAATTGCCTATTTGAATGACTAAATGAAGGAGTTTGCCCAAAAAATGATGTAGGCCAATACCAAAGGTATTGAGTTCTTTAACTTAACTAGTTTCCTTCAAAATAAGGTCTAAAAATTAAAAAATAGCAATTGGCTTGTTTTTGCCAAATTTAACCATGTATTTATTTACTCATATTTCCACCTCATCACTATACCTACTTTCTTGCAAAACTTAGGTTCATTGTACAATTCTAAAACGTTATTTGTTCTAAGTGTCTTGACTTGTTTTTGGCTACATTTTTCCACCATATCCTTTGACTGCAAAAAATACACCCAAACTTCTCTAAAGTAGTCATTGATGAAAATTAACAAAGTGACTACATTTGCTATGGGATTTAATTAAAGGACCCAACAAATCTAAATGGATATAGTCAAGGATACCCTTAGAATTATGCCTACTAAAATTAAACTCCACATTACATTGCTTGCTCATAACATAAGTCTCATAGAATTTTAGTTTCTCTATTTCAGCACCATCTAAAAATCCTTATTTACTCAAAATTGCAAGCCCTTTCTTGCTCATATGACCCAATCTATGAAGCCACAATTCTATATAATCATCATATTACTTTAGGGAGCGAGTGACAGTCACCGTTCCCATCATTGATTACCCATCAAGATGTAAACTCCATGCTGCAATTTACCCTTTATCATTATTAAAGCACCCTTTGAAACTCTAGTATGCCCATCTTCACCAAAAAAACTATACCTTTGTTTATCAAGAGTATTTAAAGAAATCAAATTTTTGCATGAATCAAGAACATACTAGGCATCAAATGTTCTAAACATAACATCATACATCTTAATCTACAAAGGGCCTCTACCCTAGACACTAAGCTCCTCCTCATCACCTAGTTTCACACTACCATTCCATTCCTTGAAAAATTCATCTGATAGGATGCACTAGTGTCCATAACCCAAGTATTTGCAAAACCTGAAGTACTAACTATCAAAACATCACTACTTTCACCTTCATTAGAGCTATCCTATACTACATATGCATTTTGCTTTACCATTTGATTCCTTCTTGCATTATGTGTATTCATTCTTGATGTGCCCCTTTTCTTTACAATGATAGCATTGAGGTCCTTTAGACCTTGATTTTAAGTGTGACCTACTCTTGCTCACACCATCCTTATCCTTATTCTTGCCTTTGCTAATGACCAAACCTAAATATTATCCATCTTGATTAGAGCTAGAGACCTTTCTCTTTAATTCCTTAGACTACATAACATATTTCGTTTCATTAATAGAGATAGTCTCTCTACCATACAACATAGTATCAACAAAATTCTCATGTGAATTTGGCAAGGAACAAAGAAGAATGATAGATTGATCTTCATCTTCAATTTTAATGCAAAATCCTTGTAAATCTAGAATCATTCGGTTAAAATTATCAATATGATCTCTTACTAGTGGATTTTATGTCATTCTCAAGGTATACAAATGCTACTTTTGATATAAATGGTTTGTTAAGAATTTCTTCTAATACTTACTTTCTAGCTTTTTTGACAATGACATTGCAGTTGTTTCATCAACCACATTTCTTAAGACCTTGTTAGTTAGACTTAACAAAATCGCATTATGCATCTTCACTAGAATCTCAACCTTTCTCCTCCTCCTTCAAACTCTTAGGCAATTTTTCTTCTCCTTCAAGTGCTACTGCACACCCCTACTAAACCAAAATGACCCTCATCTTCAACTTCTACAAAGTGAAATCATTTGATCCATTAAATTTCTCAATTTCAAACTTATGGGATGACATCTTTAATTAGTAAGGGAAAACCCTAAATACCTAGATTTGAACAAGAACCCTACATAAACAGGCCTTGGTACCAATTATCATGCAAACAGTAGACATTTAATAAGAAATAGATTTCAAGAAAAATAAAAAACACATGAGAATATACATAGGTTGAATAATGAGGCCTATGTCATGAGCAGGAAGAGAATTCTTATTCCTTGAGAATTATTGATACGGTGTATATTGTAAAAAACCTTAGAACTATTTATACACATAACTCAAAAAATACCTTTATACTTTAAGCTCCTGAAAAATCAAGCTAGGTTATAATTCAAGTTAGGTCACAATAATTCAAGGCATTCAACACCGGCCTTCAATTTTTCACGATTATATAACAATTTGGCCGATGTACAACTAAGAAGCTTACATATTGTAATAATGTTTAGTGATTATAATTTCTTTTTATTTGATTTTAGATCATTAAAATGTGAATTTTATCATAATTTAGTGAGTTTTGTGTTGATACGTTAAGTGGTCTCGAGTATCTTATTATACTATCGGATGGTTTTTGGACATATAGAAAAAAAACCCATAAGGTTTTAACGTCTTATTATGTACTAGAATTTTCAATAGTGGTCATTTTCTATTAATAGGTTAATACAATATCCTCTTAACAAGTTTAGAGATTGGATATATAAAAAATATAGTACAACTTTCAGTTATAATTTTTTTTTTAGAAATTTGTTAGCAAGTATTAATGTATCAAGAGTTTTCCAAAATTGTAAAAGATGCAAGCAATCGGGAGTAATTGTGTGATGATGGTACTATGCTGTTGATGGTTTGTTTTATTGTTAATAAACCTTATATTTAGGTGATTTAATATTAAATAAAAATTGTTAATAGATTTTCATGAAGTCTATCTGTATTACAATGCTTTGAAATCAAAGATATGGACATGACTACCGTTTCTTGGAATAAAAAGAGGGATGGTCATATTGTGATCTTCTATTGGTTTAAGTCGTATGAATTGCTGATTTAAGAAATGGATTTATTCCCTGGATATGGATTGCATTAAAGCCCCTAACAAATAGTAAAGGAGTGAAAAATGGAAGGAAAATAGCTAAAGTCCAAGCAATTAAATTTATCTTTATGTTGGAAGAGTTATATGAATAATGGTTAAAGATTTGTATGGACGGATGAAATAGCATCGCTAAATATTAATGGCACAAATAACTCATGTGGGTTGATTAAGTATTAAGCTTTCAACTATCTTGCGATATTGATATTGGACACCTTCGGCGTGGAATGATAAAGTGGAATGATAAACTTTCAATTAGAAAGTTTTGCCAGTTCAAATTTCATGTAAGGCATGCAAATGTCATATTTTCAATTCTTAAATAGCGCTTCTTGATGGTACTGTTAATTCTTAAGCCACAGTAAACCCTGTTTTGGAATTTATTTTGAGGAAACTGGTTTATAGTAGGACTATCTATCATATATGGCTCAAGGCTCTACCAGTCGGGGAAGACCAAAATCTCGGAATCTCGGCATGGCTTTCTACGAATGTTGTCTTAAGAGGGTTATATGACTTCAATTAGCTAAAGCGATGTGTGCAGTCATATAATGTTGCAAGATAGCACACTGAAACAAAATGCTTGATTTATTTGCAACGCTAGTGCTAGACTTTTATATCACGAGGCACCAAGGAAGTAAAATTCTTAACTATGCAAGTATATTGAGCAGCACTAAAGTTGTTATATAAGCTTACATGCGCTAGGCAGCACTTGAGCCAATTGAAAGGCTCCTATAATGCCTAAACCCTTTCAACTTAAGCAAAGGACTTTGGTTAAAGCATGTTAAAATATAGAGAGCTAAATTTGATTTATGGATTTTAAACTCAGTAGTCAAATATATTTGGCTCTTTAGGATCTTTTTAGGATAAGATTACATAATCTAAAGAGTCAAATCCATATATTTTAAGATGATCAAGGAAGATTTGACATAGTGAGCTTGCACATTGAAAATTAGGCTAATCTAATACCAACCTTTTTTAATAAGATCTGCACATTAAAATGCTAATACTTGTTAATTAATCATTAATTAATAATTAATTAGTCACTAATATATCTTTAATTAAATTTAGAAAATGAAGTAGTAAAAAATTTAGTATTATTTATAAATCAAAAGGTTTGTATTTTTTGTTGTGAAAATTGTTATAAAAGTAATCATTAATTACTCACTAATTAGTCATTAATTAGTTATTAATTAATCATTAGAAACGTAATTAGAAAAAAATTCGTATTGATTGTAAATATAATATCTTTGTGTGTTATTATAGAAGTAGGTGTAAAATTAAGCAGTTATTAATTAATTGTTAATTAACAACAATTAGTCATTAATTACTTGTTTGATAATTAATTAGTAAAAAATTTTGTATTGATTATAAATGTAATATGTTTGTGTGTTATTGTAAAAGTAGTTGTAAACTTAAGATGCTATTAATTAATTATTAATTAAAAAGTAATTAGTCGTTAATACATCATTAATTAATAAATAATTTTTTATTAATTAGTTGTTAATAAATCCTTAATCAATTGTTAATTTTTTATTAATTAGTTGTTAATATATCATTAATTTGTTATTAATTAATCATTAATAAGTTTTTAATTAATTGTTAATTTGTTATTAATTAGTCATTAATATATTATTAATTAATCATTAATTTGTTTTTAATTAGTTATTAATATGTCATTAATTAATCATTAATTTATTATTAATTATTTGTTAATATATCATTAATTAAACGTTAGGATTTTAATTAGCATAAAATTTCATATAGCTTGGTATGTTATTATAAAAATTTTCATAAAATTATTTTGATATTAATGATAACATTTTTTTTATTTTTTCCTTTTTTTGGCATGGTAGATGGAGGTTGGACCATTTGATCTTTCAGTCTTGATGTAGTAGGAGGGATATCAATCACAAGCCATTTGGGACAGAGAGGTAATCCACCTTTACCTTGTTGATTACTTTATGTTTCATTACCAACAGTATAACATTTCACTCGTTATCATTCTAAGAGCAATCTTGGCTCGCCGTTCAATGTCATGAGTTGTCACTTTATTACGACAAGTACATCATCCTTATCGATCCTTGAATTGAGGCATTCTTGCATTTGGTGGGATTTAAATGTGTGAATCACTTGCTATTCATTCTATTGGATTGGAACATGATAATTACCTTGGTAGAGCAATGGAGGCTAGAGATTCAGTTAGGTCTCCTTGTTGATGGTTAGGTAGTTATAAGTAGTAGTTGCTTAGATTGGGGTGAAATGTGTAAGAGATTGTTGGGGGCGAGGCCATTAGCATGACATAGCTTTGTGATATGTTCTAGATCCTTTCAACCTACATCAATGTGGAGCAAATTTATCACCATACGTGTGCGTATATTCGATAACTGTTAGGAGGATTTATCTTTACCAATAAATCTAGTGCTTTCGTCTACATGATATTTTTGCCTTTGCTGGAGCACTTTGACATTGTTGGTATGTATACCTAAGCGTTTGTGTATCCCACTTGATTATATCAATTGTATGTTACATTGTCATCGTCAACATATGAGATTGGAGGGGTTGCCATTCTCGCACAGGTGTAGGCTTAGGATAAATTCCCCCACGTAGCACCCCTTAGCTAACATAGACTACTTATAGAAGCCGGAGCTCCCTTGGCTGCACGTTGAAACATGCGGAAGGACACTCACTTGCACTCGACCCATGCTGTAGGCACATATTAGGATGCGTTTGATAGGTAGAACAATGAACAGGCATTTATGTAACCCCATTGTTTTTTATAATTTTTCCATTTCAATATATTGTTCATTAACATTGAATATTATTTTCTACCCTTTAGGTCGAATAGAAGTTGTATGTTGGGAATCTCATAAACATCCTATCACATTTCTAGAGAAGCGACATGTACATTTAGATTGCTCAGGTGCCACTCATATGTTTTTACATAGTCGAGTGGCATTACCCTGATTGAGTGGTAAAGCCGTTTGGAGGGTTTCAATACATCTTACAAGAAGTCAACATGTAGCTGGAGCTCCATTAAATTGACTTGTGTAGGAAGATTGATGTGGATTAGCTAATGTAGCATATAGTGTATATATCCATGTGGGACCAGTAGCTGGATTGGGTAGTGTACATAGAGGGCCTTAGAAACGTGCATGATAACTACATGCAATGGTATGGATCGATTAGCTGGTAATATATCAAATGCATAGGAGCTATTCTTGGATATCTAGTAAGTACAATATCAACACTTGGTGGGTAAATTGTTGCATTTCTGTTTCTTATTAAATTTACGTTTTGTATGTGTATGTAGGGTGATATATTAAGACAAATATGCCTAATAGTAGATATTGGCATAGCCATTAGTCTAGTTGCATGTGGTCTTCTATTCCTACATTAGCACGAGAGGGTAACATTGTACCAACAAGCTCAACAACAATATGCTGCGAAGGTTGAGGTTGAGGCATAACCAACTGAAGTGTTCCAATCCCAACAGATTCCTGTGCAACGTAGGACCGCGGGACATCGACGACCCTAAAATAGAGGTAATGCACAAGAAAATCCAATATAGGACCAGCAATTCCCAATGGATTCAGATATGATGTACGATAACATCGACCCAATTTTCAGCACTAGAGTGACACTATATCATCATTTCGTAAGTGGTCCTATTCCTATACTGCCTACTCCATAAAAGAAACACTTTGGTAAACAACTAATGTGTCGGGGTGAATCATTGCATCGTCCTTCAATTTAGAGTCAAGTGCCTCCCCGAGCCTTTGATGATACCCTCTAGTAGCATCTAACATAGGAGTCACAAGCTCCTCCTACTCTACATTTAAGGCTGTTAAAAGGGCCCACGAATGCATTTGCCTGATTAGCTAGACAGTTCACTAGGGGAAAGAATAGGATGAGATAGGAATGTATTTTTCATTATTAATTTAGAATGAAGATAAATGTCTTTTGTTTCTACAATTGTGTTTAATTTAACTTACTATAATGTTTGTGACTCGCAATATCGACGGTGATGGATGTAAAGTAAAAAAAGATTTGATGGTCGGATTAGTGGGAGGTAGTAGCGGTGATGTGTACTAACAGTGCAGACAATGTCTATGCTTTCAGTTTTACAAAAGTTCACAAACTTGAAGGCACAAACCGGGTCTGTGTCTTAGAAACTTATTTTAGAAATAATTATTTCGGATATAATATTTTGTAATTGTTTTTAAAAGACAATATTTATGTAGGTAACCATATACGGGAGAGTTTTATTTTAACAAACACTTTCATTACCTATTAATCTTTTAGTAAATATTTATTCATAAAATTTCATATTTTCAAAATGGGTAATCATATTATTATGGGGACACTATATAACTCTCATTTCACTCTATAAATACTTTTGGTTCCTGTTTTGGTCCTTCATTGTCCTCATGTAAATTATATTATCTTTAGTCATATAAATACTTTAGCACTTGATCAATATTATTAGTAGAAATTATTGTAAGTGGCATATAAGAAGAGGCATTTTTGGAACTTTAACATACATTTTAATAAGAGTGAGTGGGTAACTGTATTGTATAAAGTATCCACCCGTACCCTGCTCAATTGGTTAAATTTTGAGTGGATATTAAGGGTTATGGAGTAGGTTTTAGATACAAATTTTTCAGAGCCTACTCTCATATGTTAGGATACGAGTACAAGGTCTTCATACCATTTACCCACCCTAGAACCTATCTTCCAAAGTACATAGAGTATAGGTTGCAAAGTATCTTGTATTTATCTTATGAAATATTATTAAATAATATTAATAAATGAATAGTAAATGATAAAATTACGTTTTTTTTTTTGCAATAATTGTTTTAGTGAAAAATAAAAAGAAAAGCATCTAAATCCGTAAGTTAATAATCTTAAAAGGTTAAACCTATTGTCACTCCTATTTCTTTTCCTTAATCTTTTCCATTTTCCTCTTTAACTTTAGGTTTTACTATTCTTTTACCTTTTGTTTTTTTTTTAAACATTTGTTTAGCAATAAGGTTGTAAAAGTTGAAATAATTAAGGTTGAAAAATTACCCTTTTTTTTTAATTTAACATATTTTGTTATAACTTCCATATATTTTACATATTAAGAATTTATAATTTACATATAAGTTATTTTTTTAATATCATATAAACTTAAAATTTATAAAAAGAAAGATAGAATTTATAAATTTCACAGGATATTTTATATCCTATACCCTATAGGTTTTATAAGGTATAAGGTATAGGTGATCCTAGGATACTATAAGATAGGTTCTAATTTCTAAAACTAGGAACTTGTACCTTATAAGGTGGGATACTAGTAAGACTTTATATTCTATCTATTCTATACTTACTATCTTTACATTTTAACATAGTTATTGGCATTCTTTCAAAATGAAATCTATATATAGATATCTTCCTAAGAAGCAAAGTAATTGATTATAAGATTATGGTTTACGTACAACACAATATTTATCCATACAGGTAAAAAAAGTGATATCATATAAAAATACCTATAAAAACTTTTAAAGGAAATTATTAAATTGAATATAAAAAGTACCTATGATTTAAGTTTAAAAGAAATGCTTTTACCTATTCGTATAGCTTATATAGATGATAACATACTCCAAATAATATTATTATATATACAACAATTTTTTTTCTCAAAAATGTTTAAACGATGATAAAATATAATTTGTGAATACCTTTCATTATTTTTCAATATAGAATGTTGAAAATACTTTATCAGTATATGAGTCTTACAAATGCTATATAAATCTATATGATTTTAACTAGAATCTTTCAAATTTGTTTTTCTTTTTTCTTTTTAAACAAAATTAAGTAATTCTCTAAACTAAATTATCATTTTTTAGGGTTACGCGCAACTCATAATAAAAAAATAAATCATACTTTTCGTAACGTATGTATTTCATAATTCTTCGGAAGTCCAACCGTAATATTTAAAGATACATCGAATCCTTAATAAATCAACCCAATTTCCTATTCATCAACTACATTAATTAACAACAAATGGTACAAAAAGTGTAATGTGCGCAGATGGTGTCACATAGTAAAAGATAGTTGCATAACTGCATTCTCATAGATTAGGCTCAAACCACATGGTATATTAGCTTATATTCAACAGTATATTATTAGTGTTGAACATGCTACGTGCAATCGTGATTAAATCTGTATGGATCCAGCCCCTATAGACGTTTCCCTGGCCACTATAAACAGTAAATATTTTTTTATCGACCTTATTTGTCCTAACATTTCTCATTGACCTTTGAGTTGATTAGTCCACTTCTATTGTGGATCTATATATCTCTTGCAGCCCATTTGCTCCTCTAAGAAGCAGCAAAATTGATTCTTAATCTTGTTTAGTTACATCCCTTTTTTGTCTGGTACTCATCGAAGTTGAAGCCCATTCTTTCAAAGTGCGAACAAGGTACGCACACAATTCCTAGTCTTTGCATACATATATCCAGTCATTTCTAAAGTTAATACTCCCATGCACATATTGTCTCATTTCAAACAACACAGATTTAAGGTTCAGAGGTCACCTTACATTGTGTTCTAGTCATTATTATACACATGAAATATGAATCCTCATCAACGCAAATGAAGAACTGGGACCGTCCCAGCTAAGACCGGATCCGGGGCAGATCTTTGGACCAGCCAGATTACGTCTTCGAGTCTTGGACTCATGAACTGTGAGATATATATATATATATATATATATACACATCTTTTTTTTTGTTAAATTTGTTTGAGTTAAAAATAAACCTTGAGTCTGAAACTTAAAAAGAAAAATTGATTAGTCCAAAAATCATGTGGTTTTTAACATATTTTTTAATTAAGTTGAAGAAGACTTGCATTTATTTATGCACAACTATATCTAAATAGAATTATAATATTAATAATATAGAATAGAAAATTAGAAAAAAAGGCAACAGATAAAAATTAGTTTTAATAATATATTATTAAGGAATAAGAACTTCATTTTAGTGAAATTTTATAAATATTCAATAAAACTCTTAAAATGTGTTTATTTCTTTATTGTTAATAGCAATATATTAAATATTATGAATAAAAAATAATTTTTTCTATTTCACATTGAATAGAAATTGTGTACTTAGCAAGTCCCTTGCGGGTCTTGAACCGGCCTCATAGGACCAAATCTAATTCTAGCCTTGGCAAACCGGCTTCACGCTTGATCCAGGTCAAAACCTGGTCTGTGCCTAGATCTAATTCTTACTGTGTATTAAAGTATGCTTTATGTTGATTTACCTCAAGTTATGCATGCCTTAAGTCATATAATTGTTAGTCAAATTCTATATAATTAAACAGTTTACATGTACTTTAGTCAAGTAATGTAGTTGAATAACATCAAAGCCTATCATGAGCATAAGGCTAATATGGCATTATATTACATGTATTAATATATCTCGAAAAATGTTCCTTCATTTCAGGATTTCTTTATATTTGTGTTAAATTCTAATATGTTCTAATGTTGTAATTGAATCGTTTAAGTCAATCTATTGCATTTTGCACCAATAAGTTTCTATTATTAACGATTCCTTCATGGCATTTGAATACGGGTACGTTGACGTCGACCTCGATAACGTTAACTTTGCATGCTGTTGTAGAATACAATTTAGAAGAAAATTTTTGTAAGTCCTGAGTTCTTTTTATCTTTAATAACAATTTCATATAAAGTTTTCTACGTTTATAAATTAGTTCTTTACCATGTCATGTTATATCAGAGTTACGACATAACATTAGTATTGACACTGTGAGTGAAGACATTTACCGGAGGACTTAATTGGGAGTCACAACCAAGATGACTCCAAAGTTCCATTTGGCATGTAAAAATTTTTAATTAATGTAAAAATGTACGCAATGATTTAAATTGTAGTGAAATAAAATAGTGCACGTGTTGCTATCCAATTTTTAAACACAAAGGGAGCAATATCCATGGAAAGATCAAAATTGATAAGATAAAAATAAAATTGAATACGCTTATATTTAATTGACATAATACACAAATATATTTAAGTTTTTCACTATATATATATATATATATAAAGTCATACAATCTAGTTCTAAAAAAATCGCTTGAGATATGTATAGGTATTATTTTATCCAACTGCAACCGGGAAATTATGATCTTATACATTAGCACGCATTTCAGCAGTTGGAATTTCATAATATAGGGAATTATATTGTCTATAGTATTTTAGTTTTGCCACGTCTCTAAACTGCAGTATTTCTACCTTGATAGAAACATATAAGGCTTCAAATTTTCTATACAATCTACAAATACATAAATTAATATTTCAACTTCCATATTAATTTAACTCCTTTTGTTCATAGTACTTTTATAATATCCAAAAGCTAAATACATATTATCTAAAGAAACATTAATAGATGTAACTCTAAAATAAATGCACCTATATTTCATAAATATCCAATGCGCTAGCATCACTTCCATTCGCACTCCAATGTTCAAAATGTACTCATCACCTGAAAATACAAAAGTCCAAATGGTTGAGCCATGAAGTTCAGTATGAAACCATTGTATCACACATATATATGCCTCACTGCACATAGCTTATAATTATTAAATGCAATAAAAAAATTAATTAAGTTATGGGTAAATTATACCCACTTGAAAACTTTTCAAATTACATGAATCTTTACCTTTTCAGAAGTTAGTATCTAAAATCCAAAAATAGTTATGGGATCCACTTTATTTTAAAGGTTTACTTTTAACAAAGTAGAGCTTGTACAATTTCAGTAATTTTTAAGGGACAATTAATACTTATCCCAAAAGAACCATGAAGAAAATTATTCTTTTAAATCTTCCCTAATAACGATTCTAGAGGCTAAGGATATTCTCCTTGTCTAAAAAGATGTAATTAGGATTCTATATTTAATTAACCTATTAGGGAAGAGGAAGGAATTTGTGTGAAATATTATCGACTCATTACTACTATTCTCCTTAAAAACGTTTCAAAATGTTTGCTATTAGGAATACTGTAGATTCCCCATCAATAAAGTAAATGAGTACGAATTTTGGAAATCTTACTTGTTAGAATAGAACATACACTATTGCCTTGAAATCGTGCACGAGAGTAAGAGGACCGTGAGGGCGGCGATTTTTAGAGGGGGGTGGTGATAGTTGGGGTTTCGTGAAGGGAATTGCGGCATCCATGAAAGGTGATAGAGAGAGAGCTCACGGTTTTGTTTTCTATGGAGGCTTTATGAGTTTGTAATTGAAAATAAGAGAGTTTACTTTTATTTTAAAGAAAACCCTATGATTGAAGTGAATTTTATGGCCTTGATCTTAAAATGAATTATAGGGTATTTTAAGTCTTAAATGTTTCAAAAGGAAGTACATCCATATGGTATAGGTATTTGAAATGCTAGATAATGGATAGCAAGATGTAAAATGGTAACTCAATTTTGAAAAGTGAGATTGGTATCATGAAGATACCTCACGTGTCTAGCTTCCATAGATTTGAAATAATTTCCTGAAAAGCACAATTTCATTTTTTTCTCCTTAATCTTTTTAAGGTTATTTTAATTATATATTTCAAAGATAGCGTCAAAATACCTTTTATTAATAACATTTAAAAAGATAACTATGAAATATTTAATAATTTGTGCAAATGCTCACTTTGTGATGCACTTACATTATCTTGAGGTTGCTCCCCACTTTGGTACCATTATTATGCAAAAAGGACTTTCACTTATTTTGACTGAGAACCATAGAACTTGTGAAGCTAACAGGACCAAATTATAGCTATAATTCCAGGCCTAATATACTTAAAAGGGAAATGAATCAACTAAAGTGTTCCTATGAATTATGTGTATGAACAGTGCACCTTGAGTGCCTTTTGTTTCTAAAGCATATTTGAACAAATTTAGGCTAATGTACAGGTATGGTGTTCAGGTGAAGAGTCATTCAATCAACGATAAGAAGCTTTGGATAGCATACCAATCATCAGAAAGTATCTCGATAACTTCCTTGTGCAGCAGGTTTTGCAACCAAACTCAGAGCCAAGCGAGATTTATTAAACACAGTCACGAATGTTTAGGCTTATTTTTTATTTATTTTAAAGTATCTGATATTTCTTTTCTTGATGTTAGTAAGTGTTCAAAATCATTCGTTAATGAACCCCTTTTAATTATTGCTGCATCAATTTAGTAGCTAATTTTTCCCTTGGAGTTGTATTAATGAACAAGCTGAGGCATCACATGGGATAGCAATCAGATTGACAATGCAAGTTCATACAGGTTGGATTGCGAAGAAATACTTGGGATTACACCGAGCAGCAAGGAAAGGAGATTGGAGAAGCATCATGCGAGAGCTCGTTCTTAACCCAAATGCCATGACGGCGGATATCCCCGGATATCAAGAAACCGTACTACACGTTGCGGTTTGGATGGGACACGAAGGTGTCATCCGAAATCTCCTGGAGATCCTTCCCGAAGACGTGCTTGAGAAACAATCTTTCAGCGGCGAAACTGCCCCCCAAATTGCTGCAATGGGTGGAAAACTAAGCATAGTAAGAGCACTGGTAGAAAAAAATGTTAGGCTGACACAGATTAAGCGAAAAGATGAAAGCACACCACTTCTGCTGGCAGCGTATTTTTCTCATGAAGTAGTACGCTACCTTTGCGAAAAAACCAGTGATGACCCACCTAGTTGTCCTTTCACCGGTCCTTCTTCCGGCTCTCTAATTGTCGCGCTAATTCATTCAGGCCTTTATGGTATGTGTTAACAAGCTTGAAGCTTAGCCCGTGCAAATCCAGAAAGCTAAATATATATAATGGGTCAAGCTTAAGCTCAATAATTTTTCAAACGAGTCAAGTTTGAGATTGCAAAATCTCGATTGGGTGGTTTAAAGTTTTCTATTATCCATACGCTAAAAGCCATTATTCCTAAGCTCCTTGGCGGATAGAGATCATCATTAACTTTACTGACCATGTATTTTTTTTTTTTAATCCCTTTCAGATACTGCCTTAACTTTATTGGTGAATTACCCTCCATTGGCTTTTGCTAAAGCTCCTAATGGAGCCAACATTCTATCTACTTTGGCATTAAAACCATACGATTTCCTGAGTGGAAGCAGTGTAAGACCTTGGGAGAAATGGATATATCACAGTAAGTAATTCAGTAATATGTTGTTTTTTATTTGCCTTCAAATCATATCGATCTTCTTCCCGTTTAGTGTCAAGACGTGGCTATGCCCCGAGATTTATTTGTTAAAAAATATATTTTAAGATTAAAAATTAAAAATAATTGGAAAAAAAAAGATATTAAAAAATCTGTAAATTCAGTTAAAGCAAAGTAGACAGCACGGGTACACTGAATGCAAAATTTATTAACAAAATAGCATGTTTTGTATAATTAGAGCAAATACAATAGCAAAAGCACCTAAAACACGAGAAGAGCTGCTTGTGCCACTGCAATATTATACATATTATTTTCATAACCGCGTTTATCTTTCTCTGTAAATGAAGTGATTCCCGAAGAAATAAATGATGATGAAGCACACTGCATACTAGGATGATGGACAATTAAGACCATACAAGGGGCAAGGTCCACTACTTTTCTTGTTCTTTACTTTGCACTCATTATATATGTATTTACATGTTTATGTTTATATGATATCGGTCTATTTTATTACTCTAAATCTATAGATAAGTATATCTATTAATTATATAGCATAGTAGATGTTAATATAAAGTGTCAATCCGATAGAGATTATAATTATAAATATTAATCATTCTCCTATTATCTAATATGCAAAATTGAGTGAAATAAATAGAAAAAAAATACTTAATTAAAAAAAACAACAATCATTAAAAATGTACTTGAATATTGAATCGCCTTAGAATTATTAATGTAATTAACTAATTATTATTGTATTCTTGGACCATGAAAATTTTTAATTTGAACTAATATCTCTATTGACTTTACCGACTCCTAATTTCAAGTTAATTAAATGAAATTTCTTCTAAATTAAAACCTCTAGAATCACATTACTTTAGCTTTGTGAATTCCACTATTAGCTTCAACTCTAATCGAGAAGATTTACATCATTCCATCTTTAGGATTGTATGTAACTCTTTCTAGTTATGCTAGATTTATTCTAATAGAGGGTCTCTTGATTTATATATAACAAATCAAACTTCAAACGAATACGTGATAATATTAATTTGAAAACAATGAAGAATATATAATTACACAAGAATAATAATAATTTCATTGAATAATAAACTAAAAAATCACATGTTCACTTTAGGGTTTATCATACCTAAGTGCAAAAGAAAATTAAGTTAGCAACATATTGAGATTAAGAACAAAAATATAAAAATAGTATATAAAGAAGATCATCAATAAAACAAAAATAACAATAAAATCTATAACTATATTGGTACTAATCTAAACTCCATCTCCATCCTCTATAATTGGAGTTTCATATTCCTTTTATATTAATCCCATGCCTCCCTTCTAGAAAAGTTGTAATTTCCTAGTAAAAATTGGAATTTTCATTGATGAGAAAATATTGCTCCAATAGGTAGGAATTGTATCTCCAAGAAATAGAAAACTTCTCATGCACGAAAGTTAAATCTTTAGGATGAATATCTCATTAGGAAAGTAAAACTGAGCTTGAAAAATTAATTTAGAAGTAGAATCACTATTTGGCACGAGTATGGCATGGCTGTGTAATGCCTGTGTATCTTTTTGTCTTGAAAATAATAAAAAATTGCCTTCAACGCAATTTCTGACACCAAGTGTGTATGCCCATGTACCTCTGCATGGTTACTTACACAAGTTCTCCAAAAGACTATATTCATGCTCTATTCAACACAGTTGTATTGTGAATCATATCATGCTTCCTAATTTTAGTATCTTGTATATTTTTGCTTTAAATTTCACATATTTCTTCTATTTAATTAAAAATTACAATTTAAAGCTCTAAAATCATTATAAAGTATGATTACATGCAATATCAATATAAAATATGAGAAAATTAAACAAAATATTATTCTAAATATTACAAATAATAAGTATTTTATAATACTCATTATTATACACATGAAATATGAATCCTCATCATTAGCTTTTTTGAAGAGGAAAATTCTAATATGAGAAGCACTCCAACTACAATAATATAGATATCTTATTCTAATTGGGTTTATATAGATTGGATACAATGCTTGAGTTCTAACTTGAAATTTCAATAACGATCAAGCTTAAAATTATGAGATTGAATTTGAGTGAAAATGGTCCCAAACAAAATGGACTTGTAAACTTGTTTAAACTTTATTATTATTATTTTTATTGAATAACATTTACATCCAAACTTGGCTTGTATTTGACTAGCATTTAAACTCCATTTGAGCTTGATTAAGACTTTAGATCTAGTTAAGCTAATATCATGAAGCTTGAAATCAATTCAATAAAATACTTGAATAGTTTGAACTTAAACTTAATTTGATGGTTCTTGAGTTAAATATGAGTAATCATGAGTAGCTTGCAGATTACAACTCATTTACAAACAGTATAAACGACCTTGTTTTTTGATTTACAGTTCGAACATGGATAAATAAGCTGACATGGCAAGGTATGAAATGTTTAGGTGAGTGGTCATATGTCGATGGTGGATTTTTTTTTTTATTTCTTTCTCTTTTTCCGTTCTTAATAACTGCAGCTATTTTAAATATAATTGGGGTAATCTTATGTCCAGTACCCAGGATCAGGAAGATTGAGCAAGAAAAGTGCAAGCACAAATACACCGATAGACTGATACATCGTGCCTGTGAAGTGATCTCTAATCTAGAGGAAGTTGTGATCAACAGTGTCCTCAAGGAAATAGATATGGGCTTGAACTACGCTACCGAGAATGGAATTGTCGAAATTCTCGCCATATGTTTTCAATATTTTCCAAGTTTATTTTGGATAAAATTTCTTGGTGGTCAAAATATAATTCATGTAGCCACTCAACAGCGTAGAGAAAGGATTTTCAATCTCTCTTACGAGAAAAATGCACTTAACAAAGTAGTAAGTTCTTTTTCAGATGAACATGGTGACAAAACTGCACCCAATCCACAGCTTCGATCCATACCTTGTCCTGCTATACAAGTGCAAAGAGAAATACAATGGTTTAAGGTAAGTTGAATCATTGATATTTGCATACTAGAAATCAACTATGATAATCTAATCTAAAATTTTAAGTTATATATTGTGATGCTGTTTACTATTATTAGTAACACTTTCTTCTACTTGTGGGTTAGGCTTCCTAATTAAAGCCTAAACAAGTGCACCACTTAAATAAGTACGTGCCAGATGAGTGAATCGATGTTTGATCTTGTGGCTCCATGCTATGATAACATTTTCACAAGCAATTTTTACAAAAAATTTATGATAATTAAATTTGGAGTAGTTTTAGATTTATTGGCTAATGTTAGGAAAAGAAGATCCATACTCTTCCTCTTGCCTGTACGATTCACAATTTAAACAAACGACAATCAATTATAAGATACGGAAATAAAACAATCAACACAAAGGATTTACATAGAAAACCTCAATTTGGGGAAAAACCACGAGACCGACGTACACAAATTCTTCCACTATCAAAGTAATGGATTATACACTTCTTCACTAATTTCACTAGTGGATCATACAATCTTACCACAAACTGGTTAATTAAATACAATGGATTTCCCTCTCTAGAACTCTCTCTAGGTTTAGGAATTACCCCTTTTGTATTTTAGGTTTTCACTCTTGCGTTTTCGTCCTTCTTCTCACTCTTCTACAAAGGGATACGACTATATATATATAGTCCGAAAATAGACAATCGACTTAGGACTTATGCCGGCACAAAGGCCAGTGGCCTTGAGCTCCAACACCGAAGGCCTTTAGCTAGCATTCAAAGAACAACAACAACAACAACAATTTGTTGTTAAAGGCCGGTAGCTTATATATTATAAGCCAGCGGTGGTTTAATCTAGGCTGGCGGCCTTGAGCCGGCCTAGGTCTTGTTTCGCTTGGTTTCGTCAATTTTCTTCAAGCTTAACATTCTTTCATCCAAGTATACTACATATACTTAGGATACCCTTGGTATAGAACCATATGTGTTGGATCTATACCTCAACAAACTCTCCCTCTAACTTATATGGGGGGTTCCATTACCCCTGCAATCTTCCTGCAGCAAACAATCTTCTCTTTGGGTAGAGCCTTCGTCATCATTTCTGATGCATTATCATCAATGTGAATCTTCTCAAGCTTCAACTGTTTAGACTCTAGCACATCCCTGATCCAATGATACCTAACATTAATGTGTTTTGATCTGGAGTGGAACATCGAATTCTTAGTGAGATGTATAGCGCTATGACTATCACAGTACAGCTTCAGCTCTTCATGCTCTTGACCCAGTTCTTCTAAAAACTTTTTCATCCACAAGACCTCCTTGCAGGCTTCTGTTACAGCAATATACTCAGCCTCAGTAGTGGAAAGTGCAACACACTTCTATAACTTCGATTGCCAAGACACTACTCCCCCTGCATAAGTAATCAGATAACCTGAAGTGGATTTCCTAGAATCTAAATCACCAGCAATGTTAGCATTTGAAAACCCCTCTAGTATAGATTTATTGTCACCGCCAAACTGTAAACTTAACCTGGAAGTGCCCCTAAGATATCTGAGAATCCACTTAACTGTTGTCCAGTGCTCTTTACCTGGATTTGAGAGATAGCGACTCACCACACCTACAACATGAGCAATGTCAGGCCTGGTACACACCATGGCATACATAAAGACTTCCCACTGCTAAAGCATATGGGACTTTCTTCATATCTTCCTTGTCTGCCTTACTCTTTGGACACTGAACTGAACTCAGTTCGAAGTGACTTGCAAGTGGAGAGCAGACAACTTTTGCTTTTCTCATGTTGAATCTCTCTAACACCTTCTCAATATACCTCTCCTGTGATAACCACAACTTTTGGCTATTCCTATCTTTAATAATCCTCATACTTAGAATTTGGCTAGCGGGTCCTAAGTCTTTCATGGAGAAAGACTTACTCAATGCAATCTTCAGTTCTTTGATCTGCTTGGCATCCCTGTCAATAATCAGCATATCATCTACATAAAGTAGCAATATAATAAACTCACCATTGGTTAACTTCTTAATGAAGACACAATGGTCTGTAGCAGTCTTGATATAACCCTGATCAATCATGAAGGACTTAAACTTCTTGTACCACTGCCTTGGAGCTTGTTTCAGTCCGTATAAACTTTTCTTCAATCTGCAAACAAGATTCTCCTTCCCCTTGATCTTGAACCCTTCAGGCTGCTCCATATAAATCTCTTCCTCCAGATCACCATGAAGGAATGCTATCTTCACATCCATCTGCTCAACCTCTAGATTCATTCTAGCAGCAATGCTGAGAACAACCCTGATAGATGACATCTTCACCACTGGTGAGAAAATCTCTTCAAAATCAACCCCCTTCTTCTAACTGAACCCCTTCACAACCAGCCTTGCCTTGTACCTTGGCTGTGAGCTACTTTCATCAGTCTTCAATCTGTACACCCATTTATTTCTTCGAGGTCTCTTGCCCTTAGGCAGTTCCACTAGCTCATAGGTCTTGTTCTCATGCAAGGATTTTATTTCCTCTTACATGGCTTTCACCTATTCTTTCTTCTTGTCATGAGTCATTGCTTCCTCATAAAACTCAGGTTCTCCCCCATCAGTAATCATCACGTATTCATCTGGACTATATCTCATTGATGGTCTTCTATCTCTAGAAGATCTCCTCACCTCAGTCTGCTGCTATGGCTCTTGTAACTCATTACCTGAGTCCTCCACTGTTCTTCCATCAGTAAGATCATATAAAGGTGTAGGATCTACATTTGTAGGAATCTGACCTGAGGATGCTGGCTTCTCAATCTTTTCCATATCTTCAATTGTTTAGTCTTTTATGAAAACCACATCTCTGCTCCTAATAATCTTCTTATTAATAGGATCCCACAATCTGTACCCATACTCATCATGTGCATATCTAAGGAAAATACATTGCTTGGAGTTGGCATCAAGCTTTGCTCTCTCATCCTTTAGAATGTGCACAAAAGCCCTGCAACTAAAGACTCATAAGTGATTGTAAGAAATGTCTTTACCTATCTAGACCTTCTCTGGGATATTACCATCCAAAGCATATGAAGGAGAAAGATTTATCAAATCAACAGCTGTTCTTATAGATTCACCCCAAAATGACTTAGGCAACTTAGCCTGAGATAACATGCACTTCACTCTCTCAATGATGGTGCGATTCATTCTTTCTACAACACCTTTCTGCTGTAGTGTCTTTAGAACTGTCTTCTTCAGTTTTATCCTATGATCAACGCAGTACTGTTCAAACGGGCCTCTGTACTCCCCACCATTGTCAGCCTTGACACATATCAACTTCCTGCTAGTCTTACGCTCCACTCTAGAGTAAAACTGTTTGAATACATTTAAACCTGATCTTTGGACTTCAAAGCATATGTCCAAAGTTTCCTGGAGTAGTCATCAATAAATGTAACAGTACATTACATCACCCATTGTCAAATCCTTCATATAACACACATCTGTATGAACCAGATCTAATATATGAGCTTTTCTACTGGGTGTATTTCTTTGAAAACTAACTTTGTGTTGTTTACCAACAAAATAGTCAGTGCATGGTTTTAAAGAAGTATCTTTCAAATTTGGTAGAAGCTTCTTCTTCAGAAGCATCTGGAGCCCCATCTCACTCATGTACCCAAGTCGTCTGTGCCATATCTCTACAATAGCATCATCAGTCAAGTTCAATTCACCTTTACTTAGCTTTGCTGGAATTAAGTAAAGTGTGTTATCTTTTCTTCCTTTTGCTACAATCAGAGACCCTTTGGTGAGCTTCCAACTACCATTACTAAAGTAACTGTGAAAGGCATCATCATCTAATTTTCCTACTGAGATCAGGTTCAAATGGATATCCGGTACATGTCTCACATCCTTGAGAACGAGTTTACACCCTGTATTAGTTTCCAAGATGATATTTCCAATGCTTGTAATCCTTGAGGTTTCATTATTTCCCATCTTAACATTGCCATAATCACCAGCAATGTAGGATGAGAAAAACTTACCATGTGCTGTCACATGAAAGGAGGCACCAGAATCAACTACCCAATCACTGTCATAACCTGCAAAATTAATACAACCCTCATCCCATGTAACCACTATCTCACCATCTGCTGCTGCAGTGGTGTCTTCATCTGAATCATCACCCTTTCCTTGCTTTTTCTTCCATAGTCTGCATTCCTTCTTGTAATGTCCTGCCTTGTCACAATAAAAACATTTAATGTTCTTTTTGGCCCTTGACTTGGATCTCCCATTTGACTTATCTGCTCTATCAGATTTATCCTTCTTTCCTCTATTCTTGCTTCTACCCCTCATATCATACTTGTTTGTGACAGGTGCCCTAGAATCAGAACCAGTACCCAAATCTTTCCTTCTGGCCTCTTCATCGATTAAACTATCCTTAACCATAGACAAGGTCAACGTTCCATCTGGAGCTGAATTACTAACCAATACTACAAGAGTTTCCCAACTCTCTGGTAATGAGCTCAACAATAGGAGTGCTTGGATCTCATCCCCAAGCACAAGCTTCATTGCAGTCAGTTGATTCACGAGTCCTTGAAAATCATTCAAATGCTCTGACATATGTGAGTCTTACTTGTATTTCAATATAACAACCTTAAAATTATAATGAGTTTTGTCAAGGAATTTGGCTCTCAATACAATGACTCTAATTCTTCCATTAGAACTAGCTTATCTATTACACTTTTATTGAATAACATTTATAAACCACTGTCTTAATACACTTAACATTTTTCTATTATATCACTTTCAGGCATTCAGATAATTATCTTGTGGCTTTACAACTCAATCCAATAATACAAATACTTGTCAGTTATAACAATCTTAACTTAATGACTTCCAATGAGTTAATTAGAGGAATTAAGATTGATATTCAACCTACAGATTCAATGCCATGTTTTGATTGTCGAACACAAAATCACAAACTTAATTTGTAGGTCAAATCCATTAATTTTCTTTTTTGAAATTTCGTTGCTCTATTACCACTTGTTAGAAAGAAGATTTGCACTTTCCTACATATTTCGTGCGATTCAATGAAACAAACACAATCAATTAGTGTGGAAAAGTCAACACAATACACCATAGGATTATACGTGGAAAACTCCAATTAGAAAATACGGTCCGTGCATAATCTTCCCAGTAAAAAGTAATGGGTTTAACTTCTTCACTGTCTACATATGGATTCACATTCTCCCATAACGATGGTCATTCAATAGTATTTCCTCTTGGAACTTCTTAGGTTTGAGAATCACCCCTTTTGTGTTCTTAAGTTTCACCTTGTATTTTAGTCTTTTTCACATCTTCTACAAAGAAATGACTATACTAATATAAGTCTGAGATAAATGGACAACACTTGACTTACGCCGCACAAAAGGCTAGCCGACCTAAGTTTCAATACTGTTGCACTGAATCAAACACTGGAAGGCTTTTATGCATTCAAATTGAAGTAAAACAACAACAATTTGTTGTTAAATGTTATAGTATGCTTTTTATATTATAAGTCATGTTTCAATATTGGGTCAGCTCCTATTAAGCTGCTTAGGCATGTTCGCTTGTTTACGTTAGTACTTCATGCTTGATCATTTCTTTATAAATACAACATATTACATAATATATTGGTATAGACTAAATTTGGATACTATTAACCTATCAAACAATAACTTTTAACGTTAGTTGTCTCGATGTTCTAGGCAGTCGAGGATATGGTTCAACCTCACCAGAGGGCTGTAAAAATAAAAAATGCAGACTGCGGGTGAATTGTTCACTATTGAGCACGCAGAATTGGTTTAGGAAGCAGAGAAATGGATGAAAGACACATTGAGATCATGTATGGTTGTATCAGCTTTAATAGCAACTATGGTTTTCATGGCAGCTTTTAATGTTCCAGGAGGCAATCTTAGTTGAAGGTATTCCAATATTCTTAAAGAGCCCGCGTTAATCATCTTTGCTTTTTCAGACGCTTTAGCATTGTTTTTCTCCACGTTTTCCATCTTGGTGTTCTTGTCCATCTTGACTGCACGTTATGCTAAGCATGATTTTCTCAATGCCCTTCCAACACGATTGATATTAGGACTTTACTTCTCTTTTCATTGCTATTGCTGCAATGATGGTAGCTTTTGGAGAAATGGTGGTGGGTCTATATACCAACTATTGTATTTGGCTTAATTCTATTGGCTCTCTTCATGCGGCTTCAATTTCCCTTATTTGTCCAGATGTTTTGGTCAACATTTGACGTAGCGTTTTTGCCTGCAAAGAATTTTGTGAACTGCATCAGGATGGTGCATGCTCTTTATTCAATAGATTAAATTACCTATTCATATCATATTATGCCCTTTGTTTTAGTTTGCAAAGTCCTTGTACTAAAATAAATTCAAGGATATTGTATAGATATGTCCATTTGTTTCTTTTATTTACTTATTTATTTTTATTGGCACCATTATTTGGTTTGATGCTTGAAAAAAGTACGCACACGACATACACATATACACACATGCACACAGACAAGCATGTCACACTATGATTTTAGTATACAGTAAACTTTAATGTATAAGCTCAATAGCATGTTTGTATTAATCCATTGTAATGCCTAAGAGCCATCTCTTCGATAATTTCCTTGTATATTACTACATATGGCAGGAATATATAAGATGCTAGAATTCTACTTACTATGAATCCAGTTTGTGTGTTTGTGTTTTTTTTTTTTTTCACTTTTTTGTTTTGTATGCTTGCATTTTCATTTTTGACACAAAGGTTTTGCACATTGAAAAAAATGTTAATAGTTGTTAACTTCTAATATTTATACCTTATTGAGAAATAATGTTGTATTTGATATCTAAATTTTTAAAATTTTTCACTTCAGAATTGTCAATTTCAGTATCCAATAAAGGTTTTCGGGCTCAATGACACTACCTAGCCTAACTCCATCATTGTCATTGGTCTAGTTAGTTCTTTCGACTAAAAAGGGGCTGCTATGTGCCCCTAAGCTTTTAATTTAATCACTAACTCTACCTAGGATGTCTATGTGGCAAGTGAGGCGATAAAAAAGGAAACTATAAACTTTCACATTTCCATCTTGAAATTGAAATCCCTATTTCCACTTCTTCAAGCTTTAATCCCCCAAAATTTTAAATTAAAATTGAAAAAAAAATCCTCACTTAATAAAATTCCAAATTCCAAATACATAAAAATTTGAAATAAATAGAATTTAACATTAATATATATATATAATATATAATGTATTAAAACACCACATATCAAGCTCAACTGGATATAAAAAATCAAAAGTGTTTTCATGAACTCGGTTGGATTTTAAGTAAATGATGAATGTCATTTGAAAAAGGTTTGATTTTTTCTACATTAAATGTAATGCCTCAAAATTTATAACATTACAACTTACTGCGTGTTACTATTGTGTAATGGTATACAAAGGCTCATTATCACAACCTATAACTTCAAACCTGATCAATTACAATTGTCAATTTAACCATAACAACTCTAATAAATAAAACAAATGACTCACAAGTGAGTCATTCTAACTACAACTATTATTAAAGATAAATAGGAAAACTAGCTTCAGTTACACAATTAAAATCCTCAATCATGCTTTCAAGTTCATCTTCACAAATTATAGGTAATCATAACTAGTTACATATAAATAAACTTCTAGTCTTCAACCTTAATCACCAATTAACTTCTTAGCTAGCTCCCATTTTAATCCTTATTGCTTATCTTCATAGTAATAATAGTAATCTCCCTCATCTCCATTTGGTAGTAATAACACACATTCCCAAATCATCATACTTAGCATATTCATGATATGCATCTGTAGTTGAAAAAGAAAAAGGAATGAGTCTAAGCTTAGTATTTGATACCATAAATACATGCACATGCCACAATGAGCATATTATACATATAAAAAAATAGCAGTCTATAAGCACATCCAATACCTAAAAATTTACCCAAATCCTTTTGGTATGCAACTTCATAAGGGATAATGCCACATATTGATCAACGGGTGCTCCTTAGGGATCTACACCTCAATCTCTAGGTTAAACCACGAACAAGCAACAAACATATCATTAGTTGTATACTCAAATAAGTTCATTTATTATAATTACTAGTCCTGAACATACACAAGAAACATATACGATAAACATGCACCTAGACTCCTACTACATGCTCGGCAACCAAATTTGCTTAATCCATAACCTGATCAAAAGTACATCAATACTATTCTTAGAGAACTAATTAGTTATACTCTACTTCCCAAATGTCCTAGATTAGTTTAGATGTGCGTAGAAAAAAAAAAAAAAACAAGAAAAATGAGTTTAAGTTTTCCCTTAGTGGTTCACTAGTGGGTTCACATGTATGTATATGACTGTGAACTTCTTTATGATAAAAAGAGCTAGGCGTGAACATAAGCATGATCAACTTGAAGGATTCATAGTTGTGAACACGAGCATGTTCTTAGCCGTAAACCTCTTGTGTCAAAAATCTCATATCAAGTTCACGCGCCCATGCTTCGTATTCTTAAAGTGTAGGTGCACAAGTAAGATCACTGTCATGAACTTGCCCGTGATCCTTATAGTTACTCCAAAACAATGAAAAAAATCATTTCTCTTCTTCTCAAATCTAATTCTTTCACCATTACATCATCATAAACATAAATCAATATAAATATGTAACCAATTACCCACTTGATTACTTAACTAGTCTCAGTTTCACAATGACTTACAATAATTTGTGAGTTCTCTGTATCATAAAATTCCAATAACACCCTACCACCATTGTATTCTAGCAAAACATGGGAAAAGAAATAATTTCGTGCATTTATAGATGAATTTGTGTTGAAAGGCATAGATTGTGAGGGAGATTTGTTGGAGAGAGGTTGTTTTACAAGACCTATATGCAAAAAGAGTGGGAAGAAAGTGATGTAGAGCTACATGGAGTGTTTAAATAGCAATCGAGAAAAAAGACCTTATTGCCCCTCTTATTTAAAAACAATCACTTTAATTTTCATCATTATATATATTTATTTATTTATTTTATTTTTTTCATTAGTGTTACATCATATTATGCTTGGAGTTTACTTGAGGTTGATGAAATTAAAGCTCAGCATTGTTCTCATGCTAGATTGAACTAAAAGAACTTACCTCTATTGCTACTTTGACATGAACTTAATTGCTATTATACGGTATTTGCTATTGCAAGTATAACTTTGCCTTTCATAATTAAGATTTATTTCGATTTACAGTTAATATATGCTTGCTCCTTCACTCTATTTCAACTATGTTTTAATCATTAGGGTGAAATGCTTTATAGTAACAATCAACAATTATTATTAACAGTGCACCTTAAGTGCCTTTTGTTTCTAAAGCATATCTACACATGTTCAGGCTAATGTATACATGGTATTTAGGTGAAGAGTCAATCCAATCAAGAATAAGAAACCTTGGATAGCATACTATAAGACCGAGAAAAAAAAATATAAATACAAATATAGTACAAAATAAAAATAAAAAGAAGTTGGGTAAATAAAGTAATAAGGTCTAAAATAGGAAGTAATTTGATCATTTTATGAGACAAATATACAAAGGTCATATATATGTCATTTTGAACCTTTTCACTTTTTGCACAATAATACCCCCAAAGTAAAGAGAAACATCAGGAGAGAAAAGCCATTGCTACATTTTTCACACCCTAATCGAAAACTCACATGGTAAGTATTAATTAACACCTTTTTGTTGTTTCATGTGTGTGATACAATTTATGGTTGGTTTCTTTGGATTGTATTGTAGAGCAACTCGCATGAGTAAGGGTTTAGAATGAGACTTCGATTGTTGGAACAATCCGAACAAGTAAATTGTTCAATTCAACTAAATTTAGTGTTTTGATGCTATAGGTATCGTGAAATTAGACTTAGTAGTGTTGAATTGCATCTAAGGTTTATAAATCAAAATTGGTGAATTTGGGAGGAGGATTCAAGTGGAACTAATACACGCTCATGTACTTGCCTTTCTTGTTTAGAGAAAGAAAAATGAGTTAGGAGGTTCACAAGTATACATCGTATATTTGCTCTTGTATTTATACATGGCCCATGTACTTAAGCATGTAGAGGAGCAAGAGTGTATAGAAGGGTATGTGGTACGATCAAAGCACATGGCCATGTTCCCTATTCGTGATCATGTACATGACCTAATATATGACTATATTTCTTAAAAACCTAATTAAATTGTTTCTTTTGTTTTATTACTTGAATTTTGTTAACTCTAAACATCTAGTATAACCTTAGAAACTCTACCAAAGTAAGAGAAGTAATTCAATAGTAATTAGGTAATAAAATTGGGTAACTTGGACGACATTTTAGACTAGTACTATGATCGATTGTTTTATACTTTGACAGATTCTAGTGTAGCTGCTAGGTTAAGACAAGTCATGTTTAGAAATGCAATCGGGCAGGTTGTAATAGGGTACTTGGCCCGATTAACCTAATAAAAGCCCAACAGGGCTTAGGATCGAGTGTTGGGATATAGAATAAAACTCATTGAGAGTTTAGGATCAAGTTATAAGATTTAGAAAAAACCCAATAGTAAAACCCATCCAATAATTTTTTTAATAATAAATTAATATTATAATTTATAATTAGTATATTTTTTATTATTTTTATTTTTTAATCAATTTATTTTTATATTTGATTTCTTTTTTCTTTCATCATAAGTAGATTAATAATAAATTAAAGAAATGACATATGAAACTAATTTGAAATATATAAAAAAGATTTAATTGTCATTCGGGTCAGGATCAAGTTGGGTTTGGGGTGCTTTATTTGTTAAACGGGTGGGTTCGAGTTGGGTGAAAAAAAAAAACCTATTGAGTCAAGGAAATTTTGGACATGTAAATTCTTTGCTAGGTTGGTATAAATTTCAATGAGCCCATCCTAAATTGGGTTTTACATCTCTAGTCATGTTTAAGATTGGTCTTTCAGGTATGTGTAATTTTATGTGTTGTTTGTGCTTATTAGGTGAGTTGAAAAATGAAATTAATGATTTATTTGATTTAATTAAGTTATTTGCTTATTGTGATTTATTTGGCCTACGAACCTATAGTGGTAGAACCTTAGGGACATCCATTGATTGGTACGTGACAGTGTCCTGGTAAGTTGCATAATGAGATGATTTGGTAGATTTAGAGACTTATGGGTATTGGGGCTTGTAATGACACTTCTTAACACCGTATTATGTATTATTATATTATATGGTATGGTGAGGTCATGATTACCTCTTTTTATATGAATGACATAATTGATATTATAACTGACTGCTTGTTTGATTTCTGCATCTATGCATATTATTCAAGATATGCATGATGATGCGTGTGTGATTATGGATTATATATGTTGGACATTAACTTACCCTTCGAGGACTTTTTTTAGCCACAGGTACCAACATGTATGTTTCATATGAGGAGGATTTAGAGACATATGTGCAAGAAGGGAACAATATAGAGTATTATTATTATTATTATGACTAGGTAAGGAATGCTATTTGAAGTCCTAAACATTGTTGGGAGAATGTTTACTTTTGGAGGATGATAGTATGGTTATTAGTTTAGTAATTATGCCGTTACTAGCTTGCTATATAATGATGTATCAAGATAATCTCCAAAGTAGTTTGTGGATTATAATGAGACTTAATTGAATCATTCATTAACGATATTAGTTAGTTTACTTTGATTGTAATAAATAGTTATTGTAGGTTATGTAGAGTTAGTTAGTTTAAGAGTCTTAACATATTTTTACCTGATAAGAACACGTGATGGGTTATAATATTCAGAGTTCTAGAATGTTACACCTACCAATCATCAGACAATACCTTAATGACATCTGTTGTGCGAAAGGTTCTCCAAGCAAACTCTAAACCAAGTGAGATTTATTAAACATAGTGATGAATGTTTAGACTCTTATTTTTTATTTATTTCCAAGTATTTGATATTTCTTGTCATGATCTTGATAATAAGTGTTCGAAATCATTCGTTAATGGAACCTTACTTATTATTGCTGCATCAATTTAGGAGCTACTTTTTCCTTTTGGTGTTGTGTGTGATAAACAAGCTGAGGCGTCACATAGGATAGCAATCGGATTTACAATGCAAGTTCATACAGGTTGGATTGCGAAGAAATACTTGGGATGGCACCGAGCAGCAAGGAAAGGAGATTGGAGAAGCATCATGCGAGAGCTCGTTCTGAACCCAAATGCTATGACGGTGGATATCTTCGGAAATCATGAAACCGTGCCGCACGTTGCCGTTTGGATGGGACACGAAGGTGTCAAATGAAATCTCCTGGAGATCCTTTCCAACGACGTGCTTGAGAAACAATCTTTCAGCGGAGAAACTGCCCTCCATATTGCAGCAATGGGTGGAAACCTAAGTATAGTAAGAGCACTGGTAGAAAAAACAAAAAAAAGAAAAAAGATAGGCTGACACAGATTAAGCGAAAAGATGAAAGCACACCACTTCTGCTGGCTGCGTATTTTTCTCATGAAGAAGTAGTACGCTACCTTTGCGAAAAAACCAGTGATGACGCACCTGGCTGTCCTTTTACGGGTGCTTCTTCCGGCCCTCTAATTGTCGCGCTAATTCACCCCGGCCTTTATGGTATGTGTTAACCATCTTTAGTCAACGATTCGGATTTTTGAAATTACTTTTTTAACAGTTTTTTAATTCATCCATTTAAAATACTATCATGTATAATCATAAAAAAGATGCATTATAATGATATAATATAATTTATCCTTTAAGATGCTTTCATGAAATTATATTTTTTTAAATGATAGTATCTATTTATATTTTGATATTTTTCTCACATACCTTTCACTCTATATGTAGACTCTTCATTATTATTATGTAAATACCTCCGCTTTTGGATTCTACATTTTAATCCATAAAATTCCTAAAAACATTGTTAAATTGTTCCTTATATTTAGTACTATTGTGAGATAGATTTTTCCAATGTAAGCTCTCTCTTTTTGTACTCTATTTTCAAGTTTTTAAAAGTAACTATTGAACAATTCTTCTTAATAAACATTTTGAAGCCTCTCAATTATTTTGTCTTTCTTTTGATCTTTATCTATCATAATCCAAAATAATTTGAAAAACACAATTAAAATTTTTATCTTTATTATTTTACTTTTTTTTCTTTTTTCTTATAACTTTCACCTATACTATTTTTATAATAATGACTGTTATATATAGATAGGTATATAGTTATCTCTATACAATCCACTAGTTTGTATGATGTGCTAACAAAATGTTTGTTAGGACAAAAATGCAAGAATAAATCAAATTACACACTATAAGTAATTATCAAATAGAAAGAGAGTAGAAAATCATATAACAATTCAATGTGGAAAATCTTGACACGGTGAAAAAACCATGGAAAGGCGCGGTAAAATTTCACTATCATAAAAATAAGAAGGGTACACAAAAATTATAAGATTTTATCAATCACTTATAAATCCTCACACAGATTTTATGAGACTATCTAGGGTATTTTGCAACTATATTTTGAATAAGACATAATATGCAAGTGACTCAAGTGATACAAGATAAAACCCAAAACCTATTTATTATTAGGGTCAACCTACACGAGTAAGTTAAAAGAGGAAGAAAAATAAAGGTATAAGAATTTATCCCGATATACCCGTTAATTAAGAATTACGTCTAGTAAAGGATTTTACTATAATTAACATATTTTTTTCTCGTTTATCATTATACAATTATAAGTGAAAAAATATATATATAATAATAACAGTTATTTATGAGCTCAAGGCAAATTTTTAATGAATAAATATGAAATTAATTATTAAAAACACCCTGATGTAGTAGAAAAGTAGGAGTCAAACCTTAACATTTATAAGCCTACGTTTGAGTGGGAAGAAAGTAACAATGTACATGGGAATTTGTGTGACAAACTGGAATGCGAACAGCACACAAACGGAGGCCTGAATCAATTGCAGCCATGGCCAGTCTATTGCCATTAGACCTGGTCAGTCGTGGCCTTAAAATGACGTCTAGAGTCGATCATCAGTCCATCTCAATCAATCACGAAAATTTAAAAATGCCTCTCCGACTTCAATCGCCCTCTCGACCCTCATCAAACTTGTGGGTGGTGAACTGGTCTCGATTGGGAAACATTTAACACGAAAACCTCGAATCCAATCCAGAACTCAATCATCAGATTGAGATCTTATTCCGTCGTCGGCTACCAATAGAAAATTCTTACCTTCTCTATCTCTGGTAAAATTAGCGTATGCAGTATCAACTTTGTTTCCCCTTGCCATTACACACATGCTAATGTTGTTTTGCAAATTGAAACACTCAACCTTTTTATGCTGCTCTCACAATATTGCATGTCTTGTTTTTGTGTCTCCACTTATTATGACTAGACTGTTGTATACTTCCTACAGCCAGTCCTAAGCTGCTCGTTAAGTATACTGCTCGACTCAAACTTGTCGTCAAGTGTGTCCTAGACTGTTGTATATCTTTGTATGTTATTGTAAAAGTAGATGTAAAATTAAATAGTTATTAATTAATTATTAATTAACAATAATTAGTAATTAATATATTATTATATTAATTACTTGTTAGATAATTAATTAGTAAAAAATTTTGTATTGATTATAAATATAATATGTTTATGTGTTATTGTAAAAATAGTTGTAATTTTAAGATGTTATTAATTAATTATTAATTAAACAACAATTAGCCGTTAATATATCGTTAATTAATCATTAATTTGTTATTAATTAATTTTTAATATATCCTTAATAATTTTTTTATTTGATATTAATTAGTCATTAATATATTTTTAATTTTTTATTAATTAATCATTAATATGTTTTTAATTAATTGTTAATTTTTTATTAATTAATCGTTAATATATTATTAATATAGACAAACACTGTCTATAGTTTTAGTATAAATTTATAAAGATGCAGATCATATCTACGACTTCAAAACTTATTTTTGAAATAATTATTTCGAGTATAATTTTTTATAAAATATTTTTGAAAAAACACTATATTTAACCGTATTACCCATTATTACGTCATAATGAAACTGAAAATTGAGGAGAATTCACAATCTCTTGGGTCCCATTACTCTCAACACCATCAAATTGAAAGAAAAATTCATTGGATGTTATTTATAATGTGTTACATCTATAAGATATATAAATATTAATAAAATTTTAATATATATAAATAATTTAGAAAATAATTATTATATATATACTACTAGATATAGCTTTAGCATGAAAGGCTAAAAATTAAAAAACAAAATTATCATTTATACGGATAAAATGATAATCTTTTTATCACTAGCATATGTATTTTTACGATATTTTGAAACCCGTCTTTGGGAAGTTGGAAGAAGGTACGAATCCATTTTCCAGTTTTTACGATACATATTTACAGTAATTCTAAAGTTCATACTTGCATGTACCTATTGCCTGAATTAGGTGCGTTTATAATGATGCTGATCATTATATGTATTTTTTTCAACGCTTAAAAGAAAAGCTTCTTTTAGTACATTGATTGACATTGATACCATCGGGGTCATGCCTTGCCATCATACTTATATGTCATTGGCACTTCAGTGCTTTAAGTAAATACTTTATGGTCCTTCTTGGTTCTTAAGAATAGCTTTAGCATGGTATTTTAGTTTTAATTCTTTTTTTTTTTTCTATATTTGAAAGTAAATTTAAAAGTCAGTTAAAGCCTCATATATATGTATAAATTTTATTTAAAGTATATATTTATGAGAAATAATAGGATTTATTTATAATATTAATATGATCAATGCATTACTAATATATATTCATAAATTATTTTAAATATAGTATAATTACTATTATTTAGTTTGAACTATTATTTTTGTATGACCTTCGGTGGTTTTTCTATATTTTGATATAATAAAATGTTATATTATTTTAAAGACTAACAATTCTTACAAAATATTTCATATCACACCATGTAAAAGTTGCAACTCTTGCCATTTTCAACTAAAGGGCATATGTCTTGCGTAGTAATCGGATTGTATGAGTGCTAAATGAAGAGTTACAAATGAAAAAGGTTTTCAAAATCAAATATTATAATATATTTAAGTCACTGAAAAAGTATAAGTGAATAAATGAAATATTAAGAATTGCCAAAAGGTTAGTAATAAAAAATTACAAACAATAAAAGTTTATAGCGAAACATCATGAATTAAGGAATGTGTCATTTAACAAAATAATTTAACTACATGAATTATATATTTGAGTCATACTTGAAAGTTATAAAGAGTATGCTTACGACAAAAATGACTTGTTTCAAGCATATGTAACACGATTAATGAATGTATAGAAACCATGTTAATGTTTTCAACAATTCAATGTCCATTATATGTATCACATACCATAGTTATTTTGGGTTACAATAAAATTTTGCATATCATATCACAAATAAGCATTCGGAAAATAATATGTGAAGGAGTTTATTAGTACAAAGCAACATATATCTTGGTAGGAGGATGAAAAGAAGCAAGCAAGACTGGGATTCTTCATAGTAAAGGAAAGGCCAAAAGAATGCAAAAATTGAAATATCCTTAGTGAACGGTTCAACTCTATACAGTTGCATTTATTTGTGAAAAGATGTAGGCCGTAAAAGTTTAAAACTGAAAAACAATAAATTGAATAGGAAACAAACTTATCTAAAGTGATTTCGTGAAAGGCCACATAAGTTTTATTTATAGTTTGCCAAATGATATGCAATTTCTTAAGAAAAATTCTTTATCAAAACCAAAGGTAGATAACTGCTTATCTCAAAAGATTTTTTTTTTAATTCCTTTAAATGAATTCTTTAATTTATGGATGTATAGAAATTTATGAACAAGATGATTCTAATTTCAAAAAATCAAATTATTAAGATATGAGCAAGATAATAAATAATAGTACCCCAAATAAAAATAGATAGAAATAATAAATCAACAAACACTTACAGTTAAGCAATTTGGTATAAATCCAAATTGAATATACGGAATATCCTTTTGATAAAAGAATGTTTTCATTTGTGTCACCATTTCAAAATGCTCAATACAAATGTTCCATTATTTTAATTTTCATCGACACTTTCGTAGGTAAATAAATGTATTTGCAATTTCTAAAATGAAATTATACAAAAAAAAAATCCATAAGAAAGATTTTACAATGATTAAAAAAAAGTAAAACATGAATTAATAGTTTCCTTTTGGAAAAAAAAAAAGAATTAATAACTCCCCCATTAATTTTGTTCAAATGGATCTATTGCCATAACTATCAACCAATCAATTTGTTTCCTCAAATATCAACCAATAAATTAAGAATTGAAATATTGTATAAGAAAAAAAGAATACATCACAAGGTGCACGGATTATTTGATGCAAAAGTAAGGATATTACCAGTTATAACATTTTGCTATTAATTAAAACATACAATGGGAAAAAGTAATATCAAAGTTTGTGGATCATAAAACATATAAAGTTTTTAAAATTCAAGAATATAGATAAAGTTTGAAAATAAATTTTATCATTGAAACAATGAATATTGTAGATAAAAGTATGAGAGGTGCCACTTTAATGTCATATTTCTTGGAGAGAAAATGAGAGAGAAAAAGGAAGGAACAAAATGTAAAAAAAGAGAGATAGAAAGAGAGCTTGCCTTTTCAAATTACATTTTGATTTAAAACTAAATTTTGAGTGCATCGTTCACAAATTTAAAAAAATAAAAAAAATTAATGCACAACGTTATTTATATATAAGAAGTACCATACTATCACATGGCATTTTTGTGAATGGAATTTAAAAGTGAGGAACTTGAACATTGCAAATAAAAATGAAAAACTAATAAACCATTACAATGGAGAGAGCATTGAGAATAAAAGATCCATTGGGAACTCTAGTTTGGGAACAACCTTTGTTTTTAACTAAAACTTATTTTAGTTGTGAATAACAAAATTAGCCAAAGAAATATTGGTAGAAATTTAGCTTGAATATTAAGAATGAAAATGGAATGATTGGTTTGGAGAGAGAGAAAGTTAGAAATGAAAGGGAAAGGGAAAAAAAAAAGTGAGAAAGAGAGGAAAAAGAGCAAAAAAAAAATTGGTTAGTTATAAAGAGAGAGTGTGTGTGTATGGTTTTAATAATTATGAAGTGAGTCAATATGTTGTAATCATTGGGAAATAATGAATAAGTATTCCAATGCAAAAGTTTTTGAAATTACATATTATTTGTTAATAGTTAAAACTTCGTGCCATAGATAGATTTTGATTTAAAGTATAATAAATGGTAAAAATAATAAATTTATTTTGAAAGATATTATAATTAATATATAAATAATATGTGTTTATAATATATTATGTGACCATTAGATTATTTTAAATGAAATTATATATCATCTAAAAAGAGTTAGTATCTTTTAAAATATAGAAGTAAAATATTATTTGATGTGAAGAATTACATTGTTTTATATTAAATTATGTATAGGTTGTAACTATTCGAAAAACATCTCATTTAAAAATTTTCTATGATCCTGCTCTTATTTTTAACAAAAGCGATTTAGCTTTCAATTTCACTATCAATTTATATACTAATGGTAGATATTTAACTATTAATAAGAGTGGAGATTTAATATTCAAAATTTAATGGTGAGATTGAAGACTTGATGATCTTGTTAAAATGTTAGATAGAACAATAGAAAGTTTCAATTATTTATCTTTTCTTTTGAAATTATATATTATAATAGGGTTTTACAAAATCAATTATAAGTGGACTATAGATTGTAACTTTGACAATATTTGGATACTAGTGAATTTTCAACTTTACTTAACGTTATTTATTTATGTTTCCACACGACCCTTAATTCGCTAGAAATAAAAATAATAACACACAAATTCAACATGCTTGGAATGATACGCATGCAGATTGATAGTTTGAAAATTAATCAAGTTCGGAAAAGTAGTCATAAAGTTAGTAGTTATATTAGTAATATTAAAAAATGAGACATTTTTGGATTTTATTTTTTTTTTAACTTTTCAAAATTTTTATTTTAAAATATTTTTTACAAGAAAAAAAAAAAAAAAAAAAACCTGCCAATCTCACGACATTGAATACCCAATAATCCTACAATTGGTAGTCCCATGCAAATGTATGATGCGATTTGGTGGATTCAATGAGTGCTCTGACTCTATAACCTCCATGCTTTTTATAAATGGTTCCTTACCCACATCAAAACAAAGAGTGAGATAGGTTATTACCTATCATGTAGCAGTGATAATGCCACTAACCAGAGGGCTACGGGATGGTTTCCCTCTAGGGTCCTAAATAGCTTAAGCTCGACCATATCCAAAAGTCAAGTCAAAATAAATTCTTGCATTCTCAACCTCCTGTTTTTCTTATTTTTCTTTTCTTGCACATTTAATAAACTTAGTAAAATTCAAAGAATAAAATAAAAATATTTACTAAAGAAGACATTAATTACAAAAAAAGAATAATAAATAAAATCCTTTCATTTAGAAAATATTACGTCACTTATCTACTAAAAATCGAAGTCTCTAGTAAAGTTGTCAAGCTATCAAATTTAAAATTTACTCTGTTCCTTCTAAATTTCTTATTTATACTAAATCTAACTTACATAATATAAAATGTTTGCTGAAGAACTAATGAATATGCTTTTTTTTAAAAAAAATATTACTTTTAGAAAGTTGCCACAAACCAAATTGGAAAATAAGAGAAATAGGATCAAATAAGTTAAGTGATCTTAACCAAACTACTAGTTAAAAATGAGAAACCGAGATTTACCAAGTAAAACTTTCTAGATTGAAAAAGGAGGTGATTTATTTTCCAAAAGAAATTTGCTCATTAAGATAAATTTTATTATTTATAGGAAAAAGAAAAATACTAAATATTTATTTTTAAAAGAAACAAGAAAATAAAGAAAGGGGGGAAATTATTTTATTTTAGTGGCCACTCTACTTTAGATGCTTATAGACTTGATATTCAAAGTGCCATGCCCTAAAGGGAGCCTGAAAGTTTCCGCTAAAACTTATCAAGGCATGTGTGCACCCGTTACATGATAACTGTCTTATAAGCCAGGGATCCTAAGACTTTAAATAATTAATTACATTTATGATTAATCATATTATATATAATTATATAATAAAATATAACTATGTATTCTATATCCATGGTCAACAATGATCATAGGGAGTCGATATCATCTACTAACCAATAAAATGGAACAAAATCCTATGTTTCACAAATTCAAAATTTACATTACGGTCCTAAAATAACATATCATCTAAATAATCTATCTTTCGCAATTCTTACTTTATCTTTCTTAGCTTCCAAAAATTCTTGAACCCTTTACACCGTATCCCACCTAAGCTTTTATAATTTTACTTACAAAATAGTTTGTAGAGGGGTAAGCATACTACGACTCAATGAATCTAGTGCAATACTTCCAATGCTATACATGCACAAGCAATTTCAAATCAAGTTATCAAATCATATGCTATGCATAAACAACCATATGAATGCAGCATCTCACGCGGTCTTCTAGTAATCGACGTGAAGTTTAGGGTTTATGCCCCCTTGACCTTGGGTTAGGGATTTCGAAGTCACCATCAATGCCCATGTCTCATTACTTGGTTTATTTATCTTAATACTTTGATAATTATAATATTTTTACTTCAATAGTGAACACTCCTGTATCTTTACATAGTTGGAGCAACACCCTTAAGGACTGGCCGGACTCGGAATCGTCAAGGCACGACAATCCCCTAATTCACTTAGTTCGTACTTGGCGAAATAGTAATCCTCTGATTACTTCCGATGAGCCCTATAGTAGTGATGGCCTTCAATCTCATGCAGTGTCTCGTGTAAATACATGTCAAAATTTTAATCAAATCCACTTCTTTAATTAATTGGTTTGAGGTATTAAACAATATAGTTGCAAACCAATCCACATTCATGGTAATAAGTAACTATCAGCATTTAAGGAATACAATTCTAATGACAAACATTAGGAATCCAATCAATCCCACAAGCAACACAATTACACCTTACATCCACACTCATCATGACAAGTGATATCAACCATTACATGTCATAGATGTGATTGGGAAGATTAAACTAACCAAATAAAAGTTAGTCAAGCTTAACACAAATCATGATTGAATAAATTTTAAAACGAGTTGTATTAAAACAATCAATAAGAGCGTAATAGCTCAATTCATCTCCTAATCAACCCTTTAGGTTTGAGCTACCATCCTCATTTCTTGACACCTTTGTACCATTTCACTTCAACGTCAAATCAATCACTCGGGATGGATTTACAATTATCATTCTGTGACACCACTATGTCATTTCACCTCTTGAGGGCTTAGTTTTATGCATTCAAAAGTCACTTGGGTAGCTACATATGTATATATCCCTCCCAAATCCTCAAATACTTACATGTACAATATATATTATAATATATATAAGATTTTAAATATTTTAATTGATGGAAAAAATTTGTTAAATATTTTTCCTCATACTTAAGAATGTATGAGGATAAAATGATTGCATTGAAAAATAAGACTTTCATTTCCGATTGTATAACTATAGGTGTAAATGTAACCTATATAGATATAGTAGGAAAATCGTTTGTCTAAGCATATATATATATATATATATATATATATATATATATATTCGGAGTTAGATTCTTATACGTATACATAATGAAACCTAATCTATCCTGTACAGTCTATGTGTAAATGCCCATTATACATATATACATAAAAAAAAGTTAAGTTTACATGTACTACTTCATTTTAAGAAACTCAAGCTAAATTTGAATATTACATCCATAAGGTTAACATTAGCAAACTAGGCAAGGCGTTATCTATCCATAGTCCATTCTAATCTTCATATCATTACTCTCGTATTTATCCATAATTTAATTAATTACTGGTCTCTTCATATGATTTTCTACCTAACTTCTTTACCTTATGGTTGGCTAAGGAAGTAAATTAATCACCACACTTGCAATCACAAACAAGCAAGAAATGACACATATGCAATACACCAGGATTCAACACAAGATATCAACCAATCACAACGTTGCAACATATCATTAAGTTTCCCACTCACCTATTTAAGGTCATTATAGTTCCAACCGTAATCGAGTGATTCTAGCGAGTAATCCCTTTACTTTCCTCTTGAAATCAGTGTCCTTCTACAATGTTTCCTCAACAAGATCATAGAAAGTAGCATTTCCACCGGACTTTGATAGTTTTCTAGCACCTGATATGTGTACTCTACTCATTATACATTTGATGGGAAGGTGTGAAGTTTCCACCTTAAGAAACTTTAGGGGAATAAGATTCAAAATGTTGAACACTTTTTTAATGTGATTCTGATACAGGGTTCCTAAAAGAACGACCTTCTTAGGAATCATTGTTTCAGCACCTTAAGTTGCTGTGATCGATTGTTTGCTTTCCTTATATAGAAGCTAAGCAATTGAATGTCTTTGACCTGCCAAATTCGGAATTCCTTCTTCTACGTATGTAAAATACCCTTAGGAAGGATAACTAAAGGTTTTGCATTAGGGTATTTGGCCAAGAATGATTTTCCTCAACATCTTGTGAGCATTCCAATGCGAACTTTATTTTATTCCAAATATCCCTCAAGCTATCATCTTAGATGTTGCTTGAATTATTCTCTTCACCATCTACACCAACATAAATACCTCATTTTTCCATTTAATTTCACACATAGACACACTTGCTTTCTTCATGAAATTCTCTTTTTATCCTTAGCTTCACCGTCCCATTCCTTCTTTTCTTTTTTGCTTATTATTCTCCTTTTTAGAGTTTTTTTTTTCCAAATTCACCTCTCATTTACATGAAGTATCTTTAAACCTTTCGTTTATCAATTTGTCTCTAATATCTTCCAACGAACTATTTGTAAGACAACCCGCAAGATTAGTAGTCATTAAAAGTTTTGTATCACCTTCTTTCTTCTATCCTTTGCTGACATCTCTACCTATAAGGTTTCCTAACCTCTCTACTAGTCTTAATCCTCACTCACGCTTCCATCACCATACATACACCGGTCAACCTTTACACACATACATACCCACCTCCATCGTAATAACGTCATACACACACGTACACATAAGCTTCACCTACGTACATACACAAGATCAAGACCCTTTTGCCATTATTTTTTAGCTCTTCTTCTTTTTTCCTCACCCTTTTTTCGTCTTCAATTCTCGCTTTTTCCATCTTCCAACTTTCCTTTTCCTTTCTCCTTATTCTCCTTTTCCTTTTGGCTCCCTTACCATAACTTTCCCCCTTGCTTCCTTGCCAGACTCTCTTCACCCCTTTGACTTCTCCACTTTCTTACTTCCTCTTCTCATTTCTTTTCACTCTCCTCTATGCCACCTTTACGTATGTACATATTTCAAATCTTTCCATCTAACCCTTTATGTTTTTCCTTCTTCTTAGACATCTTCCATTTTCCTTTTCTTCTACTTCATTTCCTAACCTATTATTTTCCCTTTTCTACTTCTTATCTCCTACACACTGAACACCACATACATACCATACACACACACACCACACACCCACACCAGCACACTCCTACCCATACACCTACACACTCCACGCACACTATGACACACACACCTACTCATATACATACACACCAGGCACAGCACATACATACACATGCTCACGCACATACACATATATTTATTGCACATTCACCTCACATACACACTAGCACACACGTTCACTATCCTTCATGCCATTCCCTCTTCTCCCTTGGATTCACCTTCCCATTTCCCCTTTTTCCTTACTATCTAACATACATTTTTATACATACATATAAATGTCTTTCTCTTCCTCCCATTTCTTCTCTTCCTTTCTCCTCCAGAACACTGCTATTGTTGTTGCCGTCGTGGTTATTATCACTGTTGTCGTCGTGGTTGCTATCCTCCTTCCTTGCACACACACACACACACACACATACGGTTACAATAGGGCAGCTCCTCCACCTCACCACATACACACACATTGCTCCCCCTTTTTCTTTCGCTTTTGCTACTGTTATAGTCATTATTGTTCATGGTTCCATTGTTGCTACTATTGTTGCACTTGTGGATATCGCCATTGTTGTTTTTCTAGAACTGAACCATCAATACTCGACGAGAAGAGCCGCCCACATGGCAGTCCTCTAAACCCAGCACAACACCACACAATTGATGAGACTTTCAATGAGGGCACCTATGATTTGTCAACTGGCAATGCCACCTAACGAACCTAAGAAGCATGAACCAAACCTCGAGAGAGTCGTCGTCTAAAGCGGCTGCAACTTAGGACTCATCAACAATGCGGAGTTAAAGTGGGAATGGGAGTGGGAAGAGAGAGTGATGGAGAAAGTGAGCGAAGGAGAGATGGCATCGATGTCAAGGAGATACGAAAACGAGAGGAAGGAAGAAGGAAGGAAGGAGAAGCGCGGGATAGGGGAATAGTAAGGGAGGACGACGTGACCGGAAGAAGAAGAAGAAAGGAAAAGGAAGAAAGAAGAGGTAGGGGACGAGACGGCTGATTGATGTTGTTGCTGCTACTCTATCATAGAAAGAAGGGTTGACAGGATAGGCGGGTTTGATTTTTTTTTTTTTTTTTGCCCTACACAGTTATATTATATCATATTATATATTTTTAGCATTTTATTACGAAAGTTTAGGTCTAAGCTAATTTGATTATTCCTGACATAAATATTTACTTTTATTTGAAATTCCTAAATCTATAATTTCAATTAATTTCATTATTTAACCCAATATTATTCGAAATTTATATTTTGGGGAATTTATTCTTTTAATTTAAATTACACGAACTGAAATTAGGACATATAATTATTTTTTATTTATATATTTATTTTTTTTATATACCTATATATGGATATTTTTTAATTACTTCATTTCCTAAATTGATTTGGTAATATATTTCATAAAATTTCAAATGATATGTTCGTTATCTTTTTTCTTTGCAATGGTTGTTTTGCTAATTGTTCTAAATATCTATTTCTCGTTATTTGAGATACTGATAAAATGGATCTCATGTCTTCCTCATTTTTCTATTTTTAAAGCTTATTATTATTGTAAATTATTAAAATAATATTAACGTGTCACGATGCTTAATTTTCGTCATAAATTTTTCAAATTTTTTAATATTGTGAGATTGTTATTCTTTATCCCGATCTAAAAGTATTTTTCATTTTGCTTATTTTCTTTA